>CAFUXE010000716.1:98668-216476 GCA_903364295.1 Serranus cabrilla
AAAAAAACTTCATCCCTGCTGATATTTTCACAAATGTAGTAAGGTTTTTGGCTCTATCAATTTGTGGTCAAAATGTATCAAGCACTTCTTTAGAATGGGGCCAATAACTAGATACAGGCCTGAAGATGATTTGATGGCAGATGTATAGTTTTCCAAATGGTGATGTCCTTGGTGTTGGTTATAGGCCCAGCATGAGAGGTGACATCCAATCATGTTGAGATGGCTGACCTGTCTCTTTATGTCCCGAGTGGTCTTGAAAGATGATCTTTTTTTAATGCTGATTGGGTGAATGTCTTCTTCACACCTGAGATGCTGGCCTTGAATCAAACATAGTCTGCCACTGGATGTGATAAAAACGGAGGACCTTACAATGCAGACCCCTGATGTGTATAATTACACAGTCATTTAATAAGACAAGCAGCAAATTCAGTGTCATGTGTGAGGTGTTTTTCTTCTTTCCTGTCAAGATTTCCCATGTTAGCTTTCAGTTGGCTGTCTCTACTGCCGACGGGTGTTGTTTGCTAGATTGTTTGTGTGTCACCTCACATGTCTCTGTGTGAGGAGGAGGAATTTGCTACCACAAAAGAATGAAATTGAGAGGGAAAAAAGTTCCTTCCAAGCCCTGCAAGTAGAACAAAAGAACAGAAAAAAATCTTGATGTTATTATGCCGGCAACATCTTCTGAGCTTCTGATATAAATGAACTAAGGGTTCTAAAATTGTCATTTGAATTATGCCTTTCATCTCCCCATGGTTTTTAGTGAAGCAGTTCAGCCCAAGTCTCTAGTGAATGTTTTTTCTTCCCCTGTTTGCATTTCTGAACAAGCGCCATAACTGTAATGAATTCTATTATTTTAAAACCAATTACTGTTAGTTGGGAGCTTTTCACCGCCGTTGTCGTGCTCTCTGAGGAATAGTGCTGTTGCTGTGTCGACTGCACTCAAACCTGATGGTATTTCTTCCTATTTCCCTAACCACCCATGCTAATGTAGTTTTCTGGTGTTACTATACAGTACCTCCCCCATACAAAGCATGAGTGTTCATGAGAACTAAGGATTTAAGGAATCAGAGCAATGAAGATTTTTTTTGGAATGAATATAGTTGAATAACATTTTGTATGATTGGCTAAGTACTCTAGAATTCAATGCAGTCTTTGAATGAGAAGGGATTCTCACTAATGCAGCAGAAATACAATGCAGTTTCATGACCATGATCCTTTAAGGGCAAACTGCAGGGTAAAAGTATGTTTTTATAATGTATTTTTCAAATTTTGAGTTGAAGTTTCTAATGTATTTTGCTTTACAAAAAGGACGATTTCACACTGCATTGTTATATTTTATAAATCTGTTTTCCATCAAAAGTAGTAAGAGTAAATTGAGACTACAGGGAATTACTACAAAATCTAATGCCAATAGTTGATGTCACTTCAAATAGTTCTGCAGAATATGACATGAGAAATCTCATCATCTGATTTTCTGCTTGACTTTTAATTCTCTGCCGGTTTATTTAAATGCCATCCGACAAAACAAAACAAGGAAAGCAAACAAATAAAGAAAAAAGTTTCAAGACGGACATAGTGTTGTGTATTGAGGGTAGATGTGCATGGGATACAGGGCCATGGCTGATTGGAATTTCTTAAAGGTTTTTCATTCTTTCCCTTTTTTGTTATTATATGTAATTAATGCTTCATGGTCTAACAATAGTGCCGTTTAAAATCACATTAGACCCCACAATGTTCTTTGTTCATAGTAATTATATTTATTCATGATCACCAAAGACTTGTACAGACACTTTTACAGACACTATTACAAAGTTTCTCTTTGACGCTGCGCTCCATTATTTTATTTTCTAAGCATACAACTAATTGGATCCTGCTTCCATGCTTAGCCAGTGTTTGGAGGTGGACCTTTTTTCCTTTTTTCAAATTTTTGTTCTCTATTAGAGCCACTTACAGTCACTTGAATCACCAGTGTGCAACTTCAAGTTCTGGTGAACTCTACAGAACTGCGCAATTATTTTTATACTCAATCTCATCAACTAAACCTTAATAAGGATATAGTAGTTTGCATATGCATGTACATACACACACACTGAGGGAGAGAGGGAAAGAGCAGAAGAGAGAAATTAGCCACGTTCGCTCATTAAAAGCCAGCCACTCATTCTGCCCTAAAGATTGATTTATAGCTTATTTAATAAGCTGAAAGGTTACCTCAAAACAGATTTTCCCCATAATTGACCAATTTAGTGCCGCTCGATAAGCATTCATGTCAAGCTGAGATGTTGTGGTATTTCTGTCTCCCTCCCTCCCCCCTTTCTCGCTCATGCGTTTGCACTGATATTACAGTGCCATGATTAGTTATCAGAGGAGTTATGAAATATTCAACATGTTGTATTTTGGATGTTAACAGGGTGGGGTCCAAAACCTGGGCACAATGGCTGCAGCATTAGTTAGCATCACTGAATGTTCTCCTAATTAGCTCACTTTGCCCAGCAGCTGTCTGCTATTAGGGTCCTTTGTTCCAGATGTTATCTCATTAGAATGGCATTGATCATCCTAATGACTCTGGGAGAGATTATTGGTCCACATTAGTGTGACCCGCTTGCTGCCTCTTTCCCTGAGGTCAAACCACAAGCTTCACCCATCCATATGTGCTGTTGACGGTTAAAGTATGGCGGCCATTTCCTCTAGTCATGGTTACTTGTTTGTGGGATGCCAACAAATAGGAAGTGGGTGTGACTCAGAATTGTGCTGCATGCTAGTTGTAAATGGGGTAATTTGCAGACATTAAGCCCAGCCTTGGTGTTTGTCAGTGGGCTAATGCTTAGTGCACACAGTTCCCTATCTGTGAATTGGTCCTGGTGTCATTCCATAAATGGTTTCTCTTTATAAATGCTGGTCTGGACTTAAACCTGCATGTTTTTGTTTGCTTCACATCAGGTTTGAGAGTTTGAAGGCTATGACTTTGTCTGCCAGTTACCTTGCTTGTGAAAGCTAGGTTTTCTAAAGCAAGTATGTTTGGTATTGTGTGCTTTTATATTCAAAGCATCTAATAGAAATACAATTCAGTATTCAGAGACACTGGTGATGTTGAGAAGTCTCATTCATATTATTTTACACCCAAGGCTTTCATTTTGTGCATGTTTTGTGTGTGTCTGATTTTGAGTGGTGTTTGGGCGTGTGCATGCATGAGTGGGTTTACTGGTTTGTCTTTTTGTGTGCATGTGGTGCTGTGATTGGAAGAGAGGGGGCATTTGAGTCCTGATCTCACACTGCTTGGTCTTGGTCTGAGTAGCTTTGTGGGCAGACAAGGCTTTGCCAGGGCATCAGTGACAGCTAAGAAGCAAGCAGTTCCCTCCCCTGCCACAACAAGCACAGAGCACAGAAGTACACAGAAATCGGCACCCCTCATCCCTTTGTGCCCCCTTTCTGCCGGGTTCGAAGCTGGCTATCTCAGAATTCTGTGAAGCCATTGAGGCATTTCACATTCATAGTGCGAGAGAGGGAGAGAAAGAGAGAGACCGTAAAGATGGGATAAAGAGGAAGACAGTTAGAGAGAGACAGATGGAAAAAAGGTGAAAGGTTGAGAGGAGGATGGGGTAGAGATTGGAAGGCAGAGAAAGAAAGGAGTTTTCAGGCAAAGTGATGGGAGAAGAGTTCAAGACAGGGAGAAGCGAAATGTCTTATTACACCAGCCTGTCCCTCCCTCTCACTAGTCAGCAGTGTAGCTAATCTTGACTTGACCAATTCCCTCAGACTACAGTGCGAACCTGCTTTCTGCACCTCTCTGTGCCACGGAGGTCGGCTAGTTTCCGACATGACTCCTGGAACTGCTTTCCCTGCTGCATGAATACCTACTGTATTAACTTGGTGCCTGTGTTTTATACTTTGGACTCAAATGTCTAGTAAAACAATCATGCTTAATTGCATCCATCTCAGTGGTTCGTTCAGTCTTCAGGTTTTCAGGCTCCACGGCCTAATGAAAACAGAGAGGCATCAGTTTAATTATAATGTACTCGCCTCTTATCGAGGAGAGATTGTTTTTATTTGGAGCCCTAATGAATTTCTCATCAGTTTGTTATTAACATTGTGCTATCTGGGGCTCAAGTGGGGAAGCAGCCAATTACATGGCTTTGTTCTCCCTGATGGACAAGTATTTGTGCCTCTGTTGAGGGAGAAATAATTTGTGAACATGCTATGGGAAAAAAACAAACATTGCTACATCTTCCCGCCATCTACTGCCAGACAATTTTCTGCTTCAGGTAAAGTGGAATGTGTTGGTGCCATTTCTTGTAAGATCTTTTTACTTACGGCAGCAAAGTAGGATTTTCTTGTAACAACTGGCTCATCAATTGCTCAGACTTTTATTTTTTCTTCGAAAATGATGCTTGGCAGCTGCAGTAATGGCTTAATCCATAGAAAGAGCACCGAAGCAACACTGCTGATGTTATGGATGGACATGTAACATGACATTCGCAAATTTGACCATTTCTCCTGATCATTTCACAGTGAGCTATTAAAACATCGGGTGCATTAACCGAGTGTAGCCTATGGTGGGCATGAATGGAATATGGTGGAGTATTGATACGTTAGAATAAGGACATGTAATGATAATTTGACATTTCTACCCATGACCCTGGGCGTATCTGACGTGGCTTTCTTAACCTAAAACCCATTTGGAACTAGTCTAATGGGATATGAAGGGAACATAATGATGTGTGGGGCCTTGTTATTTGCCTTTGTTCACAAAACACTTCCCTAGTTTATTGCATTTTACGGTTGAGGGGCTTGATCACTAGTATTATGGCTTTGTAAATGGGAGTCAATAAATTACCCTCTGATTAAAGACGATGCCCTCACTTTAGGTGTGAGAGCCATTCGCTATGCATGGTTAGCATGAGTCTTTTTGTGTGTACGAGTTTAATCACTTAAATTCCTCTTTCATTTTAGCTCACTTCACCTCCATAACTCTCTGACTTGTCCCTGGCAGTTGAACATGGCACACACATTTTTAATGCAAAGCTCTGGAAAGTTTTTGGGTGTGTAGAGGGGCTTTCACATGAAATTAAATGAGACTGTTACCTCTCTACACATTATTTACCTACTTCAAGGCCCAGACAAATATGTGGCTGCTTTTGAGTTGGACATGCCGTTTTATGTAAGACTGAAAGCTTTTTGTTGCCCTTTCTCCTTTTTTCCCTTCCATTTACTGTATGCAAATAAAAAAAGATTGTGGCTTTCAACACAAAACACTTGTACCTTCACAAAGTCACCCAGAAAGAGACACATAAAAAAATATTCTTTGGACAAAGATATCTTAACTCAAAAATGAACATGAATATATCCACTTGTCTTTGTGAATTAAAAGAAAACAAAATGTTTTGTGACTTTAAGTAAAGCAGCTAAAAAACAACCTTAATTGTTATTGTCTTTTGTATTGTTTATTGTAATTGTAATGCTGGGCTTTGACAACAAAGTCTATGGAAGGTATTCACTGTAAAATGTTTTTTGTCTTTTTTGACACGTATTGACATGTATTACATGTTGAAGTCCAGGACGCTTCTCAAAGTTCTCGTTTGCATAGTTATTTAAACTGCGCCTCTTAATTACTGGAGGTCTCTTTATCTTCTTATTCATAAATGCAGCTCTTCACTGGAAACATGAAGTGGAATTTTGGGTTATGGAAAAACAAGGATGTAGAAAATAACAAGACAGATGGTCCAGGTCTGTTGACAGAGCTTTATGCATGGCAACAAGGGAAGAGAATTGCACTGAATTTCTGCTGACCCCTTTGCTCTGCGAGAAAACGATAGCACCCCCGCCCCTCCACACTCCCCAACCCCGCCAGTTTGTTTCATGCATCTTCAAGCCTCAGTCACACTGATTGATACACTGTGGAATAGCCTCAAGCTTCATTTTCACTTGAAAAACCCTACAAGTTCCCAAAAGCACCACAGACTTGCAAGCCATTATGGAACTGAAGAACCACAAGCTACGCAAAATAATAATCTGTTGAGCCCACCACCCCACCCACCCCTTTTTTTTTTACCACCACCCCTGCCCCACTCTCTATGTTCCATTAATGAATGAGAAAATCAAAAATCAAAGCAATATTAAATTACATTTCATGTGGCAGGCATCATTTATTGATTATATCTGGGTCTAGTTTGGAATATGTTATGACTCAGTAATGGCTGCATAAACAGTCTGCTGTTGCTTATTAAAATGCATAAGAATATATGTACTTGAATAGAAATAAACTGGACTGCATTCAAGGATAGAAATTTGAGATCAAGAGGTGTATGTTACCAACAGTGATTAACAATGTGACGCACCGGCAGCCGTGCAGTTAGATAGTTTTGGCACTTCAGAGGTTATTTTCTCTTTTGTTCTCTTCTTGGCTGCAGTGCCATAATGTGCTTCTGTGCAGTACAGGTGCCTATCCTTAGTCGAGACTCCACACCAGTTTTAGGTTTTACCCCCTCAGTCTGGATTAGTCCCACTGCTGGAGGAGGATGAGTGGAGGGAGTCAGGAGGATAATGAGGGCATGGGGTGGGCCCAGGGGCAGCCAGCAGGGCCCAGCTAGGTAGATCTGCCTGTGGTGCTAAGCCTCTTAACTCACTCCATCCTCACCGGCATCCTCTAACCGCTGTAACACCACACATTGACTTTGTGACAATGTGTGAAAAGCAACATAGGTCCGACAGCAGACATGCCTGTAATTCCAGTCGCCACATGAAAATCAACTTCGGAGTCTGAGTGGATTAAAGCTTCAGGGAGTTGTGTGATGATCAAGCGTATTTCATTAAGTTTTATTATGGGGAATTTGCATGTTACCCAAAACACTTGTGCTAGTCCTGAGTCCGCAGAATAATGAGAATGAGCTCATTTGAATTTCATATAAGCCAGAGATACCTTTAAAAAATTAAGCATATCGTCTCTTCAGTAGCCGACTTTTTCAGCACCAACGAGAGCGATAAAAACTCTGTGTGAGCAGTGAAAGCATCTTTTCCCTGTTCCTCTTTTCCCACACATTTCTCTTTTTCCCTTGCCAAATTCCTACCTCGTTTTTCTCCAATAGATTTAGCTCAGGGTTGTTGTATGGGCCGTGCTGTACATTTCATCAATGAAAATACTACCTTGTGGTATGTGTCTACCTGCCTTTATTTTTTTGTTTGTTAATGATAGTAATTTAAAAAAATGGTCCTCCAAATTCCACACAATGATTGATGATTATTGAATGGATATACTGCTCATTCAACAAATGGATTTGCAGTTTGGGAGGATTTATTAGGGTTAAAATTTGAATGCTGTGATTAAAAATGAATAAAATATGCAATATGAGCATAATAAAGATTGTAAGCCAAGAGAAACTGTCCCTTAATACAGCATCTATGTATGTGTTTAATAATTTGTGAAGCAGTCAGCCTTGTAAAGATGTGGGTATAACATTAAAACTAATGTGTTAAAAGTCATTAAATGACATTCAACTCAATCATTGTTTTACATTATACGATTAGGACCAAAGGCTCCTTGGCTTTTGGCCACAAGTTGACTGGTGCTAAATCAGATTGGAAGACTTCTTCATTAATGCATCTGCAGCTAAAAAAAAGCTCCTCTGAATCATATCAAATGGGTGTCAGACACCCCAGATGGCTGAGTATGCATTCTCAAACTTCTAATTAATAAAGTGGTTCAAGTTTTGCAAGCACCATTATTTAACTTTCAAGTTTGGTGAGCTGCTGGGGAATTCATTAAGCAGGAGGCAAAGGTACAAGCGGTGGAGTTGTCTCCACATTGCAGTTCACCAGCTTGTGATGGTGTGACAGATGTCACAGGACGGATTGATGCTCCATAAAAATGCTTTTATAAGTTCTGGGACAGAGATGTTTTGTTGTCATCGGTTGCTATGCCTCTCACTCTAAGCTCAGAAAAAGTGTTTCCCGACGTTGTTTATTTGCTGTCAACAGCTTCCACCTAGCACCAGAGTTTTGTTAACAGATATAGATTGAGTCTTGCTCGTCAAATGATATACCAGGCTATGCTCCCCATAACACCCACACCTCTCTGCCCTCCTTATCGCTCTTTCTCTTGCTGTCTCAGTCTCTTGCTGTTCTGCTAAAAGGAATGGTTCCTTGGCTGGCAAGGATTTTTGGACCTTGCTTGAATTTTTAGGTGTTTATGATGGAGAGGATGAAAGAAAATAGTGCAGAGAAGCAAAAAACGATCTTGAGAAAAGGTAGAGAGAAATTAGATCCAACAGTGTATCAATATGCATATGTTTGGGTGTGTTTGTTTGTGTTGCTGTGAGCGTAGTGGTGCTCTAGGTACAGAGTAGATGCCTGTCATTCTTCTGCTCTAGTCCCGCCTCTATAAATAGAAGTCTCTGTGCGCTGCAATTCCTGAGGGGCTTAGTACTCTTTTCCATTTTTTTCCCATATTTTCCCTCTTCTCCTGCCTCCCTCCTCCACTCTCTCCTGTGACTCTGTTAGGCTGTCTTTACATTTATCAAACAGGCGTATTAGGATGCAGCATCATTACTTTATAATAATTCACTTTGAGGCAGATCAGCCACATGTACAGTACAGAAAATGGTCATTGCTGTATCGCATCTCATTCATCATCCTTCAGCTTCTTTTTCACCAGTGAATTGAGTGGCATGTTTTTTTATGGAAGCCCGTAGTCCTTTTTTTAGGGTTTTTCTTTTTGGTTTTATACCACTAAATTTATCATGACAAAAACCATAATAAATAAATCAATCTTTTAATGTTTTTAGACTTAAAGTGAAGTTATTGAGGCAAAATTTGTCATTTTCTTTGGCAAAAATGAAAGAGGATTTCTTACAGTGATTTGAAATGGAAACAAGCAAGTAGTTAAATTTGAGAAGCTCTCAATGAACATTTTGTATTGTTAATTTCTTGACTTATTAATTCCAGTCCTGTTTTTGAGACTTGCATAAGATGAACCACTCAACATGAACATTCAAGGAGCCGGCTGGTTCTTCTCGTCTTTAGACTTCCCTGTTTGTTTATAGGTTGTACAAGCATAACTGAGAAGCAGAGAAAGACCCCTTTAAGTGTCACTCACAGTCAGACAGCATCAGGTAGTGAGCTTCCACATCGCGTCACTGCAGAGTTTGACAGTTTGAGGGAAGGTGACGTTTGTTGAACTTTGAATTATGTAGAAACGAAGGAAATCTGATGGAGAAACCAAGGTCTCTGCTGTATGTGCTGCGTGAGGTGTCAGTAGACTTGCTAAGACAGCTTGACATTTCACGTGCTGCGCCGTTGTAGGTGAGCAACACATAGTGTGTGATCCTAACGCGTCAACAGTCTCACATTTCACTTATGAAGTCATAGATTTTACTGAAAGTTCTTAAATATATGTTTGAGATTTACAGCTCCGAACAAGTCCAGTCGCGTTTCACCATTTTAATTTAGGGGCTGTACTAAAATTTACACCGGCAAAGTGACAGAAAGTAAATTACCACTGACATTGATGTTTGGGTCAGGGTTGTATTTGGGAAATGAGGAATGGAAATGTATACAAATGAGCACTAAATCTCTAAATCCCACCACGTTAGCAGCAATAACATCTGTGATTTAACATCCGTGAGAAGCAGAATCTGTTGATCTATAGAAATCATTTTGTGAGTTAGAGGCCTGCATGTTTTGCATCATGTTTGGGGGAAAAAACAACAAAATCTGCTAGACTAATTTTATTAGTTTATTTATTATTACTAATATTATTGTTATTATTATGAAGTAATCCCTGATTTCTTTGTATTTTCTCGTATGTAGTCTCCCTTCTTGTTTAAAAAAAATAATGTGATTGTCGTAAAATATGTTTACTAATTTGCGCAAGAAATGTCTTAAACAACGCAGCATCAGGTCTTAATTGTTGATGGTGCATTCAAATTAACTAAACCATGGCTATGCTCATTTACAGCGTTAGTATTAAATACCCGGCTAAATTAAAAACATGCGGTGACGCAGAATTTTGTGGATGGTAATTTGCAGTAGGCTTAGTAAATCAACCCCCAAATCTAAATAATGACATTTGCCAAGTGCTTGCCTTCCAAATAATTACCATCAAGTGGGACGTGACGGCAGGAGGCTCCAAGGGCTGATGGGAGCTCATCAGGGAGGCCAGCCATTTACTCCAATCGACACAAAGACAGTCTGCTCTCCCTCAGGTCCTCCTACCCACACCCTGAGATGCTTACTGTGGGGTATTGCTAATTAACTCAATGAAGATGAGGTTTCTGCCACAGTTGTCTTAAACAGTGCTCAGGTGGGCCTGCACTCTTATTTGGTTTAATGCCAGTTTAATGCCAATTCTCTTTCACAATTTTTCTTTCATAGCGTCTTATTGTTTGCTGTGTTATGCATTTGCTTTGCTTGCTGCAGTATTTTTATTACTTCCTCGTTCTTTAAGATGCAAGCAGCTATTTTCAAATACTATGTAGCCTACAATTAGAAAACTCAGTCCCTAAGTGACTCAGGGGGTTGTTGAGAAATGCTCTTTCTTGTATGTAGCCGCAGCTGTCTTAATACCACTCATAACTTTGTCCCAGGCATTTCTATAATATATTACTTTCTTTATTGCGGCTTATTATTCACTTGAGGGAAACTTGTAGTGAGATTTTTTTTCTGTCAGGCTAATTGCCGTTGTAAGGACTTAAAGTAGCTGTGACTTGACCATGAAGGAGGGAGGCAGAGAAGGTAATTACTGAGAGGAGTGCTTTTTTTTCAGTGAGGAAAAGACAATGGAGACGCCATCAATAAGGACAAACTTTTTCCAACCCTCTCGCCACACACTCAGTAATGAAGACCTTTGCTATTGGCTTAGATGGATGAGGGCATCTCTGTGAGAGCGAGTGAGCAAGAGGCAGGTAGATGTTTGTTTAGGGCTAGCTCATGGTGGATATATTGGAATGGGTGTGGGCCTGCTGGACAGAAAGGCGCATTAAGACCAGGGTGATTAAGGAACAGAGTTGATGGAAAACGAAGTACTATTGACAAGGCTTTGTCTTCCCCTGGTCTCCCTTGTGCCCACATTGATGCCCCTGTCTAGTCTCCTCCAGGCTAAGCTACCCGACTGGATTCACAAAACTTAAGAGGGATTGATTGTTCTGCAGCAATTTTCTATGCAAGCCCAGGCCAGCACATCGATTTTGCAGGTTTCAGGAGTAGTGGTCTTATGTTTATATTACTGTTAATCATTACTCTCTTGGCATTTTATCTCAGGCACTGATGAGAAGGACCACAGCGTGCAATTAATACCCTGGGTGCAAACTAGGAAATGGTTGATATTTTTTCATGTCTTGAATACAACTTATCATATCTGTCTGCACACATCCCCAGTTTTTTATATTGCTTCACACATGCCGACGGACGTGCAGCTCCTTCTCAAACACACACGTTTAAACACACCTCCATCTTCCTCCCGCCGCATTTTTTTTCCTGTTTAGTATACACAAGCATAACAACTTTTACACATTCATGCATATACTCATCATGTACTTTATCAAACACACATACTCAGACACACACACATGCACATACACGCACAAACCTTAAAATTCACAGAGAGAGGCTCCTGTGTGGAATACAGAGCCAATGCTCCTGACTTGAAAGCCTCTCCACTGCCTCAGATGTGACATCAGCTCGTTCTGTCTCTTGCTCTCCCCCTCCTCCCTTCCTCTTTCCTATCCTCTTTCATCAGCTGAGCCCATCTTTTGACACTTCAGAAGGTGTTCCTCACATGCCTGTCACCTCTCCCCTCCTCCACCGACGCTTTCTTCCCGGCTCTCTATCGAGAGCATGCGTCTCTGTCTGAAACTTATGTACTTTGTAGAGTTAACGCTTTGGCGTTTGCATCACCTTGAAGTTGGTAAGTGGTACTGAGCGCAGAGACCGATCTTTAGTGTTTAAAGAGAGAGGAGCTCTGAAACATTCTGTGTTAGTGTGGCATGGCGAGCTGGCAGACATCACACTAAAGGAGGGGGGAGGGAAGTAACTGTTTCACCTTTGTACCTGCACATCCTTACAACTTTGAACAACAGACTGTGAAGAAGGTGGAAGGTTAGGGACTTCTCTTTCTCCTTTGTGTAAAAAAACAACTTTTCTACTGTGCTCTAAGTCTTTCTGCCTCAGTGTGTTCCTTTCACAGCCCCGTTTATCCATGTATGTATGAAGCAACCACTAAATGTGTTTCCACTATGATCACACAGTCCCTTTTTTGTGAGCAAACGATAGCAAGAGTAAATACATCTCATCAGGAGATCTGTGCATGGCTTGTTGTGTTAGCTATACGTTGATTAATATTGTATATTTCAGTGCTTGAACCATAATGTATTCCCCGCTGAGACAGAGTGTACCACTCTGTAAACACATTGCCGTGTGGGCTGAGCTGTGTCGACTCCCACATGCCTGCTTAGGAGCAGCTTGGCTCAGACTCAGAGGGAGCATGTTACCTTCGTATGGCTGGAGGTGGTCTTTGACTCTGAAAAATGTATTCAGTTTGTTGCTGTACTGTGGCTGTGTGGTGCATCTGATGTGCTTGCATGTATGTGGGTTTTCTAACCAGATCAGTGTGTCTTACATGTGCTTATACACAGCGAGTATGACCACTTGTACATGTGTGTTTGGGTATGTACTCTGATGTGTGTAGCTGTATATGTAATGTGGATATAAAGAGGGCCCTGGAGCATATTCTGAGCACTATATCCTCAGGTTAAGGTTCTGCTGTTTTCTGTAGCATTTATTGGTTGCTGCACATTAGTTGGACAGCATTTACCAATGGTTTACACATGTATGCATGTTTTGGAAGACCTTTAGGATATAAAGGCTCCTCCTTGGGCCTATGGTCAAGGGAGGAAAGCCATGAAATGTCCATGATACGCTGCATTATCAGCTCATTGTGATAAGTTAAAAAAATAAAAGTATTGATTGGCTCATCCTAAACATATTTATCTATTGGTATCAACATATATGTTGTCCTATATGCATTCCTTTTCGAAACATGTAATGCATAAAAGGATGCTTGAGGTGATTTAGTAATAGAATATTTAAATGCATATTGACGCAAAATCCACATATAAATGGTTTATTTTCATTCAGTCTCAATAATTCATTATTATTTGGCTGCCATATTGGTAATTGGTGATTTTTTCCCCTCTTAAATCGGTTTCTGCTTTAAGTCCCATATTGGACGGGCCTTAATTGTAATAATAGCTAATAGCTGAAGCAGGTTATGCTAACAGAGCCACATGCTTTCATTTCGGCTATGTTTTAGGGTCAAGCCCTCACCTACAGAGACATCAGTGGCTCCAGTGGTCTTTCAGCACGGTTTCCTTCATAGTGAGTCTCGATGTGGCAGAAGCAGGGTTCCATTTCCATGGTATTATCCTCTCCCCATGTAAAACCATGGCTCCTATCGAGGCCTAATCCCCTGCATGGGGAGCGAAGGGCAGGTATCTTAGATTTATTAGTTTTTCACACAAAGCTAAAGAAAGCCCTAGGAATGCAGTTCATGCCATGCTGAGATCAGTATGTGCGCAATGCACACAGACAATGGGATTTCGGCTAGGCGAGTAAGAGAGCAAGGATAGAGACTTGGAAAGGAAGGAATAAAGTGATGCTGGGACTTGAAAAACATTCCATTCTAGAGAGCTTTACTTCATTATCAAGCGAATTTATTATTCCCCAGAGTAATGCTAACATTAAATGAGGCTTTTTTAATATGCTGGTCAGACACGCTGCTGCCGGCCATTTGAGCTGTGGCGGAAATGGACACAGAGGAGTAAGCAAAGCGGCTCAAAATTTGGCTTGGGATTTTCTGCCCCTCTGAATTTAGTTATTCCACAGAAGAGGAGGGAGTGGTGTTTGGTATTTTTCTGTGTTATGATTATTGTCTGTTGCTTTTTGTTTTGTTCTGTGAACAATGGCTCAGTGCCATCTTTCTCTGGGTTCAATAAACACTTCCTTGAATGACATTATTCTTAGGCATCAAGCCAGACCAGGGCTGGGGAATCACACTTTTATTAGAAAACATGAATCTTGTCACTGGGATGCCTAAGGAATATTGATGGTAGTTGCAGTTCGGATGGCATTTGCAGATAAAGTGGAGCTTAATATTCAAAATTATCATAGTGGTATCTATGACATTCTTCAAGTAGCGCCTAGCCCTTATCGATCGGGTGCCGGTTTCAGAAAACGAAAGAATTAATTAAAGCTACAGATCGATTTTTAAGATAACACATTTCGTGCTGCCTCTCTGATGCCACATCTACTTGGATATGATGGATGTTAAGAGGATAGTTGTAAGAATATTTTGGGCATCATGGATGGGTAAGTAAGGACAAAAGTTTTGTTTTTTGAAGTTGGCTGGAGCGATTTTTGTTTTTCTTTTCTTAGCTTGTCACTTGGCTGAACTCTATTGTATCATGGAAATGAATTCAATGGGTCTTTTCACAAATTAGATTCCGAGTACTTTGAATAACGGTTCTTCCGAAGTCATATTGCATGCCATCATTTTGTGTACCAGAAAGGAGAAAGTGCTTTTGTCGCTCATTGTCATTTCCTTGATTCTCACCCCTGCAGTTGAACTTGTTATTAAACTATACTCCCCTTGAAACATTTCTTTTTCTTTCCTAATCTGTCATTGATGGGTTTTGGTTTGTCCTTTCATGTGCTACGACTGACAAACCAAGCTTTTGAACATCCTTAATCTCCCTTTGATGAATTACTTTGTCTTTTCCCTGTGCCGTAATAGACACATCAAGTTGTTGAACAAAAAACAGTTTTCCCTGCTCCACAATAGAGTCAGTTAAATAGACATCATTTCCCTCTGACAAGTTAATGCTTTGTTTTCCTGTTTATGGGGCGTCATGTGGGCACAATGAGTAAATTATTGTCACTGCTGTCAGAGGTATTAAATTTCCAAAAGTTCTCTGTTAGTGGCATTTGCCTAATTTTGTGAGTGGCTTGGCCTGTCTGTAGGGTCTGATATTGCCAGCTCTTGTTTATGGCACTGCTTTCCCGAATTAGAGCAAATTAAGATCCTCATTATTTTATTTGCCGGATGCAGGGTTTTTAATGGTCTTTCAACAAATTAAATAACCTCGGGGCATGGGCAGGATTAATTAGATAATAAGAATCACATCTCTTTTCATCTTTTTTAAAATAGATTATGTCTTGATGGTTCCAGGGATGAAATGGGCCTTTGTTTTAACTGCGGATCAGAGTGGGAATCAGTGCGGCAGAAAATCTACTAATTATTTACAGAGAACCAGGAGAGTTATTTTTTTTTCTGTGAAACTAATGGGTAGTGGCCACCTGGTCGTATCCCTAAATTAGCTACTGAAAGTCAAAGCGATGAAGCTTATGAACTTTGTTTCATCCAGTGGAGATATTTCAAACAAAGACTTTCATAAATGTGTTGGCTTTGTTTTATGGAGTATTGTAAGCCTAATTTATCCTAAAAGTGGAACAAAATGCTGCATTGGGGCTGAAATTTCAACCTCGACGATCTACAAAGGAATAATAAAGACATTTAAACAGTAACTACTATCTAAAAGCCAATAGCAAATGTGACAATTTACAGCAGCTCCCATACAGTTCTTTCAGTATACAGTGTGATTGCCTCTTGCAGCCGCCGCGGCTTGACTTTTTGGGGGCATGGAAACAATGAACCTCTCAGTGTGTAGTGTTGGGATGTAATCCAGTTCCTGCAGAAGGGCCTGATGAAGGCGTTGGCATCGGCAGTCTGAGGGTCAGATCTCCTGGTAGCCAATAACATCTGCTTGTCTCATGAAGCAGAATTACCAAATCAGCTTGATAAAAGCATGGAGCAAAACCAAAAACATCTCCTCAGTACATGATTGTTATTTATACCCTGCTCTGATTATGCCATTATATTCTAATAGATGCTGGAGTGTTTAGCCAAATACCACCAACTTATTTTCAAGATTTTAAAAGACATGACAGAAAATTAATTGCTTTTTTGTTTTTTACAATTTGTAAGCCAGTTGCCCATTGACTACAATATTTACACACAGACTCAATTGAAGTGAAAAGTCCAGTATTTCTACCATTAAGAAAAAAGCTATATTTATTTAATCTAATTTAAGTAACTTCATAGCTGAATGCGGGCCTTTTCTTTGGAAAATCATTTAATTGAAAGCAACAATTGAAATTTGTTTTAAATTTAATTGAATAATAATAAAAATATTTTCAGTATGCATGTACTCTGAGATGTTTTGATGTCAGATGTATTTGTCAGGAATAATGAAGCAGTGTTTTTTAAGTGCCTGAAGTGTACAAAATTTTAGCTTTTTCTAAGGAACAATATAAACAATAGTTTAGAATATCTCTAAACGGATTCAGTAAAAATGCTTGATTTTGTGTCTTTATGTAGTCATCAAATGTAATAATTTTTAATTCTCTATCAGAATTTTTTCATTTATTTATTTTACAGCAATCAAAGAATCAAGACATTTCCCTGGCAATGTACTTACAACTTATTTTTATTTTAGAGCCAAGGTAACATGTTTTGCACTTCTCGTAAATTAATCAATGTATCTTATTTTAATATATGTATTTTGTATATAACCTTGTTAACACATTATTTTGAAAACTGGAAGTAGTTCCTCTCACCTCACCAACACCTTAGTTCAGGGCCATTTCACCGTCGCCTGATTGGGCCATGGAGATCAAAGTGCGAGTAAGAGGAAAAAAACACTTTTTGTTTCCTCGTCATAATGTGTTAATTATCTTGTTATCTGAAGATAGCAAAGCACATTTTCTCAAGATAACGACATAATTAACTTGTGATCTCAAGACAACAGTATTAACGAAATAATTGCAAGTTCTCCAGTCCTCCGCTCCCATATATGTCATAGTGATGTTGAAAATTATATAAGTCTGAATCTGATTTATTTACACCTATTCCAATTTCATTTCTAATCCGAATTCAAATTGAATTATTCTAGATACAAAAAACAGTAATTTATTTGTTTACCCTACTACACTGATGCCACATTGATCCTGCTGGGTAGTAGTCACACACTTGTGCACATCTGCCAGCCACATCATCATAGACAGCCCCACTACAAAGGCTTTTTTAATGTGATTGAAAGGTTCAACAAACAGAGAGAGTTTGGGGGAGAAGGAGGGGTCATCCATGGGTGGAGTGGTGAGCAGGATAAGCAGAGGAATTGAAGTGCAGCAATACAATTAACAGCAGCCACAGCTAATCCTATTAGACAAGTGTCAGAGAATTAGTTGGGGGTAAGGTGGAGGGGGATATGAAAAAATGCTTGACCTGTATTTATAAGATCCTTTCACAGAGACCTAAGCAGGCTTAAAAAGCCACATATCAATCACACACACTCGTCGGAGATAAACCCATTACACGTAAGTTATTAAAGCTTGGTAGAAAATTACAGTGCTCTCTCTTTAGTGCCGAACTGTACTGAGATGCTCCATGAGAGGTACTGAACACTCCATTGAGGAAAGCTGATTAACAGATACAGTGCTGTTGTGTCTGGTTCAATTACACAATTATGCTGGTTGCTGCTGCTCAAATGTATCTCAGTGGGTCCCTTTATTCCTGCCATTTTCTGTTTCTGTTCAACAATTCTCTTTCTGTATATCACCCCCTGCCCTTTCACATGAACTTAATCTGTTTCATCTCAATTTTCTCCTCTCACATCTATTTCTTTTTTCCCCCCTTTATCTATCACATCCCACTCCTGGCTTTGTGTCACTCCCCTCATTTCCTGTCCATTGCTTTAGTCTTTCTTGCTTCAAGCAAACTACTGTATACCACCAAAGGCCTTGTTCATCAACATTTATCTGATTGTGGGATAATCCCAGGGGGGGGTATCACTGGTGGCTTTCTCTGTCAGACAATCAGCAAATCATGCAAAGAAACAGTTTTGCTTGGAAGGAAAGGAAGGGAGCTCTGTGTTGGTCTACTTGCTGTTTCTGAAGAGTGGTGTCTCATGAAATACTTGAGACGGTTCAGTCTATACCAGACATAGCATCCCATCATTGGGGTGTTCCATACAGTGCCGTAACGTGAAATAGGGGCTTTGACATTGACATGACATTGAACAGAAATGACCCTCAAAAAGTCCCTGAACTGCTGTTGAGTTTATACCTACTCAAACACAGACACAACTGAGAGTAGTTGGATGTGCTTCGGAGATGTGAGTAATCAGAACTGTCAGTACTACAATTTGCTGACAGCAGCAGAGGCACCCAAATAAGGAAAAGGCCAATTCTTTAACATCATATGCCAACAGTTTTACGCTAATACACACCTCTATTCATGTGGCTGTCTCACGATTGCCTCGTGACCACATTTGAACTGAGAAAGCTTCTAGAGTAAGTGGCAAAACATTTTGAAGTGTAAAGTCTAGTCAATTTTAGTCTTTTATGTTTTTTTGTTTTTTTTTTAGAAATCTTACAACCTGAGAGTAAAGAGGGTCCGCATACATACTGCTGAGTACCGTGTCTAGAAGCATTGTTAAAGGCTCCCTTTGATTTGAGGATATTGTATGGCTGAAATTAAGTCGACTTTATTTCTTCTTTATATGCTAGTATATTCCCTTTGACTGCCTAATGGAGTGAAGGCATATCAAAAGTCTCATCAAAGCTGTAGACTGAGTGGTGCATTTATGGGGTGTTAAAGCGCTTCAAGAGCTGTGGTTTAGCATGATCTAATGACTGGAATGATGCTCACTCAAAGTCATCGTAGCCTCTCAAGTTGGAGAAAACACTTCACATTAGTTGCAGAAATAAAAATGGTTGATTCATGTGGAAGATTGCTCTAAATGAGAGAGTGCACGTGTTTGTGCACGCATGCATGTGTGTACTTGATTGTACTGGGCAAGGTAAGCCTGCGAGTAAAAGTTTAGGAGTTGTGCATGAGTTGTGAATAAAACTCTGAGAGGTGCTGCCCGTAACTCTGGCAGGGCAAGGAAGCAGCCTTGCAACTCTTGTTAATGGCCTCTTCACTGTGAGGACTTGGTTATTAATCGCATCACAATAAAATTCCCTTCTTTTCAACTCACCTCTCTTTTACGCAGTTACGGTTGTAAGGAATACAACTCTGTCAAGTTGTGTTATTGCATCACTAGAGATGAGGCTTTAGATTGTCACTAACTGTAAAGGGAACATATAATGTTTGCAGCAGAGGTCAGTGTTGTGCTTCCATTGTCATTCATTGTGCATGCTAGTCATTGGGTGGTTTTGCATCATGTCGCTTGTTTCCCCAGTCTTAGATTGAAGTCCCAGCAGGCTGTGAAACCGCATTTGCTCCTGATATATTTGCCTCCTTCCTTGCTGTTATTGATCAGTCTTTTAATTAACATGCGCTCAAAACTTTATCTGTTTTACATCTAAATATTTCACCAGGGAAAGTGAAATTATTGCATTGTTACATTTGTTGCCGTGTCCTCCGAGGAGCATTTAAATACACCGTAAGCTTTTAGATAGCGGTACATCGTGTTGCTGTTGAATGAGCTAGCACCGGTGGCTACGCATTGACATGCAATTCATTTGAGCTGGGAGGAATGCTGCAGGCAAGAGTTAATTTCTTAAAATTAAACTAAGCATATTGGTACAGAGGTTTATGGAAATCTGACCAGCATGTCTCAGAGGCATTACAGAAAAATTTCAGTGCTTGTGGGGGAATATTAAATAGCTGGTTGTTTGTTATTAACTGGATTACTTTGCTGTGTGATGGAGGAACAGTGGGTGGATTCGGAGGGTTGGGGGGTTCTGCTTAAGTTGCTTTAAGTTTTTGCCATCAACCACACAGAGAGGGTAATGACTATATCAAAGAGCTTTGAGCTTAGCTCTGCACCAACATGTCAGAATCTTGACAAATCACCTAGGATACGTTTGTTTTTTTGTAAAATTTATTTTACTTTGTGGCTCTTCTGCTTCATTAGATACAGTACAAAAGTGACAAATGTAGGAGGGAAAAGGAGGATGACATTTGATAAAGGTTGCAAACTACTCTCACACCCACTGTGCTGCATTTGTAATGCATACCCTAATTCCCTGAACCTTTTAGATGCAGCAGATTTTCTCCGATCAATTTTTGCTGTAATATATTATCAATAGACATTGAAGTGGGGACTTAAGATGGTGTGCTGTTTTATAGCCACCAGTGTTTCAAAGGTTCAGTGTTCGTCTGATGTGCTTATACAGCACATAAAGTCTCCATATTAAGTCTGAACAATGTGAAATGGCCTTTCTCTAACTTAAAAGTCCAGTTGTAGCTGAAGTCTTTTAAAGTGAGACAGTCTTTTCCTGATGTGGTACCTTGGATAGCGACACATGGCATGTGGCCTAATGACATGGCCCAAGTCTTTGTGCAGGAGCAGCTGAAGATGAGAATTAATGGCAGGGCTCAAACGACGACCTTTATTCCTCCATTATAATTTCTCCCCTGGCAGCACTGACAGAAAGGTGGCTTAGCACAAGGTGAGATACCTTTAAAAATGTGAGCCACTTTTTATTAGCAGAGCTGAGTCACACCCATACTTGTTCTCGTTCCCTTTAATTCTATAAACCCTCATTACATACATGTCTTTGTTTTTACATTTCAGGGTGGATTCATTTTTGGTGTCGGAAAATGCTTTTCTGCTGGTTGATTCAACTGGATTATGATTTTAGAGGTTCATGGCTGCCCACAGTGGAGCACCACTGCAATACTGTTGCAGCATGAAATAATAATGAAAGAAAAGGTTTCTATAATGGCTACATCTGTAAATAAAGAAGCTCTGGGAAACCATCCATATTTCTCTCTTTACTGACCATGCAGAGTAGTCTACTGAGCATTGAAATATTCATCATCTTTTCTTCGCAAATCCTTTGCTTTTTTAATGTTAAAAGGCCTGGAAATAGCACATCCACCTCCTCTTATTCCATCTCCTTCTAACTCTCCCCTGCAAAGTGAAATGAGGCAGATGCACAGAAAGATTGTTTGTCGATGAGAGTGCAATATGACGTTGGTACAAATATGTTTACATTCATGTAAGCCAAGCCATGGCCTGTTTCATTTGTCCATCAGCACAGGCGTTTGAATTCGAGATTTAAAGTGCTCTATTTTCAGGATTCATCACTTTCTTGTACAAGTAACGTGTCCTGCCCGGACAGATCCAGGGATAGAGTTGGAAAAAAATAAATAATAGATAAAGAAACAAAGTTGTTTTTCCCTTCTACCCTTGTTCAGGGAAGTCATGAGTTGCACAAATACATTGTCTTGTCAGCCTTGTATCAGAGAGGGAGAGGCAGAAAGATATTATGGCAACTTTCCTGGTGAAGTGATGCACTGTTTTATCAGCAACCAAGTGTGCAGAAGCACCTTGTTATGAGGCCCAGTTTGTAGAAGCCATGTTGACTCTTTTGTCTCCTTGTTCCCCCTCCTACCTCAGGCTACGTAAAAATTAAGGCCTTAATTGATGTAACGGTTGTTTACTCCCACATGCATCAGCAGATGCAACATCAGGCGGTGTAGAAGAGGAGGAGGGGGGGTACAGTAAGAAAAAAAGTCATCGCAGAAGGGCCACCAATTTAAAATGTTCCCAAGTGATACCTTGGTTACTAAGGGATAGAAATTGCGCGGGCGTGTGCACGAGAGCGGGATGAGGGTGTGATTTGATCTTGTATGCCACGAAAGGTTGCTGGGGGAAAAGCAGTGTGGGCCATGTAGCCAGGTCGAGATTTATTCCCATTCAGAGCACCATTATTGTTGACCTTGCCTTGCCTGGGAAAGCCAGAGTAAACAGAGGCCTAATAAATCAACTTTAACAAGCCCAGTAGTCCTGGCTGGTGGAGCAGCCATGCAGCTCTGACACGCAGGGGTGGATTAATCCACACTAGCTCCTCTCCACAGAGGATACCTGTAGAGTCTGATTTGGCTGATAGTTTGTATGCAGACGCACAGGGACGTTTAATTGCTCCACTGAATGCATCTCCCCAGCCAATGTGTTTGTATTCACACTCCAGGCTGTGTTTGTGCGAGAGATACAGAGCAGTCAAAAGAGAGGATGCATAATCACACTCTTATGCAGGATTTTCAGACTACACTAGAAATTTCATTACATGCTTACCTGGTGTTCCAGTGCCGGCAATATTTGTTGAGCAGATTGACTTGGCTGCCTATTTGATTCCTCATCAATTTCATATCCCCTCCACGTCAGGGGAGATCATCAATGATTCATACTTTATACTGCAGCTACCTGCAATGTAAATGCTTTCAGAAAAATCTTAATATCCTCGTGTTATGGCAAAGTAATAAAACTGTTTACCAGTCACTGTTGTGTTTTTGTCTGGAACCTCAGATGATTGTTTTATTGCAGCATTTTCTTTTTTTCTTTAGCAAATGACAGATAAAAATTACAGTAATTAAATCGCAACATGGTGTTTCAATACAACCTCCAAACCACACACACACACACACAAGTACATACACATATATATACATGCCGCCTCATTCTCCCACCGCACCCTCCCTCACCCCAAGTCTCCTGTTCTTTGCCTCAGGGGTGTAAATGTGAGTGGGTGCTGAATAGTAATTTTTGAGTGTAGCTTGTGGGATGGGTTTAGAGTGAATATATACAGAATTGGCACTGTCAGTCAGTCAATAAATCAGTCTGTCATTCTAGCTGACAGGTGGTCGAGGGGGGATTCCTGATATTATGTACAGAGACATGCAGAGCTCCTCTTCAAGGGCTGAGCACAAAAACAAAACTAAATACTGTTTAATCTGATGGGGATAAATGAGTTGAAGTGTGTACATATGACCAGCAGCATATGGATGACAGATCTCAGTGCTTTTGCTTGGATAGTTGCTTGCTGTTTTCATGCATTGAGTAAAATTGGCGTGCATGCACACACATGTGCATGTATGTGACAGTCTCTGTGTGTGCACGTGGGTGTGTATGTAGGCAAGTAAATGCAGGAGAGTTATTCTTCCAGTGTCATATTTTTGGCATGGTTGTGTTGTGTCCCAGGCTGCTGCATAGTTGGTGAATATCAATGCAGTGTGGCGTAGTGACGGGGACTGGAGCTGACATGTTGTCACACTGTGATGAAAAGCACTCTGAGATGATGTGGCGGGAGTGTTCCTCCTGTCCGCAGAGAGATGGCAAGCTGGCTATGGCATTTGTGTATTCGTTTGTGCTTCCATGCCTGTGTGAGAGAATGTGTGTGTGCATACTTGTTGGGATTTTTCCGGGTGCTTTTGTGATTGTGAACGCCTTTTGCTTGGCGTTCAAACCCGTATCGCTTTACACGCAAAGTGTGCGGTCTGTTTTTGATGTAGGGGTGGTAAAGCTGTATCTGAGCACTCCTACCACATAAACTAGCTAGGCGAGTGTGTGCGTAGTGCCTAGCTGGACAGAAAACCAGCTACCAGCTACTACAAATATTTTTAAAAGTTAAAGAGGCTACGCAAAAGATGATGTGATATCTTTGCAATTGCCTCTACCTTTTATGACTTTGGTTTCCACTCTCCTCATAGGAACATGACTCATATATTAAGAGTTTTCGTTCCTATTTTATTCACATTTGAATTCTAACATTTGAGATGTGCAGCTCTTTGACATATATTGCAGATACACCGGCACATGTGTGCGTGTTGTGTGCAATCTCTTGGAAATGCCACTGTGCATCAGATGAAGCATTTTCTCTCCCTCACTGTCCCTTGCCAGTTTTCACAAGCACTCCATCACATTGCCATGAACTTGGTGTACTCTCTAGCCTCGACACCCCTGGAGAGCTGACATGTGAAGGGAAAAGAGTCACTTTTTTCCCTTGCTGTAGCTGTAGTCCTGCCAGGTCTGTGCAAACTCTAAAGGGGCCTGTTCAGGCCTCTCGTTTCCTGTTTTGGGCAAAGGTTCAGCTCTCGCTTGGGCTCTGGGATGTGAAAAGCTTTGCTTAATGCATATGTCTTTGTCTCCATGGGCCTTCATAGATAGATAAGAGACAGGCCCCACCTGGTCACTGCCCGAACTCTGTCAGTTTAATTATTGAACAGAGGAACACGAGTGCACAAGGGCCCGTGTGGCACAAAACTGTCTTTGCCAGTGACTTTTTTGTGTCTAACACAAAACATACACCCTGACACACACACGCAGATACATATCACATGCACGCTTCCCCCGGGGGTGTGCTGATGTATATGCAGATTAGAGTGAAATGAAGAAGTAGGCAAGACAACAGATAAAAAAGAACAAAGCACGGAATCTAATCCTATCATATACCCATCCATATGTTATTGAAGAAGTCAAGTACTGAGAGAAGTGTTAGTCCTGATACTTGTGTTGCTAGATTTATATTACATGTAACCTTGAGGATTGCGGGGTATGAGACAAGAGATGCTCTCTGGTATCCACCTTATTTAATCTCCTGGTGTATTTCTCTTTGCTTGTATTGAGTGCCTGTGGTTTAGTGTTTGAGAGAAATTGGTTCAGCAAAGTTGGGGAAGTGAATGAGATTGAGTTTCTGTCGTACTTCTCTTGGTTGATGTTTTGTGCGCTCGTGTGTGTGGCGTGTGTTCGAGAGGATAAGCCTGTATTTTTATGTGTTTATGTGGACGCATGCATGGCCCTCCAATGGTTGCCTGTCCTCCTGTGTTAGCAGTGTGTTACTGAATATGCAACACCATCAATCAGGGAGTTGTCTGCTGTCTCCTCTGTCCTAATTGCACCCCTAACCCTGTCTCTTCTCTCACAGCCTTTGGTTGCAACGTAGCATTTCATTTCCACAGAGGAGTCCTTTTTGATACAATAGTCTCATTGAAGTACTCCTCTCCAGATGTTCTCTCCATAGATAAATCTGCTATTCAGATCTCTATAATTGATTGTAATATGCAGAATTAATGCCTAGGGTTATAAAGAGAATTCTTGGAAACGTTTTTCACTTTCCTTTTGAAATTCAAAACAAGAAAGCACCACAATGCACTTTTTTCTTCTGCCCAGGCTCAGCATACAAGTGCAGTGCAGCGGTGCCTATTTGCATATTCTCTAGCTGATTCTGTGCAAAACAACTTGGGTATTGTTACAGACGTAATTAGGAAGATGATCAAACAGGCTTTTTTTGCGACGTTCTCTCCCTCAGCCTCTCTCATGCTGCTCGGAGTAACACTGATACCAATGCCGAATTTCCATTTAGAGTTAAAATTTTTATTGCAAAGAGTGGCTGCTAATGATGATTCTCACGCACAGTGGTAATAAATGTATGTGGTGCATTTAAGGGAGTGTGCTGTTGTCAAGTTCAGAGAGAGATAGAGTCGCAGCGACAGACAAGACAGACAGAGAGAAAGAGTGAGAGAGACAGACTGATAGAGTGACACAGAGCGAGGATGAGTTGTGAGCTCATTTGGAATTCCAGTGTGTTGGTAATAATAAGGGAACCTCAGCAGCCCTTGTTGAATTATAGATCACACCAGCATGATTGGATGAGGTTAGGCCATTGTAACACCAACTTAATAATTTACCAATTGTATTATTACAGTAATAATTGCATGAGGAAGGTAAGCATTTTTTTTCAGCCCTCCCCACATATGAAAGAAAAAAGACCTGTGTGTATTATTGTATGTTGAAAAGTCTTACAAAGACAAGTCTTCACAAAAATGCCCATTCCAGCTATTCTGGAGAGTGATGTGATTTTAAACGAAGGCCACAGTATTTTGGGGTTGCTTTGGTTCAGCAGATAATTTAAGGTTTGTCCTGTTTTGGAGTGATATCCTGCAGGAAGTGGATCCACACAGTAGTTCTGAGGATGCACCTTCAGCCCCCAAATTTCTATCTAACACACGTCCTCATTTCGACCTTGTGATGAGAATGGGCATTGGGTCACTCATTGTCAGTGTCAGGCCCAATGATTCAACGTACTTGGCTTCATCAGTGTCAGCTCACTAGCTGGCGTTTGAATCTGCACAGACATGTGCACATACACACTCATATCTGCTTCTTGTTCTTATTATTACCCCATTTGTCTTCATCTTCTCCCCTATTTTACTCCCCTTTGAGACTGATGTGTTACGTGACTTTATGACACATTGCCCGTGTATGTGTGCCATGTCATTGTGACTTCACGCGGCAATGCTTCAGTCCATTCTGTCTTCAGTGTCTGTGTTTATGAACAAAGGCGTCCCAGCTTTCAGTCTGCCAGATATGTGGAGGCATTGTCTTTCCAGAGAAAAAGGTGGCAAGGAGCAGACTTCCTGATGATGGCGTCGGAAATGAGAATATATAGAGTGCTAGAGGACAACGGGGTTGGTAGTGATAGGACCACGGAACAACCTCATTAACTTCACCCCCTGTTGTTGGCAGTAGGTGAAAATCAAGTGAGGCAGGCACACATATATCCTAGTTGGCCACTTCTTCCCTTGACGGACTGCTTTTTCTTTGCCCTAATATAACTTGACAGACAGTTAAGTATCCCCGCTGCACATCTGTGTGTGTTCGTGCACGCCTGCGTCCATATGCTGGCTCGGTTTGCCTGTAGATTGCAGAGGCAGGACTTCCTCAGGAGATGCTGAAGTTACCGTTAAAGCAGGCTGATTGTCTCTGTGTTGCATCAGTTGGAAGGGAATGGATTAATAGCATGCGTTTACCACCTCGGTGTTACATGCTACTGAATTAATGTACTGTCAGAAAAAATGGTCTCTGTGCTTTCCAGTAATTTACTGTACATCAAGTGAACCTCTTGATGTCTTAGAATGTTGGTGACTTTTTCTGATGAAACACATAGTTGTCTTTTTTCCATGAGACTGCAGACCTCACAGATAATATCAATGTGATCTAAATAGTGTGATATGAGATTCTGATTTTCCTGGTGTTTTGCCTATTGTAATATGGTGAAATATCATAAAGGTGGGAGTGCAACAATTGCAAATCAAAACAAGGTGACATGCTGGAAGTAGTCCAGGAGAGTATTAAATCAGTTGTAGAAGATTACATGTTTACTGTGTCGTGTTTATGTTACAGGATTCATACATTTGTGCCTAAATGATTTGACTTCTGTTGAATAGTCAACATGAATAATGACAGACAATTCTTCCATAAAACAGCTTTTTGTAAATGTCTAAAGAGTGGGATTTATGTTTGTTTTATTTGACCTTTTGTCAGCAGAATCTTGTGCAATTCTTTGTTTTGTGAACTCTGCAGTAAGACAGAGCAACGTTCCTCCACGCTACAGTTTTTTTTTTAATGTCTCCATTTATGTTCATCAATGAAAACAAAATGAAAACGATGGGCTTTTTAAAGCAACTTCTTTTCTAGGCCCAGTGGTTATACAGCCTATTTGTGTCTGTCGGTTTCATTAGTTTTTAAGGACGAAAAGCCAGTAACAAAATAATGAGTGCTCCTTTTGCAGATGACTACAAGTAGGAAAAAAAATCCCAAATAATGTAATTGCTATGAAAGAAAGCCGTTATTGGCCAGTCAGGTTTAAAAGAACTAATGGAGGGCAACTGAGGCAAAACTAAATAGATGCTGTTGGAGAGATTGTTGTTTTTTGTCACTCTCTTTGTGGAAAGGCAGGATAATCAGTGACATTGTGACAATATACACAAACAAGAATACAAGATTTCGATCTCGGTTAAAGTAAAAAACAATATTTTACTTTGAAGTTTGCTCATTGTGACATTCCTATCACCAACATCAATAACCTTTATCAAGCGAAGATTTGTGGAAATTGTTTTGCGCTCAGTGTTGCTGTTCTCTATTGTCAGAGTGAACCATCTTTGTTGAACCAAACATGTAGTGTTTTGTTCTTTTAAAATTCCACAATGAGTGCAAATAACAAAAATACCTAGAGTTAGATATTGCTTGATGTACTGTGCATTCATATTGACAGCAGAAAGTTATGTTTGGGCAAAGTTGTTTCATAAATTGGCAACAAGGTTTTAGCTTTACTCTGGAAATTATCATTTAAATCTGAGCAATCTGTTACCTTGTCGTCCCTCTCAGATGGGGGTCTGTGAACCACTTTCTTCCAGACTAGTGGAGGAACCTCTTCTGCCCTGCAACTCTTTTAATTGGGACGCTACGGTTTAAATTGGAGTGGCTGGAACCCAGAGGGACTCTCTATTTCTATCTTACCCTGTACACTTTCAACTTGCAGGTTTACGACCATGCCAGCCCGTTATGTTTAGGCACACAGCATGACTCAAACACCACATATCTCTCATTTAACACCTTCACCTCCATTTTCCTGAAAATAGCCCACACATCCTGTCTCGCAGCACTTTTTAAATGTGGATATATATTGAAATGCCAAGTACAGCAGGTTTGAGTTTTGGTGCTCATATTAAAAGGCACTTGTGCCGGTGTGGTGTGTCGTGGTGCTATTGCGCTTTTTTGAACCCCTGAATAATATCCTGCTGCTGCTCTCGCTTTCTGAAAGTGGGCTATGCTTTCAGAAAGGTATATTAGATTTGCAGGGAGGTTCAAAATTAAAAATTAGAGGACACCTGGAGTTGGTTGCATATTGCATATTCTGTTTGGATAAAAAAATATCCAGCAAATACTTTTATATTCATTTTTATTCATTTCTTTTGCCACATTTTTATCCAGATAAAACAGGAGTTGAAATGTAGTTTAATTTATCTGATTTGAAGACAGATTCTTCAATAAGATTTAAACCAAGGCCTGAGTCATCAGGCGGTGCACTCCTTTCTCACTTTTATGCCCATTCAATTTTTCTCTGTCCTGCTTTCGCAGCAATAATTCTGTCTTTTGAACTGTCTCTGTTACTTAAACACACACACACACAGACACACACACACACATACCCACACACATAAAATGACAATTACAAAGTCTCATTGAACATTTGCCAATTTCTTTTTCCTTTACTCATTTTCTCTTTCACTCCACCTTTTTAATCATCACACCGTCGAGGATCTCAGAGTTATAACTTTCTCTCTCTGCAGGACAGAATATCATTTCTTCTTAGATGTGTGTGGGGGTGGTGGTTCTGTGCTACTGGTCTCAGCATCTCAGCAGCACCTTTAAAGCTTTGTGAGTCCCTGAGAGTGCTCGGAAGAGAGAAGATGTTGGCAAGCTCAGGCATCCTGCCAGCTTGTCCATCTTTTTCTACATGGGCTGCTGCTGCTTGGGGTCACCGTTGAGGTCAGGTTTAGAATCTGTCAGCAGGACTAGTTTTCCTTTCACTGTCGGGTGCATACACACGTACACAGCCTGTGGAAAATATAACAAATACCCTACAGTATTAGAATATCCATAGCTATTAAGGCATAGGGGCACATCAGGCGTTTGGAGAAGTTTTTCTTGTGTTGCTGTCATTCTGTTCCTGATCGTTTGTAGATAGAAACTAGGACACAGCAAATACTTTTTCTCCTCAGTATTTTTTTTTCAGTGATGAATGAAACTCACTTAATAATCTGAAAACTTAAACCTTAATTTATGGATTTCTCTGGTCATTATGTAGAATATAGTATAAAGTAATGTATTTGGTATTCACGAGTGTGCCTTTGAATTTGGGAGACAGTTTCATCTCGGAAAATGTAAAAGTATTTTGAGGAAACGGTTTTCATCTTTAAGCGGCCTCACCGTTTTCATACAAACAATTAAAACAACCCGTAGTCGTGATGTCTCCCATGATAGCTGTTGATAATATTCCTGTAGTGTTAAAAAATGAAGCGATTAATCCAGTCGTTGATCGAGACATTTATTGACAGCAGGTAGTCCTGTCGAAATAATTACAATAACAATTTATTGAGCTCTGTTAAAAGGATGTCATGTCAATATTGTACAACAATGCCTGTTATATTTTCCTTCATTTTGTTTTTTACATAATGTTATGTATTATTATTTAAACCAATTAAGGGAAACAACAAAACACATCATAACCAACAAACCCCGGCTGGTTGTGGGACTGGGTATTATTAAAAAAATTACTACTGGAGCATTAATGATGTTTTTTTTTTCAAAATCAATTTCATAAAAATCTATTTTTCCATAAATATAAGATTCCACATTACTGTACCAATCTGTAGTTTTATTTTTTTTTAGCTCCTTGGTATTTCTTTCCTTGGTTTCTTACCCAAAAAAAGCCTATTCACCACAAAGGGTTTGACTTCAGTTGCCTGCTTGAACTCTTTAGTTTTCAGCATCTTTGCATCTCTTTTGTAGCCTCTTTTGTAGAAAAAAGAAGCAAACCTTTACCAATAAATTTGGTGACTGCACGGTGGCACAAGATTGTTGGTACTTTACTTTATTTCACAAATATCCAGATAATTTCCAGTTTTGTATGGTTTGAATTTGTGAGAAAGGTATCAATTTGTTGTGTGATTAATGTCGAGGCTGGTTTGTTGTTGTGTGTGGTGTTTTATGTGATTTTAGCTGCTGATAATTTCCTATATAACAGTATGTTGTGACAACTTTCAAGACATGGCACATGTCAGGTTATATTTTTGTGAGTGAGAGCCTGTGGTTCAGGTAATGACTTTTTTGCCTCATGTTGCTAAAAAAAAATCACTTATTAAAGTTGTGATTATCAGACCTCTTTTGAAGCTGTAGACACATAAAAATAATTGACTAAGTAATTCACCTAAAATTACTTTCCCTGTATAGTAGTACTCCAGCCTCCTACATGTTCATATCCATTATGATGTAGTGTTTATTTGGTCCATCCAATTTAAAAGCTCCCCCCATGTTCATAGATGTGCACACACACACATGCAGCCACTCAAATGATCATTTTTAGCTTTTCTGCTCCGGCTAAACTCCCTCAGAATTGTAATGCTCAGGGAGCCTCCTGGTTCTTCTTTGTCCCTCATCACTCTTCCTCTTCCCACTCAGTCTGTGCTCTCTCCCCCACTCTCCCATACCTCACAGGCAAGTTTCTGACATGAGATGGAGCCGCAGCTTCCCTCCGTTCTGCCTTTGATAGAGGTGTGGGGTCTAATGAAAGTGAAGCGATGGGGACCGGGAAGAAGCTGAGGGACTGTGTAAAACGTAGGGGTCTGGGTCTGGAATTGGATAGTTAGAAGGTTGCCACAGTGCATTAGTGCAGGGGACACGGAGTGGGAATGTCGGGAATGGCTTCTTCTTCTTTTTTCTTTTTTTTCTTACCAATGATTGGCTCCCCTGTCACCAAGCCTGCTGGTTTAAATGATGCCTGATTAATTGAATGAGCCACACACTCCGCGTTGACTACACTGATAAGGACGCCATACAACACGCTGTGTCCCCTGTACTACTTTCACCACAATTGCAGCATGAATCTGTTCAAGACTGTTTACATTATCCAATGAATCAATATTACCCACAGTGCAATAGTTTCCAGTGTTTCATGGGTTCTCAATTCTGACTTCAGTAATTGGCTTCATAGTAAAAGAATTGTTGAAAACTCCCACATGTGGTTGTGCTGTTCACAGATTGTCAGTTGTGTTACTCTGCAGGTCAATCAAGACCTCTTCCCTCTCTTTATATGCGTGACATATCAGTATGATGAAACAGGATGTCAACACAGTAGGCAAGCCTCCAGCACTACAGTAGACTACAGTACATCTGGGAGATTAACCAGGTATTCAGATGTATTAGAAACTATTTCAAAGGATTAAAATGTTTCAGCCTCACCTAAAGTGTGACATCAAATACAGTTTCTTCACTTAGGGAGGGTAAGCGGATTTAGGCTCTCTCCTTTCATTATTTCTCGAATGCTGTTGAAACAGCCCAGGACGGACTGGCGTCAAGATGTGCAGAAAGGATCGATTCCTCCTCCTTAGAAGCCGACAAACGCAGGGCCCCACGCCTTTATGCCGATGCATTAGAAGATTAAAAGTAATGTCTGGACGTGGCAGTCGCTTCCTAATTGATCCTAAGCCTCCTCCTCCCACACACAATCTCCACTCCCCTCTCTGCCATCAGATGAGGTGCTGCACTGTATCGATCCCTGACGCCAATTTCTTGATTGCAAATTCTGATGTGAAGAATCCGGCCTAATGCCATAATCATACACTTGTGATTATGGGGGAGTCTCTTCTAATCAAAGATCCAGGCTGCCGTGCCAGAAGGCAGCACGGGGAAGCAATCAGTAAGTGATCGTTTAAGGAGACTCACTGAAAATATCCAGCAACCTTCGAGTCTTCGTTCTTTCAGTACTTTGGTTCTGGGAACGACACAGTTTCTCAACTGTGATTACAGCAAACTAGGTGGATAAAAAGCCAGAGCAGTTTAACGTCAATTGAAGTGAATCTGCAGTAATTGCTATTTGCATGTCAAATTGTTGTCGTCATCAGTGTAAAGTTGGGATCCTGGAGCTCATTTATGGTACTGTGAAACACCCTCCAACAGTCATAAATATATAAGAAAGTCAGTTCACCTTATTTTGGAGTTATTTATAAAGATGAGCTGATTTAGCTGGGCAGCACTGACATCTCTGTACATCTCCTTTAATAGTGTATCAAGAGTTCAGTCGAGGTCACTGGTAGACGCTGACAGGGTGACATATGTTGTTTCCCCCATTGACACCAGCTACTGGCCCAAGTATCTAATTAGCTTAGTAAAGTGGTTATGTGCAGTGGGAGGTAGAGCATGGATGCTTCCTCCAGAGCTCACTTTTTAATAAGCTGATTCTTCTTTTTAACAGAACAGCGAGACCCCTAGCATCCAGCTGACCTCCGTACTTAACATGTGTTAAGAGCCAGGGCAGTGGACTAGAAAGCCGGGCTGTGAGAAAGGGAGGGGGGGAGAGAGTGTTTGTGTGTGTGCGTTAGAGAGAGAGAAGAAATTAATATGGATAAATAGCATATAGGAATATAGGATATACTAAACCCTCTTATGTGATCATGCTTTGCATAAAGTCCTCTAAAAATCCCCTTTTTACAGTTTGCACCAACTAGGAAAATCAACATGCAGCTCCACACCATGCCAGTCGATATATTTCACCTTTTAAATGCAATCTTCAAGTATTATTGTTTCTCGCCTCATTCTTCTCTCCGGTATGTCAGTGCAGTAAATAATGCTAATAATTTCATGATGTTCACCTTGACAGGAAACTGGCTGTTTTCTTTCAACAGCTCATTCAAAGACTCATGTGGTGCATTGTTTTTTGATATGCAGGAATGAGGTACTTCAAGTGCTATTGTTTAACCTATGGGGAATAGAGCTTGATGTACCTCCCATCTTCACAGCGATGGAAATGACATCGGTGTGGATGTGCACATATCTTTCAATGGTATTGATAGTTTGGCTCTCTTGTTTGTTGATAGTTTCAATGTCGCTCGTGTTTTTCATGTACATCTGTAGAAAATTGAGCTGTTCCTTCAATAGTGTGAGCTGAAAGGCATAAAATATGTTCTGAAATAGTCATATTAAGCAATCAGGTGTCAAGGCAGCCCCAATTCAAGATGCAAATGAATGAAGAAAGAATTTTATGTCACTTGATTTGGTCCTTGAAATTTGATGTTATTATCAAAACCATCAGAACCGCCATTGAACCTACGTCAGTTTCCATTTAGTAGTTTAGAATTGATTATAATGAAGCATATCATCATTTTTCAGAGATTTGTATTATGTTAGTAGAGCGCCAACATTTACATCAGAATGTGCTGGATGTGAAATATGCCTTAAATGAGCTGTACTTGAGACACAGATTGCCAAAGGAAAACAATTTTCCCTTTAACAACATAAATATGTATAACACAGCAACAATGAGAACATATTTCCCCTTTGATAATGTGCTTGTCTGCTATGATGGCTCATTTTAAATAATGTTTTTCAGTAAGTAGTCAAAAAGCAGCACGAAGATCATCAATTGGGTAAATGGTTCTAAAAATGTGTCCTTCAGAAAATAATACAAGCAGCCATCCGGTATCGCAGTAAGTGCCGCTGATAAATGATTGCTGCTAATCAAAAATAACTGAAAACAATCATATGCCAAATGTTTGTTTTTTTATTGTGCGTAATAAGATTTTACATCAAAATTTAAACCCCTACTGTACTCTCGTTGTTTCATACAATCTTTTCTTTTCTGTGTCCCTGCTCCTCTCCCAGCCTGACGTTCACTCAGCCCGCCTGCAGAGGGTAGTCACTGACTGCACTAGAACCGCAAACCACTACCCTCATTTCATTTAATACCCGAGCACAGGCTTACATATTCACACATGTATGCAGGTGCACAGGCGAGCTTACACACACCGTAACAGAGAAAGAAGCCTGGCTCTATCATTACGCCATATTTTGGACTCAATCTAAGCTATTACATCTGTATCTGATTAGGCGCTGGGTAAGTGTGAGAGCAATGGAAACATGTGATTGCCAGATGTGAACAACGCTTATTAAAAATCAGATAAACCCCAGTCCCGAACAGGTGGAGCCGGTGCAGCCATCTACCAGGTTGCAAAAAACCGTACACTTACCAGGGTTGCCTAGATGAAACGAATGGGATTTTATGTAAACTGCTTGTCAGCTGAGATACACACTGATCCTTTTTTCCACGGGACTGGGGGGGTTTTGGAGTTGCTTCAGTATGATGTGTTGTTTGTGTGCGTCTGTACGTGTGTGTGTGTGTGTGCTATGTCTGTGTATTAATGTCTATTTATTTGTTCTCCCGTGCCAGATTTGAGGGAAGACAGGCATAGATACATACCTGTACACGTGGTTGTCATAGGAGCACACTCGTACTCAAATATGATGTGGAAGCTTTAATAATGGATGTGAGCAGCAGCTGGAAAGGTGGAAAGGCATTGATTTATACCCACAGGTTTCCTGGGATTTTTATAGGATTGGCTAAATGTCATTACACTGCAGGTGGGGAGGTGATGAACTGTAATAAACTTTGATGTGGATGGGTGTGTGTCTCCTGTCATTGGCTCATAAACCGGAACACTGTGACAAGTCTCAAAAGATCTACTACCCTCCCACCACCTGTCATCTTTTCAAATGCATACGGCACACAACAACCACGCTTGTGAACAGAAATCTGAATGTGAGCAAATACAAAGGTATACAAATGCATTCACGCATGTGCACACACACGTGCAGTTTGCACATATGGATGCTGCATGCTGGCAGATCTGTTTTCCCTTAATGACAGTTTGTGAGCAGTGTGGATGTCTAAACAGTACTGAGTAAAATCTGGAATGTGCTACATCCCTTCACATGTTGAGCAGTATTGATTTACAGTGTCCATGAATTTATTCAAACATACAGTATAGCTCAGCACGAGCAATGCAACTGATTGATCCCCTTATTAATGTGCAGACATTTGAAGGTTTCATTTTAACTCTATACAGGCATAAAAATCAATGGCTTACAAAAATGAGTTTTCAGTTGTGTCAAGGTTAATCAAGATGCATGAAAACATTAATTTTACAGTTTTCAGCCTGATGTCAGAATTTAACTATGAATCTGAGATTCATCCACTTTCTGACACAATCAATCAGCTACTATTAAAGAAGTCATTTCACCTTTTCTTATTCATGTGCTGCATTTATTATTATTATTTATTATTATTTATAGCTGTTGGTGACTTATATCTTCCAATTGCCAATTTAGTTTGAATAGAAATAACTGTAATAATTGTAAAATGTGTTCTCGTCACGTAGTTTGGGAGTGCTAAGAGATGCTGCTCACAAGTAAAATCCTTATAAATAGAGAAAATTGTATCAATCATGTTTTATTTTATTGCTGTGACGTAGATCATCAGTTGACCTCAAGTTTATTTTCTCTGCATTTTTTTTATTGAAATATTTTTTTAAACATACAAAAACATACATATTTATTATTATGTATATATGTTAAAAATGTTTACATATATACATACATATAAATGTATACACATACATATTTTGAATATTAATAAATATCTACTTAATTTATGTTCTCTTAAATAAAATTTTTGTAATTGCGTAATTTTGAGACCACAATAGATTATACTATTTACATATTTACCAGTGGATTAGTGCCGTAATTGGCCAACATGGTGAGTGTGTTTGACGAATAATCATTTAATCTCAGTATAAGTAATATTGGATGTAATTTGACGCTCCCTAAATTTGCAATAAAATGATAGTTGTCTTTGTGTTTGTTCATGACATCTCTTTAAGTGTCAGTGATGTCTGTATGGCTTTTACAAGCACCTTGTAGGGCAATTTTATTTTGTATGGTATGTTTTTTCTAAATACTGTAGCCTGAGTAATATGCCACTTGAGACTCAGCAGTATAAACCATGGCTTTCCTTTATGGAAAAGAAATCAGTCGGGACCCCTAATTCCAGTCATCTGGTTTATTCTCTTTTCTTTTGCCCAACATTTAACAAATGCATCCTAATTTCATCCAATATTAATCAGCCATTAATTCTACCCCCCACCCCTCTAATCTCAAATGAGCAAATCTGTCCTTGTTTCCTATCAACAAACAACTGCAGTGGATGCACCTTGAAGGTCAAGTCCCGTTTTCTAATTAATTGGCTTGGATGTTTCTGATAGTGTTGCCAGGGCAGAGATCTTGCTAAGTGCGGCATTAATATTCGCACAGTTGTTTATCTGCCATTGTATTGTTTTTTTCCTCTGGTTGTTATTGTCATCACATTCAAATAGAGCCCAAGCTGAAAAGCTTTGTCGGATAGTTGTCAATTACTTCATTGTTCCAGTGTGGGTGTCTCCATTAAGGAGTCCAGGTGCATTCGTAGGGTACCGCTTGGGAGGCAGCATTCGCTTCACTCATGCCGGCACTGAGCCCTCACCAGGGGAAATAGAGTAAAGCCCTCTCAGATCTTGGGGTTTCAAGGAAGTCTTCATTAAAAATACCAAATGTTGTCGATACAGAGCACAAAGAGCAGAGAGACGATGACAGGGTCCTTGACTTTTGATTGAGGAATGCACTTGATGATAAATTACTTAAGCTTATTTAAATCCTCTTGCATGTTGGATAATGATAGTTTTTTAGTGAAAGCACGCATCGACATCACCGCTCCCACAATTCTTAGAGACGCTTAGAGGTTCACACCCCAGTGCCCATGTGCATTCGTCGTATTTTACCAAACAGGGCCAATTGTGTGCATTTACAATGCGATAAACCTCATTATGTAAGCCCACTAACCAGTTGCGCATTATCTGAAATGGTTTATGGGGCTTATACAGGCCAATTTACCACAGCACTTGGTTCCATTGTTGGTCCATGAATGTGATGCTTGTCTTAGCCTGACTGAGCTAATGTTACTCCTGCTCAGAATGAGGATGCACTCTTCCTTTAGAGTCTTTGTATTGAGGTGATTAAACCCCAGGGATTTCGCGTCCACGGCGGGACATTATTGCCGTCACTGGTGCATAGCAAGTTGAATGCGCCTTTATGCATGTTAATCATCCAAGTCTTGCACTTGTGTTACAAGGAGAAAATACTTAGGTGAGGAACTTGAAAAGCTACGGCACTTTTAGAGTGGCACGGGGTAAGAATGTTAGCCAATCTATATTTCTGTGGCTCGTGATATGAAATAATTAAACACAATCAATATGAAATGTTGCTGAAGTTAAAATTAAATATGGATAAGGACGTGAAAATAGACACAGCTCAGAGGTTATAACAGCTGCTTTGAGCCCTTGCTTCTGATTGTGCATGTTGAGTGGTGACAAATTGATTCTGGTATTGGTTTTATGGCAAACGTGTTTAGAGTGGGGTCGGAAGAGAAATGCTATCTGTAAACCTGAAAACCTGTAATATTCGGCTGCATAATCACCTACTGATCATGATATCCAGAACAAATTGTAGTACTGATGTTTTTCTACTGATGTAGAATTGGATTTGATAATCTAGTGTCCCGATTCACATCTGCACTGACAGCTGAGCCTATATTCTTGTTTATCTCTGTGCTCTGTTCCCACTGCTACCACCATCCTTCCAAACAAAAAATTCCATTATTGTGACAACTCTCTGAGGTGTTTGTAGATGCAGTGACAGGCAAGTCATACTCACTCACCACATTTCTCTTGAAACCTAATCTCCAGCATGGCCTTGCTCACCCACTGATAGGCAGATAGTGGTGGGAAAGGCTGCTGATACACTTGCTGTCACCAGCTCCACTTGGAATATGTCTCCTCTCATTAGTATTGACTCTGTGCTTTGGTTTTATAGTACCTCACTAGTGATCCGTGGAAGATGAAGTTAAGGCAGGGCCATGATGCTCAGTAGCACCTGATTGCGTCAGGAACACGTCTGTCATCACTACATCGGCTAATGCTAGCTCTAAGTAGTGTTGCTCCACATAAAGCCATGTGTATAGGCAGAGGGACTCGGGGGCTATTTAATATTTGTGGTTATTGATCGCAGCCCCCGTAATGTAATTTCACCATCCTTTTTCCTCTTAGCAAATATTGGGGTTAAAAGGAGACCGTCACCCATCGTAAATCCTCTTCCTTTTCCCATCTGTTTCCTCTTCATAGCTCTCTCTCTCTCTCTGTATCTTTCTCTCTCTCTTTCTGTCTCTGGTTGGCCATTGGGCGAGGGCCCGGAGCAGTAAAGTCCTCTGGCTGATGGAATTTTATGGTTGGCATCTTGGCAGACTCCTTCATTTCACTTTTATCCTTGTCAGTCTACAGGCAGCCCAGAAAACTGTCTGTATGGAAAAATCATAAAATCCTGTCCCTGTCACCAGGCAAATTTAGATAACTAATTTTCAGATCAAATTATAAATCTTTTAACTTGGCTGGCTGGGTGGCTGTCTGTCTGGCAGAGAGTAGCCTACTGAGCAGAAGTTTGAGCAATCTCTGCCTACTCATCAGTCTCTTGGAGGAGGCATATCAGTCTGTGGTGGCTGGCAGGGATAGTGGAACCAGACAGAGTTACGGTCAGCTAAACCAAATGGAATGAGATGAAACGCTGAGTGATTCTAGGGCAAGTAATATGTTCATGTTCTATTACACACTGGCATGATTCAAAGGCAGATACCAGCTCGTGCTGCTCATCTGGAATGTTTTGTTGAAGAGATGCAGTATGTGTGTTGCAAGGGGCATCACTGAAAAAATCCACCTCAACCTCTGTCTCCTCATATTCAACTACATCTTGGCTTCTCACTGAAAAGTAGAGTATATCAGTATTTCACATCATTATTGCATTGGGTTTATTACAGGTCTTGCTGTTTAAATATTAGGTTTAGGACAGTTAGGTTTAGAAACATTAGAGTAAGGATTTTGGTACAGTTGGGGGAATAACAAATGCATAAGGATACATTTATATTCATTTATTTTAAACAGGCCAAGTGTCGAAATTTTCTTGATCAAGGTAGCAATTTGCCCACTGGCAACTTTCGTTAATTAGAAGAAAAAGGATCATTTCAAGCACTTCTTTATGACACTGTGAACCATTGCTTTTGGAGAAGGCAACATGTCACAACAGGCTATAAAACTAATCATCTCTTATGATTTGAAATACGACCTAACTCATTGTAGTACAAAACAAAATAGTTTCAGTGTTGGCTGTATTTAAACTGAAAGAACCCTAAAGATGTATTTACCCCATTTATGTAGTGTAGTCTTTTCCTCGTCCCAGTAATCAGCACATCTGGGTGATGTCATTGAATGTGCGCTTACACGTTGGATATGTTTCCATTCACATCCCCTACAACGTTTGAGCAACGCCAACACTTCTTGCTTTTTACACAACTCTGTGGTGTGATATCTGACCTGGAACCCATAGGCAAGTCTTCCAGCTCCAGCATTTCATTTGCGCCTGCCATACATAGTGTGACTGATCCACACTATCCATAGGTTGTCCTGACTTCAGTAAGTGTTTCTAACGGCGTATGGTAAAAGTTTCTAGGCAGAACTTTCGCTTGTGAACTTTGGCTCTGCATTACATGCATTATTTTACATACTGTGTGACATGACTCTTATATCATGACAGTTAGGCATGAATACACAAATCATTTCAGCCCTTATATACTAGTGTGGGCGGGTGTTCTTATGCATGCTTATAGTTGTCTTTGTGGTTAAGTCTGTGTCACGCTGAAAAGCACTCGTGGTGGATTCCTCATGCATCTGTTGTGTATTTATTACATTGGAGAAAAGCTGTCATGTATTCTGATAGAGCTCTCCCCTGATGCCGTTGTCTAGAGACAGAATCTGTATTGGAGAAATTACTAGTTCTCTAAAACTGAAGATGCCTCACCTAGTCATACCCCCAACCTTATCCTCTCAGTCCCTCCTCTCATGCTTTGTTGTCTGGTTTTCTCGTCTGACATAAATTTTGTAATATTAGAAATCATCCAAGCATGTTTTTTTTCTTCACGATGCGGTGTGGTGGTACTGCCATGGGAAGCTCTTCAAATGAACTTCCATTGGAGCGGCAGTGGGTTTATCCATGAGAAAATGTACATCACGCACGCACATGTGCACACAATCACACGAGCGCACACATGTACAGAAGGAATTTCTGCCTGCCTCCGCTTTGAAGCAGCCATGCCAGAGCTGCCTGTGTGTTACTAAATCCCGTTCTCAAAGAGCGTTTTACCCCCCACGTCTGAGAGGCCCTTGGCGTTGGCAGGAAACACACACACAGGCGCACACAAAGGCGCATACACAAACACGATCTACATTCCTGATGCAATGTTCAGTCACTTGAGCAAACAGACACATTTGGGTACATGAAACAGCATTCCAGTGTGTCTGTTCTTATTAGTGAAGCCGTACTTTTACCCTCCTGCCGTTCCTTTTCATAGGTTGTTTACGATATACAAAAATAGGATGGAAGGTTTTACTTTTGGATTGCTGCACTGTTGAACTATTGTTTTAGTATTGTCTCATTTTGATGATTTTTTTTCTTCCTTTTCCTATTTCTCTTCGAAGAACTATGTATGGCAGCAGGAGCTCTCACACTGAAGGCCCAACTAAACCTTAGGTTCTGAGAGAGAAAAGATGAGGATCAGAGAGACAGGGGTACGGGTGGATAGATGGAGGGATGAAGGAAGGCAGTGGCCCCATGAGGCACCTGGAGCTGTGGTGTTACTGAGAAATATGGTGTGTGTGCATCTGAAATCCTGCCGGCTAGCCTTTGGCATAGTCTGCTGTGTTTGTTATGTACCGGCTCTGTGTGAAAAATCACCTTCACCCACTGAAAGAAGCCCAATCTTTTGGGCCATTGCTTGTCAACATAGCTTTTTGAACCCAGTCCTTCGATCCCATAAGAAGCATGCAATATAAAGTTGTAGGTTGCAGTGGCAATTGGATGTTCCAAATGCTCAATATTTGGAAGAATAGTATGCATACCGCACAAGCCTTGGGATGCGTATTATCTCTCCTGATCTGAATGTGTGAACCGTGTTTCTGAGCTGTCTACATTCTTTGCTCCACAAGTTCGCACTCATTACCATGTCTTCCAGGCAATGCAGAAATCCCATGGCACAGAACCTTTAGGCTTTGATATTTTCAATAGCCGCCCCCCTCCCAGTACCATGCTCACCCCTTGTTGGAAGAGTGGAATTTGAATAAACTAAGAGAAAGCAGTCTCTGCCTGTGTCCCATCATATTTTGGCATGAACACACATTGGGCGGCATCTTCGACCATAGTATTCCTTTGTGACCTGCCAGGATCAACAGTAAGGAATGCAGTGATGGAGAAAAGACGTAGAGGAAGAGATGTCATTACCAAGCTGTACCCCAGGGTTTAGCAGTTCACTGCAGAGGTTAACTGGTCTGGCTGCTCTGCGCTAGTTGGCATGGCTACCATTTCCCTAGGTATTTTCTGTGCCCCTTCCTGGTATTCTCAGTGGTGTCCCTGCAATTGTCATTCAAAGGGTGGCCAATAAAGGCACCCCACTGTGCCGAATCTCGTGGTGAAGAAGCTCCACACGCACCCATCTGTTGATGTCTACTCTCATGAGACTATGATATCCTTATTTCCCTCTAAACATGAGAGATCACTTGAAGCATGGGAATGGTTTTAAAAAAAGCAATGGACTCTTTTGGCGGATAAAGGTCTAGCAATAATATTACATTCTTACAGCAATAATAATAAAACTCCCCATCTCTCTTTTATGACTCTCCAATAAGTGACTTGTTTCTGCATCTCAGTACTGAATAGAGAATAAGGAGGGAAGGCAGCACACAAAGCAGGCAGGCAGGGCCCTGGTCTTTGATGAATGTCTCTATCTCCAGGCATTAGGTGTTCTATTTTTCATAGCAGGCCCTTCGGCCATGCTGGAGAGAGCTTGGGCCTCACATGCGCATTCGTGCAAGGCGTCACAATCCTCAGAGATGGTGACTAATCCGGGCCTACTGTCTGGGGGCGAGAGTGGCCGCTACTAGCACAGCCGAAAGGTCACACCTGTCAGAGGTGGGGAAAAAAGAGGATGGGAAAGGAAACCAGTGCTGTAGTGGCCTCTGCTTGAAAAGATACAGCTTCATAGTGTCTCATATAGTTGTTTTCATGTACAGGCAGACATTAACACACAAGAACACGCCATGTGTGTATGTGACGGGACGAATAGCTGTTATTGAATTAATTTCTTCTCCCATTTCATCTGTGCTGACCAACTCTACCCTTTCCAGATTCTCACTAACTCGATCACCTCATTTTGCTCAGTTTGAGGTTTTTAATTAATTCACCCAAGGTCACATATTGTCCTCCCCCTATTCCTGATTTTTACTCTGTTTAATGGTGCAACGGTTTTATTGTTACATTAATATTGATATAGTTCAGGGATATTGTATTTTCCATATCTCTTTAATTAATCTATTGCTAATGGACTTCATCATACTTAATATTCTTTTACTCAGTGCAATCTAAATTGTCCCCTGTGCCACAGCACCTGAAGAGAGCTTTAATTGTTCTTGCGCTTATTAATCTTAATATTTGTGTTTCCTTGGCACTGTTTGCATACCATTTCCCATATCACTGATGTGTTAATATCTGTGTCTCTAGCTGCATGTCAGCATAGCCATCCATCTCTTTGACTATCCATAGATCTTTTCTCTAAATGTATGTCTGGTCTGTGGTGTGAACCTCATATCTCCTCAGCCAGATAAAGAATTATAGGGTCTCTTCTTTTGAGTAAAGCTGTAGAAGCCAGTTTCTGCTTTTCCCTGTAATGCTGCACTGTTGACATTATACCAACGCTGCTGGTGCATGGGAGGCACCGCTGCACCTCAACATCAGCTAGGCAGCATGCCATGGCTGGGGCATCGGCTTCAATTCAACAGGCAAATTAATCTTGCTTTGTTGGAGTAGTCAAGCCCAACCTGGGAGAGAGTTCATTTAGCTTTTGCTCTGCTGATGCAAGTTCTTTCTCTCAACTTTGGAGCCTTCATTTATGGGCAGTTAAAGATCTCTCCATCTGTTATTAGGCAGGGCCTGGACACAGACATCTTGATGAATAGGTATTCCTAGTGTTATTGAATGGGCTGCAGCCTCTCAATGGAGACAAAGTAATAGTGTGGTTATTAGAAGAAACGTTTTTTGTTTCCTGAGACCTCAATGTGAATGCATCCAATAACGCTTGATTAGAAAGGTAGCCCATTTAGAATTGAGACAAACACAAAAATGGCTGAAATCACATTGGTACCGCATTGCTCCTGCTCTCTCCCTAAATCTATTTCTCTATTTTTCTATTTACATGCACACGGACGCACATGAAAAGACACAAATAAACATCCACACACATGCTTCTACGTCTTTCACACACACACAATGTGTTTCCCTTTCAGCACAGATCACCTCTCTCACCCTTATCTGTTAGCTGTGCTGTCTGTGTGATGAGAAGATAATCTTTCAGTATGGGTTTTCATGGGAAGATATTTCATAGATCATGTTTTCTTCTGATGGGGTAGCACCAGACAATTTGAAATCCTATTTATCCAGCTAACAGGGAAGAGGAGAGGAAATGTATCTGTGGTTATTATAGACGAGACGACCCCAATACAGACATGAGAAGGAGATCAAAGCTGACCGCCCTGGAAATAATGACTAAATCCAATGTACCCAACCCACTGCTTTGAGGTTCAAGAAAGAGCTATTTCTTGTCATATTGTACATGTGCGCGTGCATATGTGTGGGTATTTGTGCGCATATTCATGTGTGTTTACCTGGTCAGAGCTCTCTGTACACCCATTTACAATCCTGTCCAAGTTGAGGGTCAGTACTGCAAACACAAACATGAACACAGATACAAACACACTCGCATACCAGCCATTCTGCTTCTGGCAAGGCCCATCACCATTCTCCCTGGACTACCATTGTCGTAAATCATGCTTGTCCCCTCCATCAGAATCTGCCCACAGAACCTGTGTAGGGATTGGACATCATTAATGTCCCTGCCAAATCATGTTTACCTGAGCCCAGTTTTTGTCCTGCCTATTTTTTTCCTCTTTGTTATTTATTGCACATTCTTGGCAGTTTGTTCTCGGGTTAGAGAGGATGACTAGGGGATGATGGGTTGTGGGTTTTGTGTGCTGTACTGATAAGAGCGCACACTATTTCAGGAGCAGAGGTTAAGTAAGGGAGGTTACAAATTGCACCATTTGTTCTGTGAACACTGGCTTCACTCTGTCTGGCTATATAGGCTTGCCGACTCAAGCTGTGTTGGAGTGCACTGAAATCTGCATGCATGGGTGAAGTAAATCATTATGGACCAAGCAGTCTTTTCTTTGGCACAAGCTGTTTAAATGGACGGTATATAGTTTGTCATTTTACATCCACAAAGTCAGCGAGATGAGAAGTGGCAGAGAAGGTTATAGGCTAGGGTTAAAGTGCATAACCTTTGGTATATTTTCACCAGTAACTGGCTGTATAGAGGAATCTAGATACCCCCTCCTCTGGAGCTAATACAACAACAAGGCTATGACCTTTGCTCACACAACGTTTGGGTCACCACTCTAGCACCCTTCCATAGTAGGGTCAGAGAGCCAAGGCCAAGCCAACAGAGCCTGATTAACCTCACACGGTGCCACAAGCAGCCCAACAAAAGGCCAATAACAAGAGGTAAATGGGGGGGCTGGCCGTCTGCAGTGTTACACACCTCAGCATAATTATTTGAGGCACATTTTTATATAAAAGAGTGACTATTGTTAGTGATCAGGTGCAGCAAGGCTGTCAGTCGACTCCTCAAAGTTGACATTGTCAGATGAAAGCTGTAAACTTTGGTGTGAATGGCAGCGATAGAAGCAGGAGCTTGGCTTTGTCGTGTTGAATGCTGGCAGCAGCATGCTCTGTATAGATGTTGGAGACAGAGACTGACCTGCCACCATGGAGACAGGGGCGCAGTGTTACATGAAAGAAGGGAAGACAAACCCCCACCGATACTTGTCTTGTTTCTCTTTTAGTTGCTGAGATAAAGGCTTCTTATACAGCAATTTGTAAGGGGTTTCTAAGTCAGTTCTGATCTGAATGTGAATTCCCGCGTGATGCTCCACATGCAGTGCTGCATCTGGGAGAAATAACATTACTCCACCCTACATCAAAAACAAAACCACTAACTGGACCACAAAGTGACCATAAAACTGACTGTGCATGCCTGAGTATATGCACCATGTGTGTCTTGGCTGTGAGTATTTATAAGCTATTCAGAAATATCTAAAGCAAGTGGGGTAACAAACTTCTATGTATTATCTCTTGTTCTTATGACTCACAATCCCTTTATAGCATTCTATTAGCTTTCAGGCTTAGTCGTATATCCTCAAAATGGCTAGGCAAACTCAAACCCACTCGTCTCACTAGTTGAGGGTTCTACTCATGATCTGTTGCCTCACGTTGTGTCTACACACATAATCTCTCGCAACTTTTTAAGTCAACAAAAGGTAATTGAGGTGTTGTTTATTCTAAGTAGTAGGGCTGCCATTCAGCTGAATCACTGGGGAAAGCAAAGCAGAAAATTAGACTCCAAGATTGACCTGGACCTTTCGCCCCCATAGTGTTTGCCTGATGTATGATTTATCAAGGTCAGTCCCTTATGGAGAGGACCAGCAAAGAAGAACGAAGGCGCATAAAACAGGACTCATATTGGAAACCAACCTCAGTACTCTTGCTCATTTATCCATTGTTTCCCCATTTTCAAGCCTTTTTTTTTTCAGTCCTTCCCCAAATTTAGCAGCCGTTGCAGCTCTTGGTTTCCCACCCAAGCTCCCTCAGCTGGAATACAGAGCACAGAGTTCATTAGGCCTTCACATTGCAATCAATGCAGTAGAGACCACAGTGAAAACCTAAATGAGATCCTGGGTGACTTCACCTGCTTAGCAGCTCACTTGTTAACCCCCTCTGCCATAACACTGGGAGTACATGAAGGGAAAACAAATGCCAATATGGCTTGACATGCCTTTCAGGTTTTCTTCTCTCACCGTTTGTCACTTTCGTATAACTGCAAATTTGAATAATTTCTTACTTCATCTACATATAAAATGCCTCATGACTTTGTGCTTTCGGGGGAACCTTTTGGGATAACATTGGGCCACCTGCTGACCTTGAATTGACCGAGTGGTTGGAGTGTAATGCATTATCATGAGAGCAGTGCGGGTGAATCAGTGTAGGGGCTTATTTTTATGTTGAGATAGTAGGGGAAAAAATCCATACGTTTCTATAATGATCCTTTTGTCAAAGCAACCTGTCCATCAGCTGACTCAAGGTTTGTTGCAGTTGATTTTTTTTTCATGGTAAAATACATATTTTCTTTCATGTTACAGTTACAGTAAATCCTAGTTGTTTCTTGTATTACACTGCTGCAAGTTGACACATAACTTAAGACTTCTTTCTGCAGCTAGTGTGCACTCAATTTTACTCACTCTACTTTTCCAACTCTCTTCTACCTGACTTTCAGCGAGCTGGCTGACATCTGCTCCTATCTTTATAGAGGTGTCATTGAAATTCAGTGCAGACATGAGTCCTGCAAAGCACAGGGAGAACTGCTCAGAGGAATATTCTGCACCACACACAAACAGAACCCAAAAAACGTTCATGTACCAACACAGGCACACAAGCATGCACATAGAAATGAGTAAGTAAAACTATGATATTAATATACGTGCATGTACACGTACACTCCCTCACACAAACACAAAATGCTGAAAATTTGTGATTCAAGCTATTCCCTCTTGTCTGGCATTAATTAGCTGCAGCATTAATGACCTTTAGTTAAATAAATACATAAAAAAGCATCACAGTATTTTAAAGAGAGTAATGGACTTAATTGGGTAAGATTCTGGTACATTCTTTTATAACAATATAAAACTAGCAGTGTGTGCAGCTGTGTATTTTGTGTGCTTTGGGGCTGTTTTTGCGCAACTGCATTGGGATGCAAAAATGTGTTTTGTGTTGCAAAAGCTCTGTGTGAATCAATAAGTCAAGGCCAAAGTTTTGACCCAAGTGGATGGAGACATTAGGCTTCCAGGGCCTGAATTCTTATACACTTTAAGAAGCAGATCATGCTGAAGCTCCAAAACTGTATCCATTACAGTAGTTATTATGACCATGAGCAGGTTTCAAGTTGTGAGGCGGACCGCAAGTTGAACCGACTGCGAACAAATACCGGCCCAGGAAAAGAGCTAGGTTTGTGTTAGTTAAAAAGGGGTAAAAGAGTCATCCTGGCAAAATACAGCTGCCATCAAGATATGTTACAGCCACCTCACTAGTGTTTAAAAACAATAAACCATCAAAATGAAAATTAACAACATAAGTCACTACCATGTTCACGGAAAAGCAAACTGTTTGGAATGTAAACTATGTGTGAAACTTTATTTTTACAGTCTATGTGTGCAACCAAAGTTCTCTTCAGACCAAAAGAGGTTTTGATAGCATTGTTACAATACATCAACTGCAATATTCTTACTTTTTGAATGCAGATCAGGGTGAGCTTCAATGCAAGTTCTTTAAAGCTTCAAACCCATTGCACAACTCCTCAAGTACACCGTGATTTATTTAATGAAAGAAGCATCAAAACCAAAGTTTACTTTCTGGCTACGTGAAAGTGAAACTCCAACAAACCACTCACAGATACAGCCAAGCAACAAAGCCATCTAAACAACCCTTTGAAATTAAGATCACTGGGAGATGCATTTGAAATGCTTGTGCGTTTAAAAGAAAATAATACAAATGAAATTTGACCTCCAACTGTTAAGGCAACCATACAGAACCATTCAGTACACCATCCTTTATTCAGCTAATGAGGCATGAATAAAGCACGGTGTGCTGGAAGAGTTTGAAACATGCTTTCATTTTGATAAACAATGCCCATACTGAAATTATTTGGAAATGACTGAATAATAATTCTACTTTCAGATAGATTTACTGAAATATTTCCATTCTCTAAAAGCCGGCGTGTACCTATGAAACAACATTCACTAACATACTTGAAATTGTTTTAAGCCACGTATTATAGTTTTGTTGTATATAAGAATGTTACTATTTTCTTTTTCTCTCGTTTAAAATTTTTATGTAAGAAGGGTTGATTCTTAAGCTGTATTTTATTTCTCGTAGGAATTGTTAGTTTTCTGCTCATTGTGTGCTCTTAATTGTATACATTTTTGTCAATGGAGCTTTTGGATCTGCAAATATTATTTCTTTTTAGCTGTGACTAGCTATATATATATATTTCCCTACCATTTTTGGCAGCCATGGTTTTTGTAATCCCTGTAAAAAGGTTACAGTAGTTCAGTTAGTTGGCTTTCTTTGCATAGCGTTTAAGTGAGTGTTTTTTTTGGAGTTTTAGCTTCACTTGGAAAGAGACTTTAGTTTAGATCGTAACCTCGCTTAACTGATTGAGACTGCTGTTACCCCTAGGGTCATGCGATGATAAAGAATCCAGATCTCCTTGGCTGAATTTTCTATCATTGTCGACATCTTTCAGCTACTATTTGAAACACTGATGATGGTACACTGCAGGTCAACTTTCAGTGGGATTAAAGCCAAGGCGCTTTGCTGACGGTGCCTGTTGGCCTGCCCTCTCCTTGTCCACATCTGGGGCACAGCCAGTAGGACGGACATGGTGTGTTTGTGTGTGTGTGTGTGTGTGTTTGCTCCAAAGCCTGAACTATCTGGTGTGGGTCAGGCTAAAGTTAAGAGAGAAAGGGGAGATGAGCCACTTCAGAGAGGTAAACACAATCACCCTTGTTGTTAGTCTGGTAAGGGTCAAGGTGGAAGTATCACAAACAGGTAAACCTTGAACTGACTTCTACTTTGACTTTGGCAGGATTGAAGTGGTGAAAGGTTGCAACAAAAGTGCTACAAATTTGTCATCATTATTAACACCGAAACACTTGCCAAGCAGTTGCAATACAGCTATGCATTTTTCTTTCTCTCTTCTTGTATGTTCTTTTCATTTGAGTTTTATCTTGCATCAAGAAAAACAATTCACAAGGACAGAGCAACACACATTTTATTTGGGATGCAACCTGAAAAATAAAAGAATAAATACAAAGCCTTTTATTCAGTTGTCAAGATATAATTCTTGTTAATGGGATTGAAGTAATGCATTTGAGTTCTTTGTTCATTAGTGTCATTATTCGTTATGTGTATTGTCATTCGTTGTTGTCTGAAGTTATGTAAGGTTTTTTTCTGTAAGCACAGCATTCTTTTTTCATCACTGCATGAAAATAAATCCCAGACAAAACAGGGGGGGCTTGTTCCTTTCTGTTTTGTTTGAAAGTTTAAAACCCATTTATAAAAACATGGCCTTTCTTTAATAGAAACATCCCTGTATAAATTCTAGTTCTGAATAAATAAATCTCATATATATTCAACCCCATGGTTGAGCTGCCCCATATTTTTTTTATATCTGACCTTTCATTGTATTTATTTATACATGCACACAAACACACACTCACCACACATAAATATATAAGTAGCATATGCCTGCTTTTAAAAACCATAATTTAATTGAATTACCATTACAAGCTAATGTGGGTAGTTTGTGTTGAAATAAAAGGGGATGGGATTGTTTAATATCTTCAGGTTTTGTGGTTGTGGTTGCTATTGTCGCTTGGTTTTCATCCTCTGGACCTTGGGGATCAATGCACACACACACACACGAGTACACACACACAGGCACACACACACACAAGTACACAAACACCATGACGCCTTGGCCACTGCCCAGTGTTTCTTACAAAGTGAACCCTGCGGTGTTATTTTCATGCTGTTTCCAGCCTAATACCTCATTGTTTCTTTTTGTGTTTTCTTCTCCGTCTGCCTCTCCGCTGTGGTGTTTGTCTTGTCTGGACACAAGATGTAATGCCACTAGCCTGATTATTGAGAGAATGTTGTAGGCCTAATTGTGTCTGTGTTATCAGCAAGTTGTAGTTGTGCAGACATGAGAGAATAAAGCAGTCTGTAGATTCTGTTTTTCTGCCCACAACAGGCAGGAGATAGAAGAAAATAAATACAAAATGAAGAAAATGCCCACAGTGCTAACAGATATACACATATTTTTTTGTGGCTGTCACACAGGGTTTAAAAACACCTCAGTATGGACAGAGTGAGAGACAGCAACTGACAGAAAAAGAATGAAAAAAGGAGGAGTAAAGAGACTGAATTGGAGAGAGAGAGGTGAGATGCCTGGCCACATGGTCTGGTGGGAAATCCCCCACTGAGCTGGGAGCCCTGCGCCCTGGTGGCTAGATGAAATGTCTTATCTGCCGACAGCAGGACTCTGTCCTTTAAGTAGAGCTAGGGAAAACTCATTGTCCAGCCAACCAGCATCTCAACTGATCCGTGTTCCCTTTGACCTTTACCAGCGCTGCCACCGACACATGCCAAACTTTAGATTGCGTTAAATGAAAGATTGCTCATTTAGATAACATCTCGTACGTGTGTTTGTGTGGCAAATAGGTCATCTTTGTTTCACAAGGGAGAGGGTGTGACGTGTGGCATTTTTATCTACCTGTCGACTGTCTTTTACCAATTATTGTGATATCTTTCCTCTCAACTAATCTACCAGCCCCTAATGAGCAGGAAATTAAGTTGTAATGTGGCTATCATACAGCAGGATGTGCACTAATTGTGCAGATTGTATCAGTATTTTTTTCACAAAGAGCAGCAGGGTGCCCCAGTAATTTTCATTAATTACACACAAAAAGGAGTAATTAGATTTTTCATTATTTATTTTCTAACTTTTTGCTTTTTTAAGTGTGGTGTGTGTCTTGATATGTTTGGAGTCTACCTGTGTCGTAAACATTATGTGAAAGTGTTAAATTTACCTGTTCCCTCCAGATCTTCCCGGTAAAGCCATCCAATCTGTCAACATCAACACGGTCACACCACCAAAATGTGCATATCACTCTTCCCCCCCCTGCAGTTATTTTTGTTGATCCAACCTGCAAGGTGTTGCTGTAAACTGTCATATGTTCTTTGTCATCTTGAATTATCAGGAGAAGATGAAGGAGCTTGAGCATGCTGGTAGTTTCTGTGCAAAACCCTTTTTTTTCAGAACAGTAAAACAATCAGAGTTATAAATTATAGCATCGGCTCTTGAGAAAAATGCAAGCCAGATTTAAACAATCAAATCAGCAGTTAGACAGAATTTTAGTGATTTTTTTTCAGTGCGCAGTGCTGCTACAGTCTTTGTTGTCACATTTTTTTCTTCTCCTTAAAATAAGGCTCCAGAATAAGCTGATGGTAACATCTGTGCCCTTCTTTAAATAGCATTTAGAGCTGCAATGAGTCACTTCATTCAAATGAATCCACTGGAGTCATGATGTTGCTATAAGGGAAACAAACACATTCAGACACAAAGCTTTGGATTACTTCATCTGAAGAAATCATTGTAACATGCTCATCACATGCTGTGATGAATTAGACACACGTTGCCGTTTTTCTATTCTTGCTAATTGCACTTCTTGATCACGCGACAGTGTGATTAGAGAGATTAGAGAGTAGGTAAAGGATTGTTTATAAGACTGCATATGTATGCGTATATCTGAGAGCGACTGAGAGGGGTAGCTAGGCAGACTGAGCCGAGAAGAAGCAGCAGTGGCAATCAGCTATCTCCCAGCTCTAGCTTCCAGGCCAGACACATTGCCGCCATGTGGTTTTCCAGTAAGCTGACAAAGAAGCTGAATAATGTATCTATCAGTCTGCCTGAGTGTGCCGAGCACTGGGCACTGAGGAAGCTGCCAGCTTGTTATAGGCTCATTACAGGTGAAGATGACATGTGGAGGTGCAGCCGCCTTGGCATTGTCTTCCTGCCCTGCCCTCGATAGAAGCCACAGCACTCTGTCACTCCCCATGGCATAGAGAAAGGGAGACAGAGGTGATAGAGGAGGAGGGAATGAGCCTCAATGCTCCCCTAACCCCCCAAAATGAAATTGACAGGCTCACTGAAGTAATTGCTCCCAGCACTATTTTCTTTGGCAGGAAATACTGTTATCGACAAATAGGGGATTCAATAAGCGGCAGGAGATGAGGCTCTAGGCTCTGGTCAAAGGCTGTGTCTGTCCTCTACTGTTGAGGTTGTTTCCTGATGCTCTATCTCTTTGCCCTGCCCTTTCTCCCCTGTACTCTGTCTCTCTCTTTTTGTATCTAACCCCCATGTCTTCCTCATATCTCCCTCTGCTTCTTTGAACTTTTTACGTGTTACTACTTCATCACACACCACCCACACAGCACCTCTCTCCCTCATCCCTCCATCTTCCCCTGCTCTCGTTCTCCAGGGCCTCTTTTTGACCAATTCTTCTGTTGACCATTTTTGTGAGCCTGAAGGGGAAAACTCTATTACCCAATAGCCAGCAGGTAGCAGACATGCCACCTCCGTCTAATCCTCAGATTGTTTCTCTGTTGCCACTGTGGTGGTGTAATGTTGATATTATCCCAAAGGATTCCATTGATTTGGGCTAGGGTCATGAAAAAGCAGTTTATGGTCAGTGTCTTTGGTTTCCAGAGGTCAGAGCATGCGGTGAAACCAGAGCTCTAGCTTTTCTGGACATAGTGGTATGCCTGCTGGGAACTACTGAGAAGTAAGAAGATAAATACAAAGTGCGTGATGTGTTTTCTTCTCACAGGCTAGTGTATTATTGAGGAAGTAATGTTCTGAAAGTGCATCCGCCTAATCAGCCATTTCCAAAAATGGAATCGCAGTGATATCAGAACTTACATTTAAAGTGCTTTTTCTCATACAGTATTAACTTTTGCTATGTTTACGTTTATTTACAAATGAATTCATTTACAGTCTTAATGTAAGTTTTATCAGTGGTGTCTAAGTTTAAGTTAAGTTTTGAACTTAAGTTCCTGTCACGCTTTGCAGACTGTCCTTGTCAAAGCTGCTGAGTACATTTTATTAAGCTTGAACCCATCAAAGTCAAGCCTCAGCCAGCGATTGGTCTTCAGACTTGCATGAAAACCACCACTGTGGCTTTTATACATCTCACCTGTCATTATCTTTCAAGTTTTATTCAGCAAAGTGGTGAAATATTGCCTCTCCACTGTCTACCCAACTTGTGTTGCTTTAGCATTTGTTTTTCATCGAAAACCGATCCACCGCAGACAGCAGTGTGTTCTGGAAACCCCAGTCATCTCAACAGCAAAAAACTGTTTTGATTTGACTGCTGTGATGAGAGCAACAATGCTCAGCCTGAGAATATCAATGCCAATCATTTTTAATCTTCTCCCTCTTACTTTTTGTACACGTACATGTACTGTATGTTGTTCCTGCAGTCCTGGCATGATTGGATTGGGCACATGTGATGCACTGCTCCAATCAGTTGTTTAAATGGTTCTGGTCCCGGGCCACTGGTAGGTCCCTGTCCAGGGAGTATCAGCCCTATTGGATAATGAAGACTGTAGTTTCAGCCTTCTTCTTAATAGGGAAGAATCGCCCTGGAGGATCTATAGGCCCATTCTACTAAAAGTGTTTTAAACGAATGAGCACTTTTGTGCAGTCTGCCGGGAAGGGACATCTGTGGAGCTGCCTAATGATCCAGATACAGTTCAGGTACAAGTTGAGAGTCTAGACCAGGGGTTCCCAAAATCTTTTGCACCACATACTGTTTTTATATTTACAATGGGCATCACGACTACAAGAAGGTTAGGCTCCAAGTATTTGTAGTGTGGTAGTCAGATGTAGACACAGTAAGTTCCATATGCATGTAATTTGTTTGCATATTGTTATAATGCATATTGTGTTTTAAGATAAATGTTATGTTCATGCTGGGACAAGATGGTTCATTGGTATTATTACTGTTTTGCCCTGAAGTTAAATAAGTTATTTTCAAAAAACTCAGTGAAAGACATTTTGGTAGCTTGAGTAATTATAGTTTACCTCAATTCTACAACCCTATGACAAAATAATCTATCTCAGTTTGATGTGCATTGTGATAACATATCAACTAGAAAACAATTTAAATTAGCCAAAGTTAGCCTAAACTACAAATGTTCATATTGCCCTTAGCTAGATTTTAAAAAAAAAAGGCACCTTAAAGATAGACCTAGCTAACTGCTCAGCCAAAACAATTATTTCATCATGCCTGGACTGGCTGATTATCATATCATGACATTAATTCAGAGTACTTTCATACATCTTTTTTAGGAATCTTCATGACCATGTGCAACCAGGGTGTGCCTCCAAGGGTTACTCTATTGAGAACCTTTTTTAGTGAGACAAAGGAGGGTTATTGGGCCGTGATTGAAAATGCTAATTTCCTTGAACTCTGTACATATTAAAGTTAACAATGTAGATTGTGGCTTCACAATTCAGAGTCTGAAGAAAGAAAGTGTGTGTTCTGGCAGATGCAGGGAAACACACACACAGTCACAGTTCATTGACTTTGTAGGATAAAATTCCTGAGTACCTTTTGCAAAAGTGAGTCAAACACGGGTGACTTGAACTTTTCTTTGTGCGCTTATTTCAAGAGTCTGTTTCATAAAAGAAACACTGCCACTCAGGGATTAAAAGCACATTGATTTATTTAAGTACTTAAACAAGCAGAAGGTAAATGTCATGGTTGCACCTGCAGTGAAGTTTTACATCACTGTCTATATTCACCTTGAAAACTGAGTCCCAACATTTCACCTTGGGGGTTTTGTTCAGTATCTGTGGAGTGTTTTTCTTTTCTGCTCTGTTTAATCGAGATTGAACTTACCTTATATCTGCTATTATTTTCATTATTTTCATCATCAATATGAAAAAAGCATGGAAAAAATTGTTCAGCAAAAATGTGCAACAAAGAGACCTGTGATAGTTGAAAAATCTTGATAGTAATGACAAGGATTCTTACCTCTCCCCATGGCCTAATAACTACCTTGAGTCAGATAAAAGCTAAGCCAGTCACTCCTCCACATTCACCCAACAGTGCTTGAGAAAAAGATGAATGCCGTAAGTGTTTGTATAGATCAAGATAAGACAGACGAAGAAAAGGCAGAAACACAGAAAATGGATTTATTACAATTTACAATTACGTGAAAGCACACTCACACTTAACTTGCTTTGAATTTGTACCTTTTTGTTTAACAAGTGCTGGAATCACAATAGCAGGACAGAAAATGTTGAAAGCTGCGGCAGAGGATAATATTAGAAAAAGAAATATGACTAAAGAAAATGGTAAAATAAATTGGGCTGGCATTAAAAGATCCTTGTTTTCATGTTTTTTTGGCGTAGCTTCGTCAATGCCCCGCTCATAAAGATTTAGTCTGATTTCGACACCAGGTGTGGGAGAGACACTATTGCTACTTGGTGTATGCAGGAATCACACCTGCAGGTTAGGGAATGTGGTTTTACATCTGCATTTATCAAATAAACACTTCTTGGCATCATCGAGGCAATCAAGCTGTAAGCTCAGCTAACATGTAAAGCACAGAGTTATTGGTAGCTTGCTGTTGTTAGACTGCCTCTGCTTTTTCCAACAAAAAAATGGTTCTTTCATGTTGACTGTGCATTGCAGGAGAGCAGCAGGCCTCTCTTTTCTCCAGATAAATGAGCTAGCTTATTGCTTTCCAAACTGCCTATTAGCACAGCTCACTTTGTGGGGAACCAGAAGTCCAGGGACGAACACAGTGAAGAGGATTTTGTCGAGCAGTCTGGTTCAGACATTTGTGATGCTGTTTCTCCAGCGTGGTTCCTCATTTTGTTCTGGAAAATGTCTTGACACAACCTCCACCTGAAATGTGACTCAAAACCTAAACATGGTTAATTTAACACATTTAACACATAGTTTGCATGCAAAGCTTTTTCATTTTCATTCTTCTAAAGTGATGTTGATTTCTGGACTGCATGGAAAAGATGTCAAACCATAGATTCAATCAGTCTGTAATTTTTAAATCACGCTGTAGCTTAATCTAATATACACTGTTGACTACACCGTGTACTGGGAGAGTGAGTGTGTAAATGCATTTTTCCCTGCTGTGGTGTAAGTGTGTGTATTGCTGCCAATAGGTAGTCTCATTGTGTAAGCATCAGTGTAGCAACATGTCCCTAGAGCCCTCTGTGGAGATTATACACAAGAATCCATTTACTTCAAGCAGGAGCTGCCGCAGATAGCATGTAGAGCCTGTTTTGCTCTTTGTAACTACAGTCCATCATTAGAATATTGGCTGATTGAGAAAAAGAGAATTTGGCTAACACATCTCTAGACACTCACTTATCCTGTTTCTGAAAACACAGAAGTTTTGGCCAGCTTTGAGCACGAGCATCCCTGTGAGAATTCAAATTTTAAGTCAAAACAAATCTCAACAATAACACCTACTGAGAACAGAAGATACTCTGGGCCCAATCACACAGAATGTGTTTTAGCAGCTTGGGTCAACTTTTTGTGATTGTTTTCAATGAGGGTGAAGCGTTTTGCTCTTGCATTGCTGAGCGTTTCCCATTTTTTCTCTCATGTTTTTGCAGAAGCAACCTGAATTCCTCAGAAATAACTTTAACTGAGAGTGCAAAAGTGCCCAATGTTAACCATTCATCCCCAAGGTCTTTAGGATAAATTGAGAGAGAAAAAACTGTCCCAGACTCGTATCAAAATAAGCTTTGAGCTCTCCATCAGCCAGGTGAGGTTCCTGGACCAGCTGGTGTAACTCTCCTCCTGCTCAGGCTGTTCCCAAACAGATCTTTGTTTATCTGTGTCCAACATGGTATTTAATCAGAGCCTGTCCCATTTTTATGCTAGAAATGAAAAGTTATAGATCTGAGTTGTTTTATTGCAAAACAATGGTAAGGCAAAAAAGGTGATTTGTTGGTTCCCTAACAAGAAAAAAGATGTATCAAACCACAGTCTGTGTGATCTGGCATCTCCTAACAAGGCATTATTAAACATGTTCTGGGTTGCTCTGTCTGATCTTACTCAGCAATAAATATTCCTTGTTATGGTATGACTGAGTCTGTTCTTGATTAGTTTAATGGAGGTTTCTTCTGATTTTTTTCTCATCCGTAGTTGCTTACTAACCTTTCTATGTATTTTTGAAGATAATGATGGATACATACATGGATGCCCATAAACTGTTTTCACAAATTTCCCTTCTTGATAATTATGATTGTTGTTTTGATCACATTATGATGATGATCTAATATCTGTGCTGTTGATATTTTGTCTTTTAGGGTGGACTCAGGAACAGCAAGCACGAGTGTACACTTTCATCGCAAGAATATGTCCACGAGCTGCGTTCTGGCATCACCGAAGAAAAGCTGCTCAATTGCCTGGAGTCGCTCAGGGTGTCTCTTACTAGTAACCCTGTCAGGTTAGTAGCTCGAGCTTTGTTCACACTCTGCAAGCTGTCCCGTGTGTCTGAATGTTCTGAGTGATATTCACAAGTACCACAAATCACAACACTTATTGGAGTGTTCCTTATTATTGGCACAATATATTAAAAGGTACATCAAAATCTATATTTTTCCTTGCAACTGTAATAACAGATTCGTTTGATTAGGTTGTATTTTTAAAAGCAGATATAGCTGGTTGTTACCACTTGTCAGCCTTGCTGTAAAAGCAGCTGTTCCTATCACCACTGATCAGTTGGGTAAAATTGGTCGAACTCTGTCACGGTTACAATTTGCTGTAAATGATCCACTGTGTCTATAGTTTTAGATTTTACAGTTCCACAATGATTAGGATAAACATCACTTTATCACCATGTTGCGTATCACAAAACTCAAGTGTTTGTTCTACCCGTCCACCACCCCTCCAGTGTAATACGTGAACATAGGTCATATTTTGCAGCCTGTACGTACAACCTATATATACATTTTTGATTGATTTATATGTTGAAGTGAAAAAAATATGGCTGTATTATGGCTTTTTACAGTAAAAGCCTTCTAGATGTCGACCACTCCACTATAATAATTCCATTCCCTCCACATTGATTGAAGAAAAGGGGGTTGTCTGCTGGAAATATTCATGTTTTGTGTGTAAAGGAAGCTGGTAGGACCCGTTCCATTTGGATTGATTAGTTATGTTAGACAGGCACGCAGCATCAACCTTAAACAAACACAGTGAATGGCGTAGCTGACCAAACAAACACAAGCGTAATGTCACTGGTAGTGAGTCTGTCATCCAGACCACTCTGTCCATTAAGCTCTAATAGGTAGGAAGTCTAGTTTCCCCACATCAGAACCAGCTATTTTGAGACCTTTAATAAGCATGTGACTCATGTGTACAACCTGCCTCACATGTAACAAACTGAAAATGGCCAGTCCCGGCTCCTCTTCTCTTTTATCTGTTAGAAACCTGTAGTCAAACATGCTTCTTGGATTTTGCTCTGTTCTCTGTTCTCTCTGGCCTGTTGAGCCTTGATTGGCTCTTGAGTCATTCATTACAAGGCCTCACTGATTTGGAAGGCCTGTCTCTACTTTTTACCTAAATTCACAGCCTTTTCTCTTTAAATGGGATCTTCAATTTTAATTTGGTCCCAGTAGCACAACGGAACCCTTAGTGACAGCAGATGCTTTAAATTATTTACCAGCCCACTGTTGAGGAGATGTTTCTTAATGTGAATCAATGAGTGGTGCATATTAAATGGTCATCGGATAAGTGGAATACTTTTTTATGTTCACCCTGAATGCAAAGAGAGGACCAGCCAGCATGGCCCCAGAAGAGCTTTTATTTAATCTCTGTGCTACTACCAGCATTACCGCTGCATCCTTGCATTAACCAATTTCAGAGAAAAGCACAAAGAGTTTTTTTGCTCTCACTAAAATCCTTCCCTGCTTAAGAAACCCATTCAGGAGTGGATCCAGTGGACATTTATAGCTCTGTAATCACAAAGGAAGTTATCCATCCACTGGGATCAGCTTGACATGTTGGTGTGAGTCATGACAAGTAAGAATATATCCCATTCAACAGGCAAATAACGTAACATTAGTCAGTGATACATTCTGTACACAAAGGAACCATTGATACATTTATAAAATGCTTAGTAGAGCTGGCTAATATATTATCTATTCTTGAATTCATTGCTTGGTGAATAAAATGTTAAAAATAGTGAAACTTGTCAATTTTAGTTTCTCCAAGGCGATGTCTTTAAAAGTGTTGTCCTTACAAAACCCAAGGATATTGAGTTTAATATGATACAAAAGGAGGAAAGGCAGGAAATCTCCAAACTTAAGAGGCTAAAAACAGCATTTTTTCCATTTTGTATTTAAATTAACTTTAACTTTATTCTTCTGTCCATCAACTCATCATTGCGTCTCTCATGCTAAGCTTCACATAAATGCACATTTTTATATAAAATATGTGTTATCATATTATAAATATCTAAGTGATTAGCCCTTGAGTGACCGCAGAGTCACCACAGTCCTCAGCAAGCTGTGGGGAGTCAAGTCGGCCTATCCGCTCAGAAAGGCCAGCCAGTACCAAGGGCATGTAAGTGAGGCCAGGCTTGTCCTGTGGGTGTTTTCAAATGGCTGAACCTTTGACCAGCATGTAAGGGACCAGTGCTTTATGGACGAGTCCCCTCCTACGGATGGCCAGGTCCATGTAGGGAAAAAGGCACCTTTGGGTGCGTGCAGGTGTTGACTAACTGCGGTCCCCTGCTCATCTTTACGCCTCTCATTATTTCTCTCCTGGGTAAAGGGACTGATTGTCTTCTTGAAGCATGGATAAGGTTACTTCTAATGAATATGAATGCACTTAATTGTCATGGATCACAACACCCAGGAAATCCACATTTGGTTTGCTGCTCTTCTGACTGCTCTATGTTAATGTAAGCTTTGTACACTTTGTCATCATATACTGAAAATAGCCATGAAGTAGATGAGAGCACTGCATTCATGCTTGTTTAAATTCGCACCTTAGCATAATGATCAGCGGGCCCGCTTAAGAAAATTGTTTTTTTGGGGACTTTATTATAAATCTTACCTGAATACATCTGCGAATTTGTAAAAGTTGACCAATAATAATCAGGTGTAAATATAGTAACACTCATAATGTATATGCTACCCTTTATTATGCACTGCTTGTTGTTCATAGTTTATTGCACAGAGTAGTGCTTCTCATTAGAGAGACAAAGTCTCAACTCAACAGAAATGTCGGAGTATAGCCAAAAGTTGATTACTTTCCAGTTTTCTCAAAATTAAAAAGGCCAAACAAACTTTGTTTAAAATTGGCTTGTCTGTGTTCAATATTTCATGGAAATTCACATAATTTTGGACCATTATTGTTACTAAATCTGTGCACAAAAAGATGGAAAAGCAACTGTAGAGGAAATTAAATGGAACAACAACAATCCAAAAAGCTGAAACAAAACTTGCTTAGAAAGTAAATCGGGTACCAACTAATAGATCTGGTAAAAGTAATTCAGTTTGTTTATCCACATTGATTTTACATTTATTTAACTTGAGTGGTGCTCAGAATGGCTCGGTTGCTGCACTTAAGTCTTAAAATACTAGGATAAACCCTGATATATGGTCCTAACTGTTTTTTATATAAATATAAATGTATCAGTACTCTTGATGTTGACAAATAAATTCAATCTCTGTTAAATATAAACGTAGAAGTACTGTAGGATAACTTAAGCATAGCAGGAAAAGTTTGAGTACTTTTCAGATAAGTGTGTGTAAAAATCTGCTTTGTTATTATACAATCAATGTTTTAAACTAAAATACTCATAATATCAAGGAACAAATGGGCTATTGATCTATACAATATGACTTATTAGCTGAAGATGAACAGTCATGAATGCAGCTTGTCTTCTCTCCTCCATATCAAGAAATATTAGCATCTTAATATAGTCCTGATTCTAACAGCATGGTAAGAAATGATATATATATCCATTCATACATTTTCTGTGAAATAAGTAATTTTGCAGTCTTTGTTCAAACTCTTCCAACATGTATGTCATGATTAAATCAAAAGCAGTGATTTGTTTCATGAAGCACTGAACTTAATTCTATAGTCTGAAATGAAAGTCTCCCCATCAAAGTATTGTTGTTCTTTCACAGTTAGTGCTTACCATTGCTTTTTGTTTTCCTGTGATGTTTGGGCAGCCTGCTAATTTGCTCCCAGAGGCCTGTGTTTGTCTAATAGTTTAATTGGCTGGGCTGTGCACCTGTTTGGCAGCACAGGTGGCCACAGGGCCATTGTGCTGAGGGCCTTATCTCCCAGGCAGTTCCACACAGGTGTGTGGCATGCAGCCTTTGCAGATCCACCCACAGATGGCATTGCCTGGAGCATCCGCTGCTTACTCTGTTTCCACTCTCTTCTCCTCAGCTGCCATGTTTTCCACTTCTCTTTCTGTCAGAATTTCCCCAGCCAATTATTTATCCTCTACTTCATTCTCCCCATTTTAATTTTGTCATTTGGATACTCTCTTCTTAATTTAGAAGTGTCAGATTGACTAGCCACTTTTCATTAATTTCTTAATCCACTGACATGAAGTGAGATGCCAACTTACAGAAAATTACAACCCTCTTATTTTCTCATTAAGTGGGAGAGGAATCCTGCGGTGTTTCAGTCTGGCCTTCATTTTCACACTCATTTCACAATTTCTGCTATCTGTCTTGCACAGGGTAAAACTGTGATAAGATCCATGTAAAATGATGTTAAGAGATTTGACACCTAAATATGCAATAGCCAAAACCTATATTTTTAACAGCCACTAAAGAAAATGTCATATATTTTGTATGATGTATGTTTGAATTCAGTTTTTGCATGATTGGTCAAACTTTATTTGATCATGTCAGTGGGGTTAAAGCTCACTCCCTCTGATCTGATGCAGGCTTTCCAATATAAAAATAGTGTTTTAGTGGTTTTGAGTAGCAGAGCACACAAGCTAACCCCAGCGTCTGAGTTCGCAATGTTTAGCCCTCAGCATTACACTACGACTCTGTCAAATCCCGACAGTGACTTCCATATTAGATCTGCTAGCTCTCAGATCCCTGAGACATATTTAAGTAAAATTGAACTGGGCTCCTAACTTTTCATTATGTGAAATCTTCACAGTACAAGTCAGACATTTTTCTCGGGGGCATTCTCTTGTGGGGTCTTTTTATGGAGGCGGGAGACATTTGCTGACACCAGAGTTTCTCTCTGTGTCTGGATACTCAAGGTGTGGGTTGTTGTGATGATCTTGCTGCTCTGCCACACAGGGTGTCTCTGAGTCTGAATCAGTCTCACCAGCTTTTCTCAGTTGAATGCTTGTAGCTGAGCACCGAGGGTTGCATGGAACACTAGTAATGGGCTTTTTACGAGCTCTGAAGTTACTATGCCTGCTAACATAAAGCTCCTTGTGCTATTGACTGTCTGTCCTAATGCACAGCTTGATAAAGCATTGAGCAACATATAGACAAGCACTAACATTTCTGCCAAGAGCAGAGGTGAAGCTCCCTATGTAATGATTAAGCAAAGAGCTCAAATGCCTCATTTCGTAAACTTTGTGTAATTGTTTGTCTCATGCCGCCAGAAATATGTATTTTTAAACAATCAAACTACACTGTAATCACGCTAATTGATGTAAATAGTGACATGCCAACTAAAAAGTGATTCCTATACTTGGCTGTCATTGCATTTTGTGTGTATGGCACATTCTCGTACAACTAAAAACAAGGCAATTAAAGGTGTAAAAAGAAGACACTCCCTTGGCACAAATGTTTTTTTATTAGTAGCACTAACTGCTGTTAATCCCGACTCTTCATCCCGTGGACTTTTCTGTCCGCTGTGAGCACAACAGCCAATTAACACCAGCATTAAGGAGCATATCTATCTCTCCATCTGCTATTTCGACTGCTCAGAAAGAATATGAGCACCTAAATGCATCAATGGGAGACTGGTCCCCCTCAAAAAGTAAAATACAGATTGTTTGTACAGGCAGCAAAATACAACCTATATTTACATTTTAGACTGTCCTCCAGTGAGCTCGAGTGGACATAGTAGTTATGATTGACGGTGATTTGCAGCTTAAATGCCGGAATTCACAGTTGGGCAGTTTGGAGATGTGGTGGTTGGGTCGAGAAAAGGTCTGACTTTGACCGAGGAGAATGTGAAAACAGAAGTAAACGATACGATTTAAACGTCACGGAACTTCTTCGAATCATGTTTTAACATAACTATGTCACGTTACCCTCTTAGCTAACTCACTTCAGTAATTTTCGTACATTTATTTACTTTTTGAACTGTCTTTTATAATATCTTACCAAGAAGTTTTTTGTCCTAAACCCAGATCAGTATTTTTATAGCCTAAATTCAACGAAACAGCAACCTTTTTTACAACCACAAACTGTTCGTGCTGTTGTCAGAACGCTGCTCTCTGCTTTGTACCGTGAGCTGCCAAACGCTCATATGGGGCGTTATGGGTGGTCATGACAAATGACCAGTTCTGTCGTTTAGGTTGGAGATCTTGTTGCCCCCTGACAGATTAGGCCATTAGACAAAGTGTGAAAAGTGTCTCTGAGTTAGCACTGCACTGATGAATGATTCTTGTTTGAGGTACAGTAGATATGAATGGTCCGGCTCTGTCTGACATGGATTCTACAAAGAGATGAATACCCGTTTCAACTCTGTCATTTTTGATGTGGAAATAGCTCCCCTATCTCAGTGAATCATCCATAATTGATCCTCTGTATTCACTTTGTTATCCTCGATAGTGCTTTTGTAAGCTCAATCAGACTCCATGTCAGTTTGAAATTTTTAAATATAGCATTAAAAAAAATCCAATGTCCTCAGTGGAGTTCAAGGGGACAGGCTACCTCAGGACACATGACAGTCTGACGCCTTTGAAATTTCTAGATCAAGCACCCATTTCTTCCCGTCCCATCGCTTTGTAGAGTAATGGAAAAAGTAGAAATTTAATTTCCTACCATGGCAATCAAGATTTAACATCCTCCAGGAAGGGATGAGGAAGGAAGGAGGAGAAACACAAGATATCTAAAAACCTAACCTGTCAAAGCCATAAAATATGTTGTGGCTGTTACACACCCAGCGAAGAAGTAAAGTGGGGGTGGAAGCTTTCCGGTGGGGTAATTTTCTTTGCACCATGCTGTGGGACTCTACTCTCTAGACTCCCAGTGTTATTACGAACCACTCTCACCCTCCAGGCCTCAGACGAGTTTGCTCTGTCACTTGTCAAGGAGAAACAAGACAGGAAAGATGTCGAAATTACATAATTATTTAGCCGAGGTTTTGTGGGCCGAGGTTTCTCTGGTCGTCAGTGTTTTCAAAAGTAACAGAAATAATTCACTCATTAGTGAATCCACACTCATTTTGTTTTTTATGTCTCAGGATGGTGCTATAATTTTCGTTTTATAGCATTCAAAGAGATTTATTTGACTGTTAAATTTGGCACAAATGTTATGACACTGTCTTGAACAGACGTGACGAGCAGACAGAAATGAGCAAGTTAACTAGTTTTTACCCTTGCGGCTGACTTCAGAGTCGGCGTTCGCCCTTCTTCCTCAGAGGCAGTGAAAACGATTTTGGAGACATAAATGTCCTCAGTGCCTGGGTATATTTTAAGAGTGATGTCTATTTCATTTTATGACACCATCTGTTAACCTCCAAGATACCCATATCTGTTACGGCCCCAACGTGATACATACATAATTCAGAAATATCTGTTTCTAAATTTGGCCTTGGTTTAGGTTTTGGAGGATACGATGCCTTTGGACGCAAAACAATATATAATAAAGTGCATTTTGCCGTGTTAACATGTATTTAAACACTGCAGTCAGACAAAATCTTTTTATATATCCTCCAACAGAAGGAAATCTATTGCTATTTTCCTGTTTTTGCGTGTGGGACAAAATCCCAAATCTCATGTGACCTGAGCCCATATTTAACAAACATCTGAGCAGGAAATCTGTCCAATCTGGTCTTAATTCTCAGAGTGACGCATATTTGTCCTCACTTTTATACTAAGGAATAAAAGCATTTATCAACTTTCCAAACATACGACAGTCATATTATCCGCTCCAGGATTTAGAAGTGCTGCAGAGCCGTCCTAACATTTTAGTAGTTCCCAGCAGATATCAGATAATAGCACAAACATACGTGCACATTCTGGTCGGGGTACACTGGCACTTTGCAAAGGGCTTTTTATGCATCTGCTGTATAAGGTGACAACAACAAAAGCTTGAACAAAATGGCAACTTTATGGCTTTGAAAATAGAATCCGTTCTTTCTCAGAAGTGCTTGCCACTGCACTTCCCTCTCCTCCTTGAAAGATGAAACTCATCTCTGCAGAAGCTAGAGGAACGTGTAGATACATCACATCAAACCTGATGATTCGCTCTCTGATCATCCACAACACATAAGGATTTACAGTATACAAAGCAATTAGACTAATTGATCTAATCAACCAGCAATCTGCCGTTTGTGCCACTGGTTTCTGTCTCCTGTCACTGAGCAGTAAAGGTGGTTGTGTAGGAATCCTTGGTGTTGTTCAGGGGATAATTAGAAATTTCAAGAGTGTTTTACGCTCCTCGGGGGGTCATTTCAAAGTGACTGGGGAGCATGGTGTTCTGTGGACTGTCTGCACTTCCTCGTTGATGTAATTCTGAGAGAGTCTTACACTCTCCAATCTCTCACACTTCTTCCGTGCTCAGACGAGCACACACTATTGTTCCCTTCATTGTGTTTTGTGCATCTGAACACACACATGTGCACCAAAGCACCTTCAGCTCCACAAAGAAAAGTGGAACATTTGTTCATGTCTTTGGCCCGAGCTTCAGTCTTTGTTAGAACCACATTGTGGAATCAAGCTGTGACTCAAATACCATTAGAAGTGCAAAGTGCTCTTTTTGAGTACTGCACTGCTCCTGTGCCTTTGCTGGCTTGGCTACACCAGCAATCACAGTCTAGGAGTCCTGACACCAGGACTTTTTTCCTCAGAATGTGTTTCTAGCTTTAGAGCCACTGCCAATATCAAATATCAGAACTGCTCCTGTTGTTTCTGTGAACACTTGCTTTGCTGGAGCTCAATGACATTTTTATTCAGTCATGAAACAACTTCAGTAAAGTACTGTTACAATAGTTGTAACATGCTCTCTGCTGTGATGTGTGATGCATTATATTTGAAGGCTCTGTATACCACATTCAGAACGACTACAGTTGCATCTCGTATTTGTTTATCTCAGAAGCCTCTTTTATTATGGTCTTTTTAATTTGTAAGAACTTAATGGTTTGATAAATATTGATTACATTTAATTTATGTCATCAGAAAATTCTAGTATAAACGAGTGTTTATTTTGTGGGATAAATGAATTTATTGTTTGTATATAATTGGCAAATACTTTGGTTATGGGTGGAGTTTGTTGACTTTCCATGTCGAGGGCCCCTGAATTACTTTAATGCTGAGGCCCCTTTTTGCCTGATGCATCGCGGCTTTGTGGCAGTTGATTTCTAGGGTTAGCTCACCAGTGACAGCTCATGACGTGCTGAGTATTGTTTGGACTGGCACACAGAAAGATGGGAATGGGAAAGAAGATTTGATAGATTTTATATTATAGGTATACAGTATTTAGTAATTGTGGTAGAATTTTGGAATTCATTATATTACTTAAAAATCAACCTTTACTCTAATAAAACTGAAGAATTCAATGTCTGTTTCAAGCTGTTTCTAGCTTGGTTCAAACAATGCCAGCCAAGGCTGCCTGTTTCTGTGTTATCACTGTCTAGTCTAGACATCTCTCTCTCTCTTCGAAATGCTTTTCATTAAACACAATGCGAGGAGAAAGGTGCTCAGCTTTCACTGTGACATCACTGCGGTCTTTCTCTGTGTGATGGAATAGTTATGTCTCCCTACCAGGTTAGCTCACAAAATAATTCAGTATAAGCCATCAGAGTCCCCTAGTTCTCATTTTCTCTGGGTCAAGCATCTGCAATTTCCACAACAATAATAAAATATAAATCTAGTATTTTCCCTCATCTCCCCTCTAATTTTCCTGAGACCGTCCTGGTGGCCCCCACTTTGAAAATCACGGCACTAACATGCCAGCCTGGCTACTAAAATACAGAACAGAGAAATACTTCAGCCTCTCCTCAGAACACCATTACTCCACTATATTAGACTAAATGTTTGACATCTCATTTAAAGAACCTTTAACAGCTGTGCCAGCCTGCACAAGAGAGAGACCTGAGATATTATCCGACAGCTCGGCAGAGTGACACAGCACCTGTCAGGTGGATGGAGAGAGAGCATGTTACCTGGAGCTACATGTAAAGGAGATCAGCTGCTCTTTGTTTCCTTTCAAGGACAGCACAGGTCACTGGTTTTGGCTCTGAGTCTGTGTAACATTGTGTCGACCATATCCATCGAAGATCTCTTAAATATTTCACTCCATTTTGTGTGAGGTGAAGGATTCTATCAATAAGGTCAACAAAACAACAGAGGCAACGATGTGTGGTAGATTTAAATAATTCTGTGAAGGATTTTGTAAGAAAAAAGTTTTTGTTTTGTTTGTTTATGCTTGCAGGTTATAACCTTTCTGTGTTTGTCTTGTTTTGCAGTCCGTATTCGCTTTATGTGGTTTTATAGCTACGATGTGGGATGAGTCCATCAGTGTATTCATTCTATTGATATTGGATTTAAAAAATATATAGCAGGCCTTCCATACTTCTTTAGATTTAGAAATAGCAATTTTTAGACTAACAGTGTGCTCTATATAATTGCATATTGTATGCACGGTAACGGTAGCATAAAGCCCGAAGCACAGCTAAGCCCCAAGCATTACAGTGCATTGGCATAGTGTGTGAAGGATCTGTGAAGAGTAAAATTGGCATTTTTCGACCTTCCGAACATTTCGTTTTTTACTGCGTAAAGGCAATTATGGCTTGATGGGACTTCTGGCATGTTAAAAACTATGTTTGTCTTGTTTTGCTTTACTTCACACCATAAAGTGAAGGATCAAGGATAGAAAAATGTTTTGTGTGCCGTACTATGTGTCAATTTTGCTCTATATTGTGTGAAGTGCAATCTTCATTTGACATACAGTAAAAAAGAATATTTTGAACCTTGTGTTATCATTCAACTATAGTAACACTGTAAATGTTTTCTTTCAAAGCTAAGCAACCTCTCAAGGGAGAAAGCATCTATTTAATTAATCTTATGACCTGATTCAGACAAAACAACTTAAAAACTATCTAAAACTAGTATTCTTATTAGAAACCTGCAGACTGAGACTATCAAGTGTAAATTCACAAAGATGCACCGCTCAAAGCTACACAGGAGAATCAGTCGTTTTAATAGTTAAATGTGGTTGCACTTATTCAAAATTCTGTATGACCACATGTCCATATATTTTTTTTTATTATAACTTTTTTAATCATGGGGCAACTGTTATGAAGACCCTAAATTCTGAAATTGTTGGTGGATAGAAAAAGATTTTAATCAAATAAATGAAAGCTCTAAAGGACACATTAGAACAAGGGAAAGCTAAAGTTGTTCCCCTTAATAGCTATTTTTTGAAACATTCTTTTTTGAGCTGTCATGAGCAGAAAAGTACGGTAAATATTTGCTATCTAATATCTGCCATGTGATATGCCCTGTGCATTATAGTTATTTCAGCAGGCTATTAAATTGATCAAAGTATAATGTAGCTCCATGTTTGGCATGGTAAATCACTAAGCAGACACTGGCGGTGCTTGGTTTCAGGCTATAATGTTCAGGGCTCTTAGTTGCACAGAGCTTTGCGCTTCAATTGGAATACTGTAGCAGTGAATAGGTCAGTGCTCCCACAGAGGGACAGTTGTATGGCGTTGCCTGTAATACAATATGAAAGATATTGCACTTGTACAGAAGCTTTCAATAACAAAGCTCCCCACCTCGCCATGATAAAATAATAACACTGGTCCATGGACCGAAATCGATGCGCGTACAAGCCATCCAAACATGAGACCAGCGATCAGTCAAACAGAAAGGGTGAGAGAGTGTCTGCCTCTCACTGCTTCTGTCGCTGTTGAGTCACTTACTGTGGCTGCTGATGCGCAGTACTCTTTTCATCATGGGCTAACGTGTCCCTTGCCAAGTATTTGCAGAACTCCACACACAATCTGCACTGTTTTCAATACTCTTTGCTATGATATTATGTCCAGTCCTCGCTTTTAGCTTCATACAATGCTATATTCATTCTAACTACTTGTATTCCTTTGAGCAACACTCTGAACACAACCTGAAGTGGCACCAGGAGTACCACTCTGTCCACTGTGGAAAATACTCTGTGTGAGGCAGAGGAAATAAAAAGTACAGAGATGAAATGTATAGTGCTGCCGTGGCGGCTTTTTATTTATTTATTTATTTTTTTCGCATGCCCTTTCTTTACGTTTGAGTGAAGAAACCGTACAGTTTGAAGTGAGCTCTGTCAGGACTGTCTGAATGATGTAGCGAGGAAGTGATTGATTGAATGTCACGCTTTTCATTCAAAGCAGCACCAAAGCATCACTACAGTGTTGCATGCAGATACTATAAATATATATATAAGAAGAGATGCTGTAGATAAGGTGCAATATACATGCACATATTTTCTCATGCTGGCTTAATGCTTAACTCTGTCACCTCACAGCAACATGACCATCTGTGGCATATCTGTGTGGAGTTGACATATTCTGGGTTTCCTCGAGATTTCCCCACTCTGTATGAATGTGTGTGTTCGCCCTGAGAGAGACTGGTGACCTGTCCAGTGTGTACCCTGGCGCTCATGATGGGACGGTCCCCTGTGACCCCGAGCGGCATAAGCAGTATAGAAATTCGATGCATGGATGAATATTTGCTCATGCATAACTACATTTGTTGTGGCAGCACATGCCAGGAAGTCAGTAACGTCTTTTGGTCTTTTGGGGAACAAATGCAATCTGACAGGAAGACAGATGGTCATCTCACTGCGAGACATTTTGACTTTGTTTTATTACATTAACAGCAAATCCTCAACAGGATCGACTCAGCTGAAATGTTGAAATGTTCTTTCATCTTGTTGTTTATATGTAAACGCTTGTTTGGTGGCTAAACTGTGAGATTGTTAATGCATACATTTTATAGCACTTAGCATGAATGCAACATATAAAATAAGGAATTTCTTCCCTAAGACTGATCATGAATTTTTCATTTTGCCTGCGGAATATACATGATTGCAGAAAGTAACACAATTTGGTGCCACTTAACTAGAGGATTATAGCCATCAATATTAGATGAACAAGTTCTTTTCCAAGTTAATGAAATCCTTGGATGTATTTCCACATTAGAATAGACTGATACAGATTCGACCTCCTGTTCCTTTAGCGTTGAATTGCTACATTGATATTTGAATTGCCCAGAGACACATACACGTTATGTTTGACGAAACAAGCTTTAACCACCTTTACAACACAAGTGTTCCTGCTCTACTTACTAACAAGCTCTATCTGACTAGATACCCTTTGTGGATACTGTAAACTTTATTGATGCTAATCATACGTTGGAATAAAGAATGATTTTTATGAGGCAGGTAGCTCAGCATCTGCTCACGTGGGTGAAAACATTATTAAGATAAGATATTCCTTTATTAGTCCCACAACGGGGGAATTTTCAAGGTAACACCAGCAAAAATAGAAAGAAGTATCAATAAAATAACAATGAATAGAAACAAGCAACATTAACAAGAATATAAAAAAGCATTAACAATTTAGACAAGAGGAAATATAAAAAAATATTAACACTGCAAAACTGCTAAAAATTGCACAAAGGAAAGCATTTATATTGCACAGTGAGTAAGATACCTGATTGACATTGATATTGCACAGTTTATGTACATTATAATGCAGTTATTGTCAGTGTTGGTCTCCCTTTATTTCACCACACATAGGAGTAGTAGTGGAAGTGTTGTAAGTATTAGTATTTTTATTGGTTCTAAGAGTATGTTGTCCACTGAGGCAGTTTCTCTGATGAACAGAGAGAGGGCATTGCATAGCCTCGGGACAGGCACTGTAGAAGAACCATCCCTCATTTTCTTTGTGGTAACTTTGGGGACATTTAGAAGGCAAGCTGCAGAGGACCTAAGGGTATACGTGAGGGGACAGAAAATGATCGACAGTCTGGGATGTAGGGAGGAGTCAAAACATTTAGTGCCTTAAAAACCTTGAGGAGGACTGCATTATGTTGCAACCTGCAGCAAGGCATACATTTTTGATGAAAAACTTTCTGCTCAGACAATCGCAGTCTCTCCTTTCTTTTATGTCTGTTCTCTTTCAGTCCAACAACAACAGAGAGAAGCTAAACATGGAGCAGACATTTTCCATGAACATCTGTTGCAAAATTTCCAATTTATATTCAGTTTTAATTAGTGCAACTGTTGAAGGAATTTATTAGTAAAGCTTTCTGACTTGTAAACTCCAGAAAAACATCACAGGTACCAATGTTTTCTGACAAGTTGGGGCGAGTACGTGTTTGTTCCTGAAATAAAGTTTTAGCTTTTACTTTATGCATTAATGTTCGATAAAGTATTTAAATGTCAAAGTATACAAGTCTGACCAATCTTACTCGAAATGTAATGATATACATTTTACCATACATACATAATCTTCAAACATACCAGATGTCCAGTTCTTCATCTATCCCTTGGGATAAATAAAGTAATTTTGAATTTGATTTTGATACTGGGTACACAATATCAAGAATATTTTTATGAAATAGGATTGAGGACAAATTATGAGTAAAAAAATCCTTTGTTTCTCAGACAAAAATCGACAAAATTGATTTTCTCTTACACATTAAGGAGTCCTTTATTTCTCAGGTAGGTTTATTATCAATGCCAAACAATGCATGTTTCCTTTTTTTGTAAACGTGAAACCATAAAAAGTACGCAGTGGGGAAATAATCCAGTCGATAAAGAGATTCTTCTTAACAAAACATTTTCCAGTAGAAACACAAAATAGAATTATGACGTAAAATGCCTCTTTAATTAAAAAGAAAATGTATTTTTGAAAAATACTCAACCAGTGAAGGTAATGAGAAACATGTTACAGCTGCAGTGTAATGAAACATTGATCTGTATCAATATATTGATTTAGAAATTAACGATCCAATATTAGTTAAAAGTGGAAATACTGACAATATCTTTAAGAGAGGCTTTTATTTTTTAAAATTTTCATTTGAATGTTTGGGAGAGAGATAAGTGATATAAATGTAACATAATATCGTGTCAGCTGTATTAAATCACATCAAAAATATTATCATGGCAGACTGTGTAATAATCACATCTGTACCCAAAGAATTTATATGATATATTATCATGAAACCTGTGATTTAAACTCCTAGCAAGCACAGTCAACATATTATACATTTTCACTTTGTTTGATATGATACCAGAAAGAGCACAGCAGGACATCATTATTATAGAAATGATAATATTGAACCTCTCCTTGTCCTTGCTGTGGAGGACAAAAGCATTTCTTTTTCTTCAGCGCTGATCTCTCACACCTTGTTGAGGTCACAAAGCATTCCCAGAATCTCATATTGCGTTTAGGCTGTGTAATAAACTGAATTTCTCCTCAGAAATATTGGTTCCATTCCCTGTTCTCTGAAGACTGGCATTACCATCATTACGAAGGCGCATAAACAAAAACTGTGGATTCACTCATTGTGCTCCTGCAGCCATGTGGCGTCCTTTCCCTCTTTGTTGTCCCACTGTCTCATTTACTCCCTCCACCTCAGTGTCACAGATATATCTGTCACTGCTTTGTTTTTCCGCAGCACAATGAGCCCGTTTGTTCTTTCTTCTTTGATGGCATTTAACATGTGCATGCTGTGAGGAAGCGTTTAAACGGGAAGGCTCATTGTGAACAGACATTTATAAATGTACAACATTATGATGTTTTGTTTTATTAAGAAAACAGATTATCATTAGACACTACAGTAAATATCAATAACTTATAAATTGGTTCTACTTGTGTGGTAATGGATTTTAAGTAATGGTATGTGGGGAGCTGCAGCGTCTGCTAATTTCATCACAGATCAAAGAAATACCTCACCTCAACATTGCCAGTTGCCTCTGGCTAATGCATCTCAGTCCTAATTGAGGGTTTCTTCCGACTCACTGAGTCAATACAAATGACTTTAATTCTCAAACCATTATTATTTGAAATCATTGTCAAAAAGGCGGGATAAATCATTGACTTATGCCCCTTTAATGTCATAAAATTGCTTCATGCATTTTGCCTTATTGACAGTTAGGGGCCTGGAAACAAGTAATGCTAATGACATAATCTGGCTGCGGCCACACTGTATTGCCCACCCTCCTCCTGCCTCTCTTCTCCTGGCTTAGACAAACGGGCTCATCTGTACTGGATCATTTGCAGTCTCCTGATACGCTGTGGTTTATAGCCAATTATCTCTTGCGATCCATTATCGATTACAGTGTTATCTTTCTCGCATTGCTTAATCTTTTGGCACAGGAACACAGCAGCTCACAGGGGGGGCCTGGATACAAACCGCTTAGCGATGGGAACACTAGTTAAGATGGATGGGTGTTCATTTGCTTGTAGATGGGTACAGTTTAAATTCAAACTCATGCAGGCCGTATTCAGTGTGAGCGAGGGCAGGGCTGTTTTTTATGTGCAGCTCTCCCTGTTAGGAATTAAAAACTACAAGAGTCAATTTATCCAAGTGAGTGTTAAACCTTTGATATTAGTCTGAATGACTGATTTCCTCCGAGGTTAATACAATATTGTTTGTGTTTGTTTCCTTCTGTAAATCAACATGGCTTCCAATAAACCAGCAGGGCGATAACAATTTTGACTGAATATTACAACAGATTTTTCTCTGTCTGTGTCTTCTCTCTAGTTGGGTTAATAACTTCGGTCATGAGGGTCTCGGTCTCCTCCTGGATGCTTTGGAGAAGCTTCTGGACAAGAAACAGTGAGTGCTCTTCTATTACATCTCATTTCTCTGGACTTTTCTATCGTTCTGGGTTTTGTTCATATAATCACAACATCCTTATCTTTGTTTTATTTATCTTTTCCTTTCAGGCAAGAGATCATTGATAAACGCAACCAGCATAAACTTATCCAGTGCTTGAAGGCTTTCATGAACAATAAGGTTTGTATGAATCATTGATGTAATCCAAACATGTTCATTAGAGAATTCATTTTCCTTCAGTGCACCTGCATTAAGAAATAATATTGTTTGGATGCAGTCCTGAATGATTTGAAATCTTAATTATATTTGAAGTATTAAGGTAATTTATATTTTTCCCCCCAATAACTAAAGATCACAGGCAGTACCTCAGCTTCTCTTTGTGCACTAATATCAAACATTTTAGAAGTATCTAGTAGTAACTCAGGTGGCCAAGACTCAAAGCCTAATTTGAATCTGGACTCTGACAGGCCGGGGATGGTGGTACAGCAAAGAGAAGCTAATTTTACCATTTCAAGCCCAAAGTCTCAGATCTTTTAATTATCCTTTTTGGGAAGGTCTGGCTCATTTCTCAAAAGTGGCACACGTTTCAAGGATAGATGAACTATTGATATTGCTTCTCGTAGAGTTAATCCCCACACGTGGTCATGTCTGCCCATTCCTTCAGTTGTGGGGAGACTAAAAGGTACAGGAGACTATAAGTATTTGTCCCTGTAGTCCTGTCCTGAATTAAATTAATTCATCATCCTCTCCATTTACTCCCATGGCCTCGTTGTCCCTCCTTAAAAGAAAATTAAGGCTAACTATAACTTACGTACATTAGAGCGTCTTCGTATAATTCATTTTTCACTGGAAGTGAAAGTTCTCCATAAATGCAAATGCTCTCATTAATTTATACCCAACGGACCTTCCCTCTCCCTTCCACGTCTCACAGTATGGACTGCAAAGGATCTTGGGAGACGAGCGGAGCCTGTTGCTGTTGGCACGAGCAATCGACCCCAAACAGACCAACATGATGACCGAGATCGTCAAAATTCTCTCTGCTTTCTGTATTATTGGAGAGGAGAACATGTAAGTCAAATCACCTGCTTGTTTGTCACATCCGTTCTCACACATCCTGCAGTTTTACGCTAACTTAGATAGCCAATCATGAGCCCACACACTCTACATGCAAATCTTACCGCCAAGAGTTTTAAAGATTTTGTCACAGCTAAGATCACGTAACTGAGTTTTATTTGCAGAGGTCTCAAAATATTTTCCACCATTGGCCCAAGAAAATAAGGTTTGATGTGAATAGAAATCCAGTGTGAAAAAACTAAATAAAATAGAAACAGAGGCAGTCATCCAGTTACACAGGATATTGAGCAAAGCCTGCTGAGGACATTTTCTATTGGATCCATTTCCTTCCAGAGACAGAGTCCAGAGGTTTTATTGACAGATATCAAAACATTTCCCAGAATGTCACTGGGACAGCACAGACCTCCGACAAGGCTAATGGTGCATTCAAGTGCTCCTGGTACGAGTCGTCCAACTCTGTGTGTTCATGAGCTTAAGGTTTAAATGTTGAAACAACATGGATGCTGCAAAGAAGATGTGTTATATTTTATTTATCTGAGTATTCAAAACAACGAAGCAAATTAAATGCATCTGATGAGCCATGAAATATGATCAGGAACTGATTTTTCTGATTATTCTGGCACCTGCCGAATGGAGCACAAACGTCTCATCTCACAATGCTACAGAGACAGGAAATGTGATTAGTGTATCCACCCCATGAATTAGATCTGCTCCAACATTTATGGATGCTTCATCCTTCCACCAATTTTTACATAAAAATCCAGTATTTAAATTTTTATTTTTTTTTATAATCCTTCTCACAGACAGACAGACAGACTGCACCATTACCATAACTTCTTTGGCAGAAGTAATACAACTAAAAGTATATGCATGGCTGTTTTCCCACTTACCTCCGGGGATGTTGTTTTGTAATTTGGATGAACTGACCCTTTAAGTACTTTTCCATAACCTCCTTCATTCAAAGCTGCAAGTTTTCAGTATTCAAAGCAGAGTGAGGGACACATTTCCCTATCTTCCTCAGTAAATCACAGCAGATACGGAAACAGCACATCACCAACTCAAAATCCTGACTGATGACAGAAAAAAAGAACAAATATATGTAATGATGAAAGAGATACAGTCCATCTCTGGTGTGTTTACACGCTCTGCAGTGTTTAGCGTGAGCGAAGGAGATGGCTGCTTCTTGTAAACACTGTAATATCACTTTTGCTTCAATCTTCTCCCACTGGGTGGCATGTACGCAGACAGACACCGCACTGCATGCACACATGTTTACACACAGCGAGCATATACTGACCCCAGACAGTGTAGACATTTGTTGGGTCACATGGTCAGATGATGCAGTTTAGTCTGTTTAATGTGTTGAACTACTCAGTGTAGTTTGCCACGGACACACAACCCGCCTGACAGCTTATAAATTGGATTTAGGGGAGTGTTTTTTATTGTTTCCCACAGGGCCAGACTAGAATAACAATGGCACTTCAAAGTCAGTCTGTATGCAGTGGTGGAAATAAACAAACCCACAAATTCTGTTGGAGAAGCTGAGTTCAGCAGTGTGTCTCACATCTCTGACCATCCAAATAGGCCTTTATGCGTCTACTACTGTGACTGTGCATGGTTCCCAAATGGTTTTGAAGTTACAGAATATCAGAGAAGGTGAATTTTAAGCTTCACGTTAATTCATTTTTAATTTCACATGATTAGCTTCAAGGGAATGTTTCACTGGCTTACTTAGATTCAGCACAAGCCTTTAATGTGCACATAAACCACAATACTTTTCAATTCCTTAATCCTTAATGTAATATTACATACAATACTACAATCACAAGTAACAGACACGGACACAGCTTGCATGCAAATGCACACACAACTATATTTAAGCAGGTGCAGGGTGTATACATAGTTCAGATCTCTGTCTCTCTCTCTCTCTCTCTCTCTCCGTTCTCAAAGTATTCAAGAATAACTTGAAGTAAACATGGAATCTTTGCCATGATCATAGCCCTGCATTAAAATGTACGTATCCTGTAGAAATGACAGCCAAAGGAGCTGAGGCGTCACTTTCTTGCTCAGAAACTTCTCTGCCAACCAATGTTGTGACGCTGGCTCATGTTCAACACCCACTTCAGCTGACAGCATCAAAAGGGAACACGACAAGTTAAGCAGATCTATCTCGCCTGTTTTGAAGCGTCGTCTGAACTGGCTTTAAAGCTACTCAGTATGCAGCTCCCCATGCTTGTCTGTGACTTTGTAACCCCTATCACAGAGCATGGCCGTCCCATTTATCTCTGTGTCAGGCTTACTCCAAGCATACAGTCCGTTTGGTCAGACACATGAGCTTCCTCTCGTACAAAGCCACTGCTAGTTTGTCATCCTGAATGTGTTTCTTTTTCCCAGGTTGATATAAGGTAATAAAAATGGCTGTAGCGAGCCTATGTGGCATGTGTGAATGCACATTCACACCTGCATACACTGGCTGATCTCTGCAGCTGACATTTTAATATTTCGCCTAATGTGACGGTGTATTTACTTTATTTATTCACTGGGGGGAACTTGTGTGTCAGGCTAAGAGCTCTTTTGTACCCACAGGAGTAGGAACATTGAGGAATTATGCTCTTTCGTTTTTCAATTGATGAAGACAAAATAGCAAATGTGGCCTCGCAGTGACAGAATGAGCACCTGTTGCCAATTATTATGTTCGCATTTTAAATCACTATTTACATAAGTGCTCATAAGACATCAATTTACTTCTGTTGCGATCCTTGTGTCTGTTTGTATGTGCAGCACAGAGTTTCTCTTTCATTCACAATTTAGAGGCTGAAATTGTCCGATGCTCTATTTAGCTGAGCTGCCTTGAGGCCTTTTCCAAGTGCTCCAATTTGCTTACCTTCTCAATAGGTGTATTTGCACATTAGTCTGCCAGTCCCTGCTATAATTTGCACCCTTTCTCACCGAGCCAAATACACTCTTCTACAATCACTTTGACAGCTGAACACATTTGCAGTAAAACCTTGTCTTTTTGTGCAGCGTCACCTTAGTAACAAGCATGATGAGGTCAAAATTGGATACTGTGGCAATAATAGACCGGATTGCATTCAAAGTGATGGAAAGCAGTAGCATTTATCAGGGTGACCAAAGACTGGCCGAGCAAATGTCCACACCAACACCCGAGGGAAGATAAGATACATGGTGTTTGAGCTGAAAATTGTGAGTAAATGTCCTGTCAGGGAGGTGATAAAAGTGTTTGTTGACTTTTGTGTTGTGCCTGCTCCCTGTTCCCTGTTTTCTTCCAGCCTGGATAAGATTCTAGCTGCCATGACAATTGCTGCAGAGAGGAACAATAAAGAGAGATTTGCTCCAATCGTGGAAGGACTGGAGAACCACGAAGCCCAGCAGCTCCAGGTTAGAAATCACACACTTTAAAAAGCCGTTTACATCACTGTCTGACATTCATCATGTATTCATCACTGCTTTTTTTCATTTGAAAGAAAAAAGGGGCCCTTATGGTTCAGTGGCCACAGCAACAGCAACTGTTACTCTTTGGTGTTTGATGCTGTGTTGTTCTCCTGAACAGTATACTGTATATTTCAGCCCCACTGAGTCCCACTATCCAAACTTTAAAAAAGAAACAAGCAACTTATTACCAAAGCAGGAGTTTCTCCATGTACAGTGGACAGGAAGCTGGCACAGTCCAGTGTCATTCACATAAATCCTGTTTTGTCATGAAGAACACGTTTGATGCCAGGCGAGACTGAAAATGACAGTCGTGTCACTCTGGGGCCCATTGTGCCTCAGCCATAGCTGTCTTTGTACATGTGTTTTTCTCTGCTTCTCTTACTGTCTTTGGGTCCACTTGTCAACCCTGCTGCACCTCCTGCACATGATGAGATGTGATCACTGGGTTATTGAAATGCACCTGGAGCTCCTTCGCCACTGCTTTAATCAAAAACACCTGCTCTGTTGAGCACCTCTACTGAATTTTGCAAACACCAGAAAAATGATATTTAGAAAAAAAAGCTGAGTTCCTGAGAAGCCCTTTGTCTTCCTCACATTTTCTCCTCCTCTCACTATCTTGCTCATTTTTTCTCACATCTTACAAATACTTCCCCTCGCTTTTTTCCATGCTGCTGTCAAGTCGGGTCTCAGAGGACTCGGTGTGAAAGGGCAACAAAAGCACCATACCTCTCTTCGTTTTCAGTAGTTTTCTTCCCGCAGCAGGAAAAACTATACAACGGCAATAAAAACACCGCTTAAAACATGTTTTTGTGAAACCAAAAGCGGGGGAATTACTTAAGGAATTACTTTTTTAACTGCAGGGATTGTGAAGTCATGAAGGAAAAGTCATGAAGGAAACTGATGAGGCGGGCGGTGGAAGCGAAAGTAGATATTCTTTTATTAGGAGGCTGTTGTTTTTCCTTTAAATTTTGCCGTTAATGAAATGAAGCTCTGCTAATTGTGAAGTAAATTAAAATGCTTTGCTGATGCAGGGGGTTCAAGGAAATTAATAGACTTTTTATCCAAAACCTGTGATGGGCTGTAGAAGTAGACTTTGCTAATGTGATTAAAATGTGTTTTGCCGTAGTTTAGGCTATGCTTGTCTGCTGAGCATGAGAGAAACTCTGCATTTCAACTTTAAAACCGTCCCAGCAGTGCCACTTTTAATTACGATGTTTGGAACCCCCCCTATGGCACCAGCACAGCTCTCTAAACCCAACACAGATAACGCCCCCACCCCCAACACAGCCGCTTCCCGCCACAGTACATGGCTGAGGTATGTTTGAGGTGCTTGATGTAAGTATCAATCTCTATGCAGCAGAAGAGAAAGAATTTTTCATGAGCTCCATGGCTTTCTTCACTCCCATAAATTCTGTGAAGATTTGGTAGAGCTTCTTTTATGTGTCTGGCCTCTAGTGGATACAGTAAAATGTCAGGTTTTCAATGCAGAGATCTTGCTGAGAGGCTCTCAAGCTTTTGTGGAACATGGAGAAGTCTGCAGTGTTGCTGGTGCCTTGCAATGGTGGTGCATCTTTTTCTGCAACAAAGGAATATGCAGTATCTTACCGTATATCTATTACATAACAGCATGCATCACCTCCACCCATCACTCGGCTAACACGCCTGTTTGTTTTACTGCTGCTGCAACTTTAGGGTGACGAAAACTAGACCAATCCTATTCATTCTAGAGAGCCTTTGTTCTGCCTTTCGTCATACAAAAACTCATGATGATACAATTCATAGCAGCGGTAACTAATTATACTAAAAGTTAAGTTTATTAAATAAAAGCACAGACATTATAAAATAGTGGGTGTAGCCACTGTGATGTTAACTATTGGTTTGTAAACTACAGTTTTGACTCCATCTTTGCTTTTTGGAACCAGGTTTTGCATCTGGAATTCAAAATAAACAACCGACTCGTTAATGTCTTTTATTACCGTTGAACTGTGCATTTTAAAGTGACCGAAATGTTCCTGTTAACTTTCATGAACTGAAATAAGAGCACACTATGAAAGGGTCAAATTTCCAAAATAAAAATACACAGTGAGTGGTAGTAGAGACTTATCAATCACAATACAGCCCAGCCCAAAAGCTATTTTACTCTCAATGAGATCATAATTTACAAGATTCTGCATTGAAAATGACTTGACTTGAAACTCATGATTGAGACCATACGCCTTTTATGAGAATGTTTGCAGACATCAATCAAAGTAGAGATAGGGTTATTTCCATATAGACTTCTGTACAACCAGACTTTGGGGTTGCTATTTGGAGAAAAGCAAGTCAATTAATACAAATATTTCATAGTATATATGCAGATGACATTACATGGAAGGATCTGCATCTGTAGGTGTTTTATTGAGTGTTAGAACCAAAATGTTACCTTGGTAAAATAATAAAGAATGACCCAGGAAAGCACACAGAATCAGCATCGTTGTGGCTCTTGGTAATAACATATACAAGGCAACAGTACAGGGTCAAGGTTTCAGAAGACAACGCTTCACATCGTCCATGGGAATCCTTCAGCCTGCTATTGATTGTCTGTCCAAGGAAACGGTCTTATCCATGGCTTGCTCCCCTGGAACACCTTACTACTCATTATAATTCATCAGCGATTTCCTCTTAACCCCTCCTCCACACAGTGCACACACAGTAACACACACACATACACGGAGGCTTTTTCCTTACCAATAAATCCATCAATAATGCACATCTAGTCAATAGACACAACAGACCTGTACTCTACCATCTCTCTTGTGGGCTCTCTCTCCTTCTCCACTTCTCTCCTGTGAATATTACAATCCCTTTTCTGTATTTTTATTTTGGAAAGAGAATATTAAGAGCGAACAATTACTCCAAAACACATATTACATTATTTTATTATTTTCTATTACACATATTTTGTGAAAATTACCCATTTTGTGTCTCATTTTTCACTTGTTTTTATCTCTTTTGTTTCATTATTTTGTCTGTTTACTCGACAGGTTGCTTGCATGCAGCTGATCAATGCTCTGGTCACCTCTCCCGATGACCTGGACTTCCGGATACATCTACGTAATGAGTTCTTAAGATGTGGCCTCAAGAAGATCCTACCTGTGAGTTCTCAAACTCTCTGCAAGCACATTCACTAGCTGGATAATTCACCTGCATTAAAAATGAAGCTCAAGTTCTGCTCCTGACTTTGTAAAAGAGGTTGCGGCCCAAGTATTTTCTTTTTTTTCTGTGTCAATCATTAAATTCAGTCGATACATTTTGTCAATTCAGTCAAAACCCCAAACACTGTGTTCTCTGGTAAGAATCACGTCCCTCTTGGTCTTAATTTTACTGGTACAGATTCCTCTAGGCTCTTTGGATACACTTGAACTTCACCTTCAGATATTTTGTACCCTATCAGCATAACACATTACAGCTTGAATGTATGCTGGTCGGGTGTCCAACCTTGAAATAACTGGATTTCGTCGGCTATAGTAACACATGGCCAAACAGTATTTTCAGTAATGCAGCAACAATAAAATGCATGTTTTATTAATATAACTTTGTTTAGATGAATCAACCCAGCAAATAACCACATAATCCAGGTATCACATGACACAAATGATAATATTAAGAATAGGTTTTATTATTATTGATTTAAAGAAACTACAAGGAACTTTTATTTTTGTTGATTTTGGTGACCCTGGTGGACAAAAGCGATAGTGTTTCCACCACCTCCAGTTTAAAATCTGTCTGCGTGTGCATTTTGAAGTGAATGAAAAAACAGCCTGTTCAAGAATATATAAGAATTGAATTATAAAAAAGGTGAAAACCTTTGTTTGCCTGTTTTAGCCACACACACAAGTTAATTTATTGATGTTAAACCACATCTCGAAATGTATTTCATAAATAAAATAGACATATTACATACCTGTCTAAGAGGAAGTTCATTTATTCAGGATTGGCTTTGAATCTTTTCAAATCCTACAGTTCTCTCCATCTGTTCAAAGACTGACCAAAGTGGAATTGGCTGTGCTTTATCTCTGTTCCTTTTAGATTTTTTATTTTTTTGTTCTTTGGCCAAATCTTTAATTTTCTCTTTGCTGATCCTGGCCAAGTATCTGCCATAACCATGAAGTATTAGATCAAAAACGGAATTCTACAAAGAAAAATCTCCCCTTGCTTCATTTTAACTGGCTACCATGATACTCACTGCCAAACTGTGACTGGGAAAATAGGAACATAGACTTTCGGATTTGCCTGCTGTAAATTATTTCAACTGATTTCAGAGGGAGTAAAACTTTGTGACAGGCATTTAGAATAATTATGTAGAACTGTAGACAAACTTCTCGCTGGTTGTCTTGTTTACTTATTTAGGTCATATAGAGGCATCAGCATTAAATAGTGACTGTTTTATAACTAACTAAAAGTCGATGGTTTAACCATTCATGCGTTTAAGACAGAGTAATACAAGTTTCACATGACACAAATGACCTCAAAATACATTTTCATTATTATTAAATAAATTACTGGTGGTAGTAATAGTGGTATTACTACTAGTAGTAGCTGATGTCAAGAGTGAGGAAGTGCCAGCACCTCATCACACAGGTCGTTCTGGCATCATTATCAGCAGGCCGACACATCTTCACATGAGGCGAAGGCAAACGAGCTCCAACTCATCAGTCAAGCTCTCATTTGTAGCGAGTGGGGTGAACGTGTCACAGAGCCAGTTGTTAATAAGTCATCCCAGCTGCTCCTGTTGATTATTACTGTCATTACTTTAATTATCTCCAATTCTGCCCCCTGATATGAAAGAGTCTCAGTGTACAGTCATTTATGAATGCCACATTCGCCGCTTTTAATGCCGACATTCAAACTGACACTCGTTCATCTAATTATGAGTTATGCTCAGGAGCCAGCGTAGCTGTTGGCAAAGAAAAAGTGAACTCCGCTGGAAAAAAGAGCACAATTTGTTTTGTTCTTATAGTCCTTGACACATGTATTTGGCCCTCCTCTTCTCCTCCCCCCCTTTTTTGTGGCATTGTGCACCTCCCTCCGAACCACTGTTGCTCAAGACAGATGGTGCACCCAAAAAACAGTGCAGGGTGATTGATACCTGCAGAAATTGGGTTACATTTGGCCCTGTCTCCGTCTGTAAACTCCGCTGCTGGTGATTCATAGGGAAGTGGTAAAGAGCACTGCTGTAGCCCCTCGTGGCTGGAACAGGTGTGCAGGAACAGGCACTGTCTGGAATACCTAGTGAGAGGGTTCAAGGCGCAGCAGTTCACAGTTTCCTGTACAGCTGGAAACTAATATTCTAGTATTACAATTTTTTACAACAGACCTGAATAAAAGCGACACAAAAGTTTAACAAGATTCAAAACTATCCAATACTAGATTAAAAAATTGAAAGCTTCATCTAAGTTATTTCTTGCAGGTGCTCCAACTGTTTATCAGAATTTACATCACAAGACGACCTTTTGCATCGCCTCATGTTTTCAGCTGCATACTGTGTGTCTAACTCATTCTAGGAGCTAAAAGAGACAGAGGAGCTGGACATCCAGCTGAAGGTGTTCAACGAGAACAAGGAGGAGGACTCTATCGAACTCTCCCACCGCCTGGATGACATCCGCGCTGAGATGGAATATCCTTTTGTCCTCCCTCTGTGTGAATATACAGATGAATAGGCCAGCAGGACGAGCAGTGAGAAATGAGTGTACATTGTGGGTTTGGTCAAGCTTTACAGGGTAAAGCCTCTCATGGCTCGGTTCATTAGAGAAGGATTTGAAGAGCCAGTGGAGAATATGCAGCTCCATATCTTACCAGGTATACTAGGTTAATAACCCTGTCATCTAAACCTCCCACCTCTTCTTTTTATTTACTCTTCTCTCCCTCTTTTCTTCACTTTTTGTCCTTTTCCTGTTGTTGCTGGGTTAAGTAGGACTGTTGCCAGGCTCATAAGGAAGATATCAGACAGACATTTCCTTTCCCGTTCTTGGCATTTACTATTCCCAGTAGATAATTAAACAGTTTTATGTGCAGTTGTGTTATATTACATCCACCTAGGCCTCTTCTGTTCAGGCATTATCTCTGTTTTAGAAATGTGAATTTTCTTCCCCAGTTCTCTACCAATGTCCACGTAATTCCAAACTTGCAGAGTAGAAGTTGATAAGGTGAGCAGTAATTTAGTCCAGAGTTGGAAACTTCTTGAAGCATCCCGGAGAAGACCCCTTTAATAATTCACAAATCTTCTCTCAGGCTATGTATGAATGGCTGACACTGTGAGCAGACAAACCAGACGGTGACATTGTTATGCAGATGTTCATTCCCACAACCTTTTTCTTCCACCAAATCCCAGAGTTCTAGTACTGGCACAAAGTGCTGCCGTGAGTGACAGTTTCAGTTGACACATGTAGGTGAGGGGAGGAGGTCGCGTATCTGTGTGTGTGTGTGTGTGTGCATGTGGAGAGAAGATGGAGAGGGGGAAAAAAGTGCACCTGGATTAATGATGTGCTTGAGCAGGTTCACAAATGAGAAGACCCAATGTTTGTTTCCAAGGACAATGTGGTATTGATCTGTGCGCTCTGAGCATGATTCGAATGCCTAGAATACCCTTTGTCCCATTCCGTGCACAGCACAGCACACACACACCAACACACACACCATCACACAGACACACATATATATGCACAATATCACGCGGGTAGTACTTCTACGACCTGAGCATTGCATATGTGTCTTGTTTCTCCCAGCAGTTTCATGAATATTAACCTGGAGAGTCTCGTCTCCTCTGTGTCCGGCCCAGGTCCAGGTGCCGAGGAGGTGACTCCAGGCCACTAATAAATATTAATGAGCTGTGGAATGGTGATTGATTGACCCCACCACTGACTGGCCGACGTCACACTTGACTGCCACTCATGTTTATTCATAATTTGGAGAGGGAGTGTAAAGAGAGAGACAGAGAGCGAGAAAGGGAGCGTGGAGGGGGTGTCATCGAATGGATTGGCATTCTACATTAGGTTTATGTCTGCAGCTTAGTGATAGATGAAGCTAGTTGGATACTTTCCCAGTCTGAGCTCCTTCTCATGTCCTCTCAAATGCTGCTGTGGTGAGGCTATAATTGAATCTCGCAGGATTGGTAATTCTCCCAGGCTTCATACTCAGCTAATACAAGGGAGGGAAATGATACTGCAGAGGAGCCTGGATTCCCATCCCTCTCTCTCTAAAAATTTGATATGGGATGGGAGTTTAATTACAGACATTGTTGAAATTAATAGGAAAAGTGTCAAACAGTATTTAAAAGAATTGATCTTCTCCAATTGCAGTGGCTGCAGATTGTTTAGTGTGGATGATAGGATGGGAAATGGAGAATGCAGTTAAGTGCTGGGTTGTTTTTTTCCTTTTCTTTTTTTTTCAGGAAATAAATTATCTGAATTATTGATGCTCTCTTACAGAGTCATCCTTCATTAGATGTTGATGAAACCTGACAAATAATATTAGGACAGAAATTAAGCATTGAACCCCCCATTGGACCCATCTAATCGGACGTGTTTTTGATCCAGAAAATTATTATATCCGGCAACTTTTATAGCATGTTCGTAGTGGGTGAATTACTGCTGTTGGCCTGGTGGTTCTGTTTAGCCTTGAAGGAGCACTTAATCCTTAAAATTAATATTTTTATATTGGACTTTTTTGGAAGAAAAAACAGTTTTTCCTTCAGTGGCTCAGGAAGTGAGCAATTGCATATAAAAATGGTCTTTAGGGGGAGATAGTAGGTCATCAGCATAGAGGTGGTGTACACTGTCTGGAACTTGGGATCTTGAAGATTAATATCAAAAACTGCTCGTCACTTAACACACGTTTTTTCAAAGTTTTTCTTGTCACAAATCTGAATAATTGTGTTTTGGTTTAGACCTATTAAGATGTTAAAAGTTTAAGGTTTAGAACATAATGATGCCTATTATTTATGCCATTTGTTACACAGATATGCTGCAAAATGTAACCTTTTTTGGACCACTCAAGAACTGATAAAATGGTTCCAAAAATATCACATAAACACATAAAGACCTTGAGGAACACCAAAGAAAAATCCTTGGTCTGATTTGGTATCAAAAACTGTTGACATTTTGGGGATTTTTGCAAGAATTGTATTATCCAGCAATTGTACAGGGAGCACATTTGTTCTGGAAACTGCTCCCACCCAGTCATAACAAATTCAAATGCAATTCCAAGACTGTTTTAAGAACCCCAGTATGCAGAAATATTCAAATACACCAGCTGAAAATAACGCATATTCATGATAATAACGGCATGGTTTCTGACCCTGACTGTATAGGATTTGTATAAAGTGGGCATGTCTGTTAGGTCAGAGGTTAAGGGACATTTAAAATGGGCATACCAGCTTTTCCTTCACAAAACTTTGCAGAAGCATCGTGCATTATTTCACCCATTCCCGAACAAGATATCATAACATGTTTGGTACCAGTGGATTCCTCCGGTCTTAAAATATTTGTTTGATTGAGGCTGCTTCAGTCTCTGATCCCTCCTCAAGGAGTTGAAGAGGTTAAAATAGTCTGAATCCTCGTGCTGAAAATGCATGTGCATTTTAACGTTACCAGAAGCAGAAGGAAGGGAATCACAACATATGCTGCCGCCATGTTGAAAGTGTCACTTCATTGCTTTGCAGTCAGTATGTAAATATTTTAGCACACATTGTCAAGATCCACATTTCATGTTATGATGGCAATGAGGTTTTCATCACTGCGAGCTTAACAGGGTACTGTCTCCTAGTCTGCTTTTTTTCTGCATGTGTGCACATATCTGAGAGGCTTATTCCACTTTTTCAAACAAGATGAGTCTCCACGGGGAAATCCTCCTTCTCCAGCAAACAAATTAAATAGGCTCCAAATCATTCATTTTTTGTGTGGATTAGTTGCTTCTTGGCAACACTTTTAGAGCCTTTATATATAAGTTTTCGAAACACAAATTTAATTATTTCTAAATTGACCTTGTATTACGAATTTATCATTTACATAGAAATTGATTTTTGAAATGTGTTTCAATATACACCATCCGTCATCTTGTGCTTGCATTGTTTTTGTTTTGATAATTGAAACATCAACCATTATGTGTTTTTTTAAATAGGCAGCATCGCTATTTTCAACAAATGCTCAATGCATATATGTCGTAAATGATATTTGAGCATGGACAAATACAAAGAAACAGTCTGATTTAACATCTGTTTTAGATGTCAAAGCCATCACTACTTCCTCCTGGGGAAAGCAAACATGAGACATATAATCAATATCTTTTGCAAATTTAATAACATGAATTTTTGCTCCTGAGTGCATGTCAGTTTCAGTATGAGAACTGGAATTCACTTTTACCCTGCGAATGATCTGTTCCCCATCATTCCTCCCTCTCACATTCAAACCAGTGAGTTTTTCATGTAATTAATTTCCTCTATTCTGAGAGGTTTGGAGTGACAGGTAAACCAGAGGGAGCGTTCTTTATTACCTCAAGTTAGCTGTTTACACTGTTTTAGCTCCCCAGAGAGAAAGTGGATAAGAGGAATCACATCTCCGTTTGCTTTTGCACAATGACGCCTGTCAGGAAACATGAGATGAGGAACTGGAGGGAATAAATAAGTAGTTATAAACAAAAAGAGCCATTAAATGTGTAAATATTTACAAGGAGGTGAATGCACCTGAATACTGAACTCAATTTGTGTTTTTTTTCTCAAGAAGTTAGCCTAAAATGTGGACTTAATTAACTTGGAAAGTGTTTTCCTTAACTCTGCTCTTGTACTGATATGAATGAAGTGTACCATCTTCTGTCCAACATGGTGAAAGACACCGGCTCGGAGGCCTACTTCCTGTCAATACTTCAGCACCTCTTGCTCATCAGGAATGACTATTACATCAGGTAAGTTGTGCTTTTCTTTACATACCACTGGCCTTTTATTGACTAAGGACATCATGATGCTCCACTGTCTCTGCTTGGATAGTCTTGGCTTTGTTTTTGTGTTTGTTTTTACCTTTGGATATGAAACTTCTCAGACAGAGGCACTCTGAACATATTTGCTTATTACTTTCAGGCGGTAGCTATCGCCTCTGTGGGTCTTTTCTGTTTGTCTTTGACAACATAAAGTAAAAGCCAGGTTGAAATTTGTGTTGTACGTGCATCGTCAAGTAAAACTCATATTGATATTTGAAAGCCAAACCAAAACTACTTCCATGTTAGTGTAACTTTTGTCATTTATCTAAAACTTTTGCCTGTGAAAGCAACATGAAAGCTTGGCTCACTTATGTGTTAATGAAAATGAAAAGTCGACATGATATGAAAAAATGCATTTGAACCGTTTCAGACTACATCCTGGTTAAAATTTTGCCAAATACAAAATATGACGTCTGCATACGTAAGCTAGGACGTACCAATTGTATAATAATATCTATATATTTTTTAAAGAAACTTATTTGTTTTGTGAAGCAGCCTTCTGATAGGTACCTGTACTTTGTCATATCAGTGCACAATCGCCTTGGCAACGGTCTATTTAATTTCCAGCTAAAAGATCCCACTACGACCAACCAATTTCAACCAATAATATCATGACATCCATCCACCCACCAATCAATCTGCAGTAGAGAGGAAAGATTCAGTAGCAAGAAACTACAGTGAAAACAGTTGTCCACAGACTTATAAACACACAGTAAAGTACTTAAATCTGTTTATAAGAAACAATGTGGTTGAGGTCTGATTTATTTAATTAAGGGGAGCTTTTCTGATTTGGAGTCTTTCATCTGTGAGACGACATTCCCAAGTAATTCCTTCCCAGTAACAGTCGCTAACAGGCTCCGACTAGCAGCCACAAAACTCAGTTGCGAAGGATTTGATTTACTGTTCAAATATTCAGTTTCACTGGGAAATATGTCATCATGCTTTGATTTCACTGGGACTTTTAGCCCTTTATAGGGCACTCTTTTAAGATCTCAACCCTAAAGTGTTATTGGAGGATATTACAAGACTTTTACTTGTGTGGCTGTTTTCAAAATGTTTCATTTTTATGTTGCAAATCAAGGTAAATTGAGATATTATTATTATTATTATTATTATTATTATTATTATTAGTATTATTATCTCCTTATTTGTCTGATTAAAGGTTAAGTTCATTTTTGTGTTTTTTAGCAAAAAAATGTGTTTAACGGTCAGCTGAAAAATAAAACACATGCAGACGTGGACAGAAAACTGACAAAATAAAAGCACACCATGCAGGAAGCGTATGAAACAATGTACATGAGGTGACCAGTGATTAGAGTTGGCATAGTGTTCCGTAGTTTGGCATTGTAAGGTGATTTTAAATGGTTGGGTTAGCCATCTACTTTGCCTTTGAAGAGCAAATATGTCATTCACTGGGCAGGAAAGCTGCCGTTCCTCCAAATGGAGTGACACTGATGAATTCACTGCTGTGTCAGACCTTTTTGCAGAAATAAGACTTTAAAAAAAAGAAAGTTGGAAGATGAAGGGAGGATGTGAGGAAGAAGATGAATTTACCATAGACAAGTTGCTGTTCCCTTGGAGTTATGAATAATGTATTCCACGTCTATCTGTAGGAAGTGAGAAATAGAATTCACATTAACCAGCTAGTACAGCCACGTCCACCTCGGCTCTGGTGTCCATGTACCCCTCTGTGAGCCAGCAATGAGAAGGGATCTGTACCAGCGCTCAGAAGAAAATAATAATAACAGAAAAAACTGATGGTCTTTTTAAAGATATGTTTTTGAAATATCTTTTCCTCCCACCTCCATCACAAATGCAAGGACAAACCCACACATGTGCGCACACAGACATTAACACGAGGAATTCATTCTGACTGAGGCATTTGATTCCCCATACATCACTGGTGTGTGCTGTGAGGATGATGGAAGATGCAGTGCTACAGTACATGCAGCTATTGCCAATAGATACTATCTGTCTTTTTACAGTACTGGCCCTGAAAGTTACCATGTTTTCATGTTGATGGTAAAATTGGGTGAATGTGAAATAGAAGTACTACTATTTCACATTGGTGGTAGTATCTTTATAATATTTTATAATATTTTGTCAACAAAAAACAAAAAGAATTGCACCGAGACCAATTATGCAATAATTGGTGTATTCGTTCTGTGATCCAAATCCATATGTATAATGTATATATATATATATATATATAATGTGATCTTTCTTGTTCCACGCTACATCCTTCCAAAAACTTTTGTGAAAATCAGGCCAGTAGTTTTTCCATAATCTTGCTGATAAGCACTCAAATAAACAAACCAAACCAAAAACATAACCTCCCTGGAGGAGGTAATAAAAACAGGCAGGTCAGATAATGTGCAGTATATTTATGGCTCTAGCTGACATCGTTTAATGGTGGCAGTCTCAGGTAAGTTGTGTAAATGTGTGACAGACTTTGGCTTTATGTTCAAAGGATTCATGCATGCTCATAATTTTCTATCTAAGTAAAGGATTATGCTGTTTTTAATCGTGGTATTTATTGGAACTGATGGCACAAATGTTACCTTGATTTGTGTGTTAAGTAGTAATCAACAATAAATGATCATTAATGAAATAACGTGATACGTATTCTAATAATAAGAAGGTCTACAGTGGGCAAACGGTTTAAATGTTCTGTCTACTGTCATTCCTCCTAACACAACATTAGTTGTTGCGCTTCCCTCCAGGGCTTGGTTTATTTTTGATAATTAATCTCTCACTGCAAGCCTAATGAATGGGAGCACATCAAACCCACCCAGTAAATATAGAGCAGATCTGCTCTTTTGGAGCCTAGTGATATGGGGATTACACTGGTTATGTGGAGCAGAGCTGGATCAAGTGGCTGGGGCTGTGCTGAACTGCAAGCTATCATTGGAAGAAATGAAGGTGCCAAAGTAAAAGAAGAGGTGGGGAATGATGCAGGGGACATATGCTAGCTTCTGGAGCCCAGCCCTGCCCACTGTGGAGGGGCCTGACAGTTCTGGGTCACTCTCTCCGTCTCTAGTTATCTCCACCCAGCCCCTATCTGCTCGGTGGTGGCAGAGGATGGAGGACGAAGGGAAAATAGGGCGGCTTATTGAGATAATAATGTGGTGTACATTGGTGACAGTTGTAAGCCGAGTGCCACAGTGCTTAAGCCATGCAGGGCGATGTGTGAGCTTTCACTAGCTTGTTCCAATCATGAGTGGGCGAATCCGCCAGCTCGAGCTTAATGTATGGCATTTCATGCTTTCAAAACAGTGCACCTAAATGCTGATTTATTCTTATTTCCTTTGGCTCAGAATTTAGTGTTCTTTCATATTTCTGTTCAGAACGTGATATGGCCTGTCCACCCACAAGGTAGCAACAGAACATAGCCTTTGAATTTATGGGCAACAGTTAAGAGTCAAAGCCTCAGAAATAAACTTCACTCCATTTAATGTTGATAAAAACACATTTCTGTTTATCATCCTTAAACACATACTAAGATATATGTGCTTCTTTTTGGTGTTACATAAAATTAACCCACCTGACAACATACAGCTCTACCTGCTCAAACCAATTATTACACTCAAGTAACATTCATGTTCCTCCCTTTAATGCTTTCATGCAGAGCCTTCAGACAGGAAGGCTTTGATCAGACTTGGTGTTCCTTATCTGCATCAAAGATTTTATAAAATCTTCCCTGAATCTCTGAATTCCAATTATTGTTAGAGAAATCTATTGGACAATCTCAGGAATCTAAAAGGGCAGTGTTAGCTGTCATCTTTCCTGATCTACACTGATATGCTAAAACAGGAATTTGCCAAGAAACCGTTGTTTTCTAAGAAAGGAAAAGAATATCTGTAAATTAGAGAAATACCAGCTGCCACGGGGAAGATATTTGGAGTGTTGGACTGCATATTTGTGCTTTGGGACTCATAGAGGATCATAGCCTCTACTCTGCTCGCACAAGAAAACTGTTATTTAAAAAGGAGATAAAAGAAGTTGATGTGATAATTAAATCAAAAGGCTGTCCCATAGCCAGCTGCTGATACTCTATTCCTGCTCCCAGTAAAGAATCGCTCTGTATGGGAATTGAGAACCGATTACAGCCGAGAACCGGCACCAAATTGGCTGATCCATGACTCTGAGCTTATCAATTCCTTATATGGATGCCAGCATGTTTTTTTGCCAGCTGTGCATTTCCAAACAGTGATGTCAGACTCATGAGTCTATAGTGCTGGAAACTTACAACAAGATGGAATCAAAGTGAAGAGGAAGAAACGATCCAGAGCACGCCTTATTTCATGAAGATAACTTAAACATGTGTTACAAAAGCCATTGGTGTCAATAAAATGTTATCACTCACAATGACCTGGTCACACCCACATGCTTTTGTGCATGGAGCTTGGACTTGGGATTGTTCTTTTATCTTTTTTATTAAGGCATTATTTGTAAGCATTACTAATGGTACTTTTTTTTTTTTACATTGAGTAACACAGTTTAAATCTCAACTTCCAATTCACAATAAATTGCGTTTGAGTCTTTAAAGATAACTAAAACACCATGTTGTGTCTTTTACAAAGTTAACCATCAACTTCTGGTCAATGTCATGCTTAGAAAATAATTATTTCTCAGTTTGGAGCTCAGTTTAAGCTGCCATTGTATTTGCTAAATGTCACTTGCAATTAAAGTTGATAATGTTACTGAGAAAAGGTCACACACCAACCTGTGCGGTGGAATGGGACTCTCCGGCTGATTCAGACACCCTGCTCGACAACACCAAGCACTCAGTCACACTCCTAACTGGCTGACATGTTTTCCCGGTCATTGTGCTTTCAATTACACACATTACACTGATTAGATTTACATTTCAGTTTTTATGGTGGCTCTAATTGGCAAAGATGATTGCAAATTAGGCAAGAGGGCAAGCGTAGCCTTGGATACCGTCTGTCACCTTGAAATGGACGGACTCACGCAGACCTGGGTTCTGTGTGCCCATTAATCTGCTAATTTCATGATCGGGGTGAAGCAAGTGATCAAATTTAATAGGGTGCCTATTTTCTCCAGCAGCACCCTTTTTGACATGGCATTTTGTGACCTCTAGCTTGGATAAGGGAATAATTTGTGGTTAATTAGCCTTGTAGAGTTTGTGTCACTCATATTTTTCTGTGGCTTGTCTAATTGTTCTGCTTTATGTTCTCTGACCCCTCAGGCCTCAGTATTACAAGGTGATAGAGGAATGCGTGTCCCAGGTGGTCCTGCATCGCAATGGGATGGACCCTGACTTTGGCTACAGCAAAAGACTGGACGTGGACTTTACCCACCTGATTGGTATTTTATGAATTCCTTCATATTCCCTCACTAATTAGGTCTAAAGTAGTCCGACATGTGCAATAAAAGTCCCCGAGATGTGTAGTTAAGATCCTTAAATCCTTAAAATTATCTTGAAGATCTGTTTTTTTCCCCTTTTTAAAGTCTGTGCTGCAGGAGGCATATCACTGAAGTGGCTAAAACTGTTTTGATAGCTAGCAGTTATTCTCATTATCCTTGCAGATCCCCCTGAGATTCTTCAGACAAACACCTGCAGTGGCTTGACATATAAGACGGGGTCATCTAATTATTGATGAATAATACATCATATCTGTTGAAATGAATCCAGCGAGTTCAGATTCCTTTTAAATGCCCCTTTCCTCAGTGACTTAGTTGTGAGCTGGTTCTGGAATCATAGAGAAAACATCTATTTGCACTGCATTAGTAATGGAGTTGTTTCAAATGGAGAAAATAAAGAAATAACACCACTTTGTTTCTTTTGGTCGTGTCGCTAACAGTTTCGTGACTTGCCAACAAAGGGTCATTAAAAGTTTCTAAACCTATCCACAGAGGACTGAGGCAGCACTGAATAAGTTTTCGCACTGAGTTTACTGAGATTTAATCAGATGATAAATAAAACTTTCAAGGATGTTTTGTTAAATTCACACAAATGACAAAGATGCCACATCCACATGGCTTATTGAAAGGTGCCTTTCCACCCCATTTTTCTTTTCTGTTTCTTTGCTTTTTTTTCACATTCAAATTAGCGAATGTGACAGTTATTTTGCTGAGGGAAATGTGTTGCGTGACATGTGATCTAACAATAATTCTCACTTAAAACTTGCACATGCACTATCCTTCAGAGGGTGTATACACATGGTAGTTGGAAATGATGGGACTTACACTTACAAAATACAGCTGAAAATAAAACTGAAATAATGAGCGACACAAAATCTTTTGAAAACAATTTAAGAGGAAATTAACTTAATTTGCCAACATGCTTATTTAGTTCTGTACTTCCGGGTGTAGCTGATTTATTTCATGTTCAAGACACACCTTTAAGCAACAGATAACAGCTCGTAATTTGACTTGAACCATTCCTGCTGTGTGACACCTTTGTTAGTGAGAGTAAAATGAAGATGGGAAAAGATTAGCACATATTCATGGGCCATGAGTTGCTCAGTATGACTGATTTCACTGTATGTAAGGTGGTTATTGAACAAACACTCCTTCACTTCTTGTCCCTTCTTCGCAAGGTCGACACAGCTGTTGCATCAGGCGCCAAACCTGCGTATTTATCTCTCTCTTCCCCCAGAGGAGACATTTTTTATTTTATTTTCCTATTTATTTGAAGTATTCACCCCAGAATCAAAAATACATATTTTCCATCTTACACATAGTGCTATTTATCAGTATAGATAGGCATTTTTAGTTCCCTTTATTAATCTTTTCACAACAAGGTCTGTGGAATATCACAAATAACCGGGTTATGATTCCTGGAAAGAGACATTGCTGTTTTCAGGAATCTGCTTTTCTAATGTATTTTTTGTGGCTGAGCACCATAAGCCACAAGTGCCCTCTGGTTCCCTTATATTTGAGAAGAGATGGACATCTCTACAGCTACCTCCACACTTGGCAGCTCATCAGTTATTTATAACACAACCTGTAATGGGAGACATATATGTATGTCCACTATCATAGACTGATCGATACAGTTAAATAACTTATTTGAAGGGCTGATTTTTCTTTCTCAAATTCCTTTCACACTTGGCATTTTCTGGTGTGTTAAATTCCCCCATGATTTATAACTTATTAAAGACCATCTTAAGTTGCTAACATCCCACAGATCTAACAGACCTTTCCTCAAGATTTCCCATCATATTAGCTCTAATATACTTTGGGACCAGGTCTAATTGTAACTCTCACATAAGGAGCTAATGATGCACATCGTTCCTCCTCTGAATTATCTTGTGATTGTGTTATCTTGCAGATCAGTGTGTGGATAAAGCCAAAGTTGAAGAGAGTGAGCTGAAGGCTGCGGAGTTCTCCAAAAAGGTGAGACATTAATCACTTCAACAGCCCCCTTGGTTGGCCGGCTCCCATCAGGAAAGTTTTTTCCTTCCTCAGAGCTCCCAGACAAGCTATTGATTTTCCATGCCCTGATCAATACCTGGGTGTGACGCTACATGATCCGTATCAGCATTACAAGAATCAATGGCGATGTTCTGATGTATACTTATTTGTGCACAGTGCCGGGACAGAGTTAACTTATGTTCCAGCTCTATTAATACGGTTCTGCATTTTAAGCTGGCTCTTTAAGAGCTTCTTACAATTCCCTTTAATTCTGTGCCATTGATTTATTATTTGCTTAACTGATTAGTGCATTTTTGTTCACTGTAAATTAAATAACTGCAGGATTAAAGTCCTTACCTCCAGCGTATTTTGTATGACATTTAAATGCACCTTAAGGAGCCTCCCTATCACTGTCTGGCGACACCGAGGGGGTCCTGGATGTTGTTTTCTTAAGAGTCCTGTCGCACCAGTCCACCGCGCACCCTGCTGGGCCAGTGACATCATTGTAGCGACATGGCTTGGTATCTGCAAAGGTTAGATCCATCAACATACATGAAAGCCAGGCCTGAAACAAAGACAAAGGACAACAGAGCTCCAGGGCCACGAGAGCTATGAATAGAAATTGGCCAGAGAGTGTAAGACGACATGTTTTGGTGTCTGTTGATGTGCCCCGCGGATATTCTCCAGAGACAATGTGCCGCTCACCAACCTGCGCGTGTGTTTACATCAGTGTGTCTTTTCTCTTGCAGTTTGATGAGGAGTTCAGCGCACGGCAGGAGGCCCAGGCCGAGTCTCAGAAGAAGGAAGAGAGAATCACAGAATTGGAGGGAAAGATCCAGGCCCTGGAGTCCCAGGTAAACCCATAAAGAGAAATCCCACTGCTCTGCAAAACTGTTACCTTCCCCTCGAGATCTTTTATAGTGTATGTTTTCCCCAAAAAAAGCACAAGAAGTACAAGCACAAGTGAAGAAGATGGTGGATTCTGATTCTGATGTCCGGAAGCTCTTTTAATCATATTTTCAGTAGAAAACATCTCACATAGCCTCATACAGACTTAGAAAGTTTATCCTAAGATCATAGCAACGAGAAGTAATGGCCCCACTAGAAAGAAGGCTGATTTGGTCAGGAGGATACCTTTCCACCTCACTTACAGATGTGCTGCTGCTGTAAGTGGGAGTTATCATCCATGCAAGAACATTTGATTTAATAAAGGGTCAATCTCCTTCTTAAGTTGTAGCTCTTTATATGGGCGAATTGCTCTATTGAAGCTTTTCCTATGTAATTCTATCATCACAGAGATGGATTACATTTCTTCTCTTGGCCTCTACATCATTTCTTCCCGGGCAAAACCCTCCATTTTAAGCACAGAAAATGACTGCTATTTCCCCCTTAACCCAATTTCAAATACTTTAGTACTGCCTTGGGGCAAAAGGGCAGTTTCCCTCTCTGCCTAGGGAATTTAATATAAACCAGCATTGAAAGATGGTATAGCTACATCTATATCAGAGATTGCTTTTTCTTTCAAACATTCGTCTCTGGTTGCTCAGGTTGGCACTCCCTGTCTGATAAACTACACCTGCATACGTGGCCCAAGCATCACTTGGAGACTTCTCAGTTGTAACATAATGTTACTTCAGCCCTCTAGCAATCACTCCTAAGTCCACAACAAATGCTGTTATGTAGTACAAGCTTTGGCTGCTGTCCTGGCCAAAGTCACACGGTGTTGTTTCTCCTTAGAACTTAGTTTCTGTGCAGCTCTCACTCTTGCTCTTCATCTGCCCGAGTGCTGTCACCACTTGTTACCTGCATTTGTACCGAAACTGGTTCATTACTCACCCGGTTCTTGATTAATGTCCGACTATTTTAACGAAACCATCAGAATCTAAAGCTCCTCTCCATATGCTCTGCCTGCTCGCCTCTTTTCTCCTCTGCTCTCTCCATCTTCCACCCGCTGTCAGAAACGAATGCACCAGGCTGTTATGCGTTACCTTTGCTTGCCCTCTTTCCCTTGTTGGAACTTTTTATGTTGTGTTTCCAAGTGTTTTCTTCCCTATAACACACCTTCCCCCCACCTTCCCCTGGCAGGCCTCTGTCTTTTGAAGACTGACTGACTGTGGTGCATTAACAGGTAGTGTAGAGCAGAGAAGCCCTGGAGAGTCGAGCCCTCTCTTCCTCTGTTTGTCTGAATGCTCCTTCAAAGGGCCGTTACTGCTGGAGAGGTGCACATCAACAGACATTAACCTCAGCAGGGAACCATGTAATTTGTTTGGCACGAACTTGCATGAATGTGGCCATAAGGACTGTAGAATATCCCCTATGCATCTTGACAGAACATAAATAAAGTATATACACAATAGGGGTTGCACTGTCGAGCATAAATAAACTCCTTTGAATGTGCATCCATTTAATCTGTTCAGATTTATGGAAAGTGTACTTAATTTTCACCGGCCTCACATTAATTCAGTCTTAATTAGAGTTGATTTTTGGGGCTGTAAAGGGCTTAAAGCTGGGGTAGGCAGTTTCATAGGAAAAAAGTCTTGCTACTGGAGCGTTCTTCTCTGTCCTTAGCCCCTTTCAGAAAAGGAGCATAAGCACACGCTTTGTACAGTAACCTGTGAAAATAATCATCGACTATTTTGATCAGCGGTTAGAGTCAGAAATGCTGTCTTCAGCCTCTTTGAAAATGGATATTTCTGTACTTAATATCACACCAGAATTAATATCTTTGGGTTTAGGACTGACAAAGACATTTTAAAACATTACCTTGGACTTTGAGAAACTGGAATGACATTTTTCACAATTTTCTGATTTTATAGCACAAAAAGTTAATTGAGAAAATAATTTTCAGATGAATCTTTAATGAAAATATTCATTAAATGTAGCCCTTGAGTAGGCAGATGTTACTGATGCTGGAATAACAACTTTTTCTGTAGGATTATCTGCCATTGAGTCAAGCTTTCACTGTCTGAAGGGACAGACACAAGCATCTGTGTTTATAGAGGTGCAATAGTCTATTTTTCTCTCAAACCACTTGAATTAAACTATGCTGAAAGGTCATTATAGACTTTTTGCCCAATGACAGCAAAATAAAGGGTGACAGCGAAGGCCTACCCCAGCTTTAATAAGAGAAAAAAGTTCTGTAATAGCAATTTAGAGCTATTATCTGTCTCTTATTCTAAGCAATTGTTTATAGACCATTCAGTCGCTTCAAGCAGTGAACACAACAACAGTGTCATTCTCTTAGATTGTTGTGATTCTGCTACTTTTTGAAGGCCAGGCTGAAAGGCTGTGTTTTGCAACCTAATTCACGTTCGACACAGTGTTGTAGAAGGCCATTAACTGTGAGAGCGCAGAACCTTTCAATCGACTTGAGGACACGCAGTCGGTTTGTCCATCAAAGCTGCTGCGCTATCAGTGTCGTTTTGCTGAATATGAATGAAGTGGGAGCTAACCCTAACCTTTCATCTCCTCGACAGAATTCTTGTCAGATATTAAAACACATGCATGCCTGAGTCGCTTCTCTTCACCTTGTTTGTGAACCAACACATTTAATGAGAGTCTTTGTCTGGGAACTTTGGCATTTTAACAAGCAGCCTGTTTGATGTGTCTGTTTGATTATCCCCCAATTGAGTTGAGTGGAGGTTCTGCCTGTAAACATCAACAAAGGACACAGAAATCACAACAAGTGGAAATCATCCACCCTCCTCTAAACCTTTGCTTGCAACCATTCAAGGCAAAAAAAAGGAAGCTATTCATTGAATTGGCTGTGGATGTGATGAATAATGTAGCACTGCAGTGGTACATTGGAGCACTCTGCGCCATCCCATTAATAGGTTTTAACAACCTGGCGGTCTTGTAGCTGACCCGGCTTTGCCCCAAGAGGAGCTGGAGGTGTAGTGGACCACTTTCTCTCTCTTTTTCTGCCAGGCTGCCTTCCGCCCTGGATGATTACAGAATTTGACTCAACTGATAATGACAGCGGAACTAACAATGGACTCACTATTATAATGTGTGCTTTGCTGTTATGAGATAGAGCCAATTCAGTTGCTATAAGCCAAAAAATGCACTGTCAAATTCACTGCCATTCAAATGTGTTATACATGCACTCTTATACTAACGGTTCTACAGAAAATGTTGGACGAAAGAGCTGGATTTTACTGCACTATACCTGCTGCAAATCTCTCTTTAAAGTGACAGTTCACCCCAAAATCAAAAATGCATATTTAATTCGTACCTGTAGTGCTATTTATTTATCTAGATTGTTAGAAAACATTACATTTCATGTGCTGTGGAATGTGTTCCCATCGTCTTTATTTTGGCAAGGTCACACAGTATGAATCACCAGGTGTTGAAGACGTTGGCTGTACAATCATAGCAACGCCGTGAACCATCTTGTTCCATTATATTCAACAGAAGGTAGACATCTCTACAGCTGAGACCTCAGACTCTCGGCAGCAAACACCACAACAATCTCGATTGATAAATGGCACTACAGGGTTCAACATCAGCTGTGCTTCATGGCCCGGGGCCACACAAAGCTGCTCTGTGGCCACCAGAAAGCCCTGTTAGCGTTCCCCTGTGGCCATCTAGTTTTATCAGGTGTGTCTTGACAATGGGACCGGAGGATGTTCTGTTAGGTCAGTGGCCCTACCTGGGACGCCATTGTTTTGTACTGTGTTTGGGAAAATCATGATGTTGTTTTTATGAGTGCTGATCTGACGTTCATCCATTACTCCATCCCAGTAAAAGCTGATTAGTGATAGCTGATGAGGAGTTAGCCATAGCCTCACCCTCCTCTCTTCCCTTTCTTTGTCTACAGTCTTGATGCTAACCACTTTAGTGTAGTATTGTAGGAATTGATTACATTTTTCCTCAGTCTTGTCCCTGTCTCAGACAAAGAGGATTCAGGATTTGTAAGATAACGATTAAGACAAAAAGACTATTAGAGAATGTAGTGCATATGTATAAAAGATTGAGTTTTAATTCTAATAAATAGTTAAATAGTTTCATTTTGTTAATGTCTTTCCATTTATTGAAGTGTGAAAGTTAAGGAAGGCTGTGTTGAATTGCATTTTCTTTATTGTTTTTACACATTTTGCCTTTAATATATAATACATTAAAATTAGGGGCTTGGTGTCCCATAGGTTCAGTGCTTTAAAGTATTAGCGTCTATCCTGGTATGTATTTTTGATTTTTGAGTGAACTGTCCCTTTAAATATCTCAAAGCTTCTACCTTTTAATCCCTAAGGGTGAAAGATAAAACAAACTTTGCCTTGCCTTTAAATATTGCACTTTACTGCCATTTTCAAAAACTCTTTCAAAATGAAAGTTCTTTTTAAGTCACCCAGCTAAAAGTTCCCATCTCTTTTTCCATTACAGATATTAAATATTTAGTTTTCTACAGTCTATAGTAAGAGGTGTTCTGTAGGAATGGCTCCATAAAAATATTGCATTTCATCTGCTGTGGAATACATTCCCATTCTCTTTCTTTTGGCAAGGTCACACAGAGTGAAATATCAAAGCAAATGGGTACATTTCTCAAACGAAGACTGCAGAATGAAATCAATGCCCATCACACATCTAAGAGTGTTAAGTTGAAATGTATTTTGCGATGCCAAAAAAGAAGAAAAGGGAAATGGAAAAGGGGGTTTTGAAGGTGCACCAACTGTCAGTGATGCTGTGCCTTGTTCCTTTCATGCTGCAGTCAGTGCTCTACACTGATGTTCTCTTGAAGGCAGATTACATCTTGTTTTAGGTGTAAAAGTACAGTACACCCTGCCTTTTGCACATCAAATAGCTCATTCAGACAAATGGGAATATAATACTGTATTTGTCATTAACTGTGTAAGGGACATCCTCTTTCCTCTGCTCGCCTCTTTTTCTGCCTCTCCCTGTGTTTGGTGTGAGTACTGTACTGTACCTGTTCTTGTGTACTAGTGTTCCTCTTCTTCTCTGTCTATCTAACCACCCTCATTTGTGCCTCTCGGTTGCCCTCTGTGTATGTTGTGTTCCCATGGTGTGTGTCTGCGGTGTGTATCTGCACAGTTAACTATTGAAAAAGACAAGCTCAAAGAGGCTCAGAGACTCATCAGGGAATCTGAAGCCAAGGTGGGTGTCCTCTTTGCATGCGCGGCCCTTTACATAATCACACATTTATCACCTTCAAATCCAAGTTATATATTGAATGAATTGGATTATGGTGCTTCAAATCAAGTGTTTATTGACCTGATCTTTTGTCAAAGTTCCTTTTGAATCTCTTTTTAATTCAAATTTCTATTATGTGAAGTTACTTCCATGGCCTCTAATCTCTATCTGCAAGAAAAGAAAACTCAAACTGAAATTCACTTTCACTGAATTGATACTTGACTGAATGCTTTGTCTCTTTAAATCACTAATCCTCCAAAACAGATGACTTGCTTCAAAGGCCTTTATTCCATTAAGATAAACAGACTGGTTCTTACTACAGACATTTCCTGCTTGTTTAATGCAGTTTTCATAAGTAAACACTTTGTGATTGAATTCCTTTATCAGAGATGAGATCAGGGCATAGATTTAATCACATAGTGTTCAGAGTTAATTACCTGCCATGCTGACCTCCCAGTTGAGTCCAGAAGACTATGAATCCAAATTGGATGGGTTAGATTTCATATTAGCCCTGTTTTCTGCTTTATACGGAGCTCCAGATGGGCTCTGCAAAAGTAACATCAGCCAGAAAGCATCAAAGAGACCTTTGCAAGCCGGAGAGAAACACATTATGAAAACATCCAGGATAATAGACCTGTTAGAAATCAATACATAACATAAGAAAATTACACTTCTGTATGCCTCAGTAGATACATGTTTATGTATTTGTGTCACATAATCACAGTTACTAACATATTCCATTCAAACGATGTTCAGCCTGTATTGTATAGACTATAGACTATCAGGAATGGACAATACATGTCCATCTCCTCCCACGGCCATGTCATTAGGTGTCTGTCACGCACATGTAATGTGCTGTGCTTCTTTTATAAACAAGATCTAGCGTTACCCAACAGCAACATCTCACCACTTGTTGGATTATTATTATTAAGTTATTTTCTTTAGTCTGTGGCCCAACAGTTAAATTAGGTCTCTAACCTAACATTAATGCTGTTAATTAATTAATGAAAGAATGAATGAATCATTAATGAAATTTAAAAGCATCCCTGTTTGATCAGCACCATTGAATTGTATGTTCAAGATGAAATGATTGTAACAGACATCATGATTTGTTCTATACTTGTGTTTTCCACAAACCTGATTCCACAAAAGTTATGGCATTGTGTAAAACAGAAATAAAACGGGTAAGATAAGATATTCCTGTATTAGTCCCACAACAGGGACATTTCCAGTGTTACAGCGGCAAAAAGTGTCAATGAAATCATAATAAATAGATACAAGCAATATTAACAAAAGTATAAACGTTTAACAATTAATAAGAATTAGGAAAAATAACAAATATATAAAATATGAACACTTTACATTATGAAATATAAAGTAAGTAACAATATTAGTATTGTTACAGTATTAATATTAGGTAAAGTTACATGAAGTTGATATGGTTAAACCCAATACATGTTGTCTTTGGAAAGTTTTCAATTGAATATCTGTCAAAAAGGATTAGCAATCCATCTATTTTTTAAAATCTAATTTCACAAAGTGCCCCAATCTTTTTGAAATCGAGGCTTTAGTTCAGACAGTCGCCTGAATGTTATGGACATGATGTAACAGCTTCCTAATAATAATGTAAACAGAATGCCTTGTGTTTAATTCAGCATAAAAAAATTTAAAAAATAAAGTAAAAAATACACAATTATCATTATTATTATTATACTATTTTTATTGGAGGTTTGTTTTGTATCTGAGGAAGAAGAAGCCAGTAGCAATGCTATTGGATCCCAAGGGTTCTGTGAAACACTGGGGCTATTATTGGGTCGATCAGAGAGAAACAGAGAGAGGGAGAGAGAGACTCTGAGGGCCCCTCGGTATGGAAACAACTGCGCTCTAATTTAGCAGCTAATTTGCTTCCATTCTCTCATATTAATCTTAAAAGAGGAAACGGGCCACGGAGGGCTCGAGATTGACAGACATGTAATCACTGGATGTGGACTTTCACTGAAGGGCTCTGGGCGATCTGCGCAAGAAGCTCCTTGCAGAACACCTTTTTAATTTTGGCCCTAATAAACAATCCACCAATGCCATTATGTAATGAAACACATCGTAATGCCTTTAAATATGAAGCCAATCACATTTTACCCACACAATCAAGTGACTGGGGGGAAAGCACATTGAGGGGGAATTGGTTTTGGAAATGAGAAGTGCGAGTGGAAATGCTTTTTGGTAAGAGCCGGCATCTAATCAGCTTCAAAGATCAAACCCTGTCTTAGCTCGGGTGTCTGTAATTGTGATATTTGCATAACTGTTTTTTCTCTCAAACATTTCTCTATTGGCATTATCACAGACTACCTGTGTATGTGCTGTGTGTGATAGTGCAGACATGTCAAGGGACCGCCAGACTTTGTCTTATCAGTCTGAGGTCTAATTACATCCCTGTCTACTGTTTAATAGCCTGCCATTGTGAGGACTCATGACGGAGGCTTGATGGGAAAGCAACATTCTTATCTTTTGTAAATTAAAACAGTGGTCGATCACAGGTTTTGCTCAGTATTTACATACATTTCCACAAAGATTAATGAACACCGGCCAACCTTTTTCACAAATTCACAACTCTCCGTTTAAAGTGTTTTGAGAAAGAACTCCAGTATTGTTATTCTAAAATTAGATAAACTGCTTGTGTTTGAGATCAGTGGTATGAATATGAATTATGCCATAAATGGACAAGATAAAAAGCTAAAGATCGTGTTTTGGGGCTGTATCATTGATTATAATGCATTTGTGGTGACGATCACTGCAGTTTTTGCAACCTCAAAATATCTCATATATACTGTCAGATAAACTGTCATAATAATTGTCAGGTCCCAAATATGTTGACAACTTATATAACAGAAAATCCCAACTTAAAACAAAGCAGTTGGGGCTAATTATGTATTTTCCATAAATATATTTGCTGTAAGTACAAGTAAATATAGTAAAATCATGAGTGACATCCATCCCGCTTTTAAAATGTTTTTTCGTACAAGGACTTGTGAACATAAAATATTGTGCACAACTACAATAACTTTTAAGCTTGCGTTATAAAAAGAAAAAGCAAAAAGGTTTAAATGGCAATCTTTGTTCTACATATCTGCTTGTAATGAGATAATAAAATGTTGTGTCCTACTTTTTTTCAGTTGAACTTCCAAAAAAAATAGTTGGTAAACTTGTGATCATGATCTTTTAAAAGTTTAAAATCACAGTAGGACATGGCCTGGTGTTCGGAACTTGCACAGAAGCTACTAGCCCCGAGTTAAACCCTGCAGTTAGCTGGTTCCCTGATATTGACACACAAACAAAACTCTTTGCCCAAAGTCAAAGCTCAGTGCAAGTTACTAAGTTGCTGAAGTTTTTGCAGGCAGTAAAACTTTGTGGTCTCTCTCACATGGCACAGAAGAGACCAAAACACCGCATGGCTTTCAGTGCCATCGTACTGAAGTTTAGATGAAACCACAGGGAGCTCCCTTTAGGTGTAGGCCATCTCTTACATTCATTGTCTATGTTTGCAGATCGCAGCGGGTCCAACTGTGCCTGGAGCACCACCTCCTCCACCCCTACCAGGGGGTGCAGCACCACCACCTCCTCCACCACCTCCTCCCCCTCCTCCACCTGGTGGCGTTCCTCCCCCTCCGCCACCTCCTCCTCCTCTACCTGGCCACGCTGGCATTCCTCCACCACCCCCACCACCTCCTCCTCCAGGTGGAGGACCTCCACCTCCCCCGCCACCCCCTGGTTTTGGGCCCCCACCTCCTCCGCCTTTCTTCGGGGGCCCGGGTGGGCCTCCGCCACCTCCTTCATTACCTGTCGTCAAGCTGCCTTACGGACTGGAGCCCAAGAAGACCTACAAGCCTGAAACTGTGATGAAGAGGGTGAACTGGTCCAAGGTACGGAAACCTGAGCTCCATTTTTACTCATATATTGGTGATTTAAGGCTGTAAGGGAAATATAATTTCACTATTGACATGCAAACATTTATTACTGGCTTTAGAGGATTCTCAAAGTAACCCCACACAATATGAAGATGCAAAATTGAAAGTCCAGATCAAAAGGACTTCTATTTAAAAGTACTCTAGCAATGCAATCTAGTCAAACAACTGTTGAGCCAAATACCACACCATTCCACAGTCAGCACCCATTTCAAAGGATTCAACAGTACACAATTTTCATTGCTCAAATGTCCTTGGATTTGCACAATCTTAGCATAATTGAATGAAGACTGGGCTGTGTAACGTTCCATCACATTTGAATACAATTTCAATAGGACATTCCCTTGCGTGTGGCTCTATTTTACCATAGATAATTTATCCATCGCCTCAGGAGTTCTTAGCATTAATTTAATGGTTCTTTGCCAATGCTTGTGTGACCTTGCGTCTTTGTCTTCAATTACTGACAGCAACCAAAACATCAGACGAGTTCTTTTGACATCACGTTAGTGCTGCACATTACATTGAATGGTTTTATTCGAATCAAGCTTTATATTAGAAAGAAATTTTGAATGGGATCTTTTAATGTGTCGAAGGCCATTGTCGTTATCTGTTCACATTTTGTCATTTTCTGTTTTTTTAAACACAAAGTGGGATGATTTCACAACACATAAATGAGAGGAAGAAATGTGGGAATGCAAGTCAACACTGACTGTTGCATTGCAGCATGTTACAGGTTTAGTTTTTGTCACCTCAAGGACTCTTTAAAATGTCATGTATGCTAATATTTCTCTGTGTGGGAGTTTGTGTTTCGAGAGGTAAAATTATTATTAGTGTCATGCAACAGTATGAAATATTACCCGGTGTAAGGAAAACTATTTTTTATTTTTATTTATTAATGCCATGTGGCTGTTTGTGCTTTGTGATACCTTAAATATTATTTCATTTTCTCGTGCAGTACCAACTGGTTTTGCATGCAGTCACGTGGAAGCGCCCGTTGTCTGAGGAGTGCACAGAGGTTAATGTGCAGGTGCACTGACCTTGCCTCCACAAGAATTGTAGTTTGTTGATGCAAATGAAATTCATAACCACCTGAGGAAAAACAATCTGTGTCTCTTGTGTCGATTAAGTGGGACAAGAGTCATCTGTCTTCTCTATGCGCAGCAGATGGAAGTTTGGCAGTGCCAGCAGCAACTATAATTTGGTTGTATAAAGAAGAAAGAGGAAAGAAGAGATACTTGTTATTTTTCTTAACTACATCCCCCTATCAGCTCCCCCATTCATGTCATACAAGAGTGTGAAATACACAGATTTGAAAGGAGAAAAAAAGGACTGTTAGAGTGTTGTAAAAGCATGCAATTATCACTCAACAGTCATCGAAAAAGTTTCACATGGAGCTCGAATTGTTGCATCTTCTGTACTCAGTTGATGACAACTTACTAACATAAATCTACCATGCAAACATGCTTACATAGTGTACCTGAAGGGACACATTCACACACAGTGGGAGCAGCCTTTAAATGTGTCAAAGTAGAAATATTTTGACATTTTTAATTACAGTACAAGTCCTCAGTCAAGCCAGGGATGTGGTGGCAGTGAATTCTTAGTCAGAAGCAGTAGTATAAGGCTCTCACATGGGAAAAGACCAGCTCAGGCACACATTGGGAAATGTCAGCTTTGTTTAAGCGCTGAATGCATTTTAAATCAGCGGGAGTTATTATTTTCCCTGCATGTGCTTCCATATCTGTGTGTCAGTGATTCCCACAGAAAGTTATTAGCGAAGATTAAGTATGGGACTGTCCAAATGCCAAAATAAACAACACGCACACAATGTTGTTCTAGCTGCCATCGACCATTTCATTTTGAATTTCAAAACAGAAATGATAAACCCAGCACATCTAATATGCATGGCCCATAAAAAAATAAAACGCACATCATCATACTGTGCTAATTAAGGATATCAGTAAACATATGGGAGTGGCAGAACAAAAGGCGACTGGATGGAGGAGAGTTCGTTCAGAGCACCAGGAGACAGGCTCGTGTTCGATCTCCACATTAGTTCATCAGCTCAAGTTGTAAAAAATGCCCTTTCTTAAGCATAGAAATTAGATCTTTATTCTGGTCAGGCCCGGCTCAGGAAATCCCAAGAGCTGTGCACCAGGCTGAATGTTAAGTAATGGAAATCTGAATTCCCCCGAAAAAAACACCATAAATTTTCAACAGCTATGTATTCCAAACATTGGTGGTCCTTAGTGTATTTGTCTATTTGACCAATGCTGTATATTAGTATTAATATTAATGCTATTATTGTTATTAGTTCTACTAGGAGTAGTACTATGTTAATTCTGAGCTGTGTACTGTGAGAACAGCTAAATGGAAACACCACAATTACTGAATACAGAGAAAAGCTGTGAAATGATTTATTTATGCCTCTCAATCCTTTTTTGAACTGTGTTATTACACACCTGTTGACTGATCACTAATGTTGTTGTTTAGTGATATGTCTCTACTCCTAACAAGGTCACACTTTGCTAGACAGAAATTACACAAATTACAAGGCTGCAGTTCTAGTTTAAAAAAATAAAAATAAGATCCTAGCAACATTCTCGTTCATCATTTAGAAAACAGAGTTGGTATCTTTGAAACTGTTCATTAGCTGTGGGATTCATGTATAAAAAACCTTCAGCCCTATAATCACACAAGAAAAAAACAAACTATTATTTTTCTCCTATAGCACATCTTCTTTAATCTTCAGTTATGCATATAAATATATTTTGAATCCTTGTGGTCACATTCAGAGAAACAATGTGTGACTAATCCTCCAGCTGGTGGTTTCTAAGTGACTATAGTGCTATATTTACCTTGGATTCAGGACCTCACTTTAGAGGAAGATGGGCTGTGATGACCAGGCAGGTCAGGTTGTTTTGTGCCATTATCTTGACTAAATTCCCAAAGTAGGAGTTCAGAAAAGTTGCAATTTCTAAAAGCATCCATCATTGAGGTGGTTTCAGGTTGTTTTGTTGTGTTACTGTGCACTTTCCCCGCTCACCTAACTTAAGTCCTTCATTATTTGTTTTCTTTTGTCTTTGCTCCACTTAGTTTATTGGGGAAAAAAAAGTTCTGTCCCTGAAGTACTGAGGACGCGTCTGTCACAAAGAGATTTATATGAATAACACATAGATTACTTATTTTATTTTAAGAAACATATTGTGTTTTTACTGTGCATAGAAGACATGCTTCATTTATTACATTCACATAATTAAAAGTTTTTTTACAGAGTGATAGATGCTTACATGAACACTCCCACACACACGGCATGGTTAAACTTTTCTCCACAGAGCTTTAATTTGGTATTTCATTTCTATTTAATGTTTTTTAGAAATGTTCAATGTGGAAATAACCTCTCTACATTGTGTTTTTTTACACACTTTTAATGAGGGACAGTTTCTGCACAGACGAAGGTATAATAGAATTACTTTCTTACACTAAACAGAGAATAGCTTTGCAGTAATACATGTTTAGTTGCATTTAATTCTGTAATTAAGACGAGCATAAGGCACCTTTATTTATAGAGCACATTTCATTACATAGAAACTCAATGTTCCTTACAAATTAGAAGGGCATAAAAATATCAAGCATATGCAACACAGTGATATGATCATGATGATAATAAAAAAAATGAAATAAAATAACATATAGCACATAGCATAACACATACACACTGAATTAAAAGCGAATATTTACACATGTTTTAATATTGAGAATGTACAGTTTTGTAGATCAGAAATATTTCATAATGTAATATGAAAATAAAGGGGAATTACTTTCATATTTGGATGGCTCTAACATGAGCTCCAGCTGGATATGCTGCTTTTATTATGATCATTTGTAGTAGTAGAAATATTAGCAGTAGTAGTCAAAGCATTATTGCCACAAGTAGTTGTTGTGTTTTGTGTTGTGATAGTGAATCATTACATTATTAACGTTATTGCCACATCACAATTAGTTTGTCACTGACATGGCATAGACTTCTTTCTACGAACCTGAGTGCTCGTTTGAGAGCAAATAAGAGTACGTAGGCACTTTGTTACCGACACTCACCACCAGCACCAGCTCGTGTTGAACATTTCATAAGCCTCCCATTAAAGCACCTATTGTTGCCATTGTGGGACTCCGCAACACTCTTACACTTATCGCCATTCCTATAAGGCCTTGGGAACGATCGCTGGCAGCAGCTGGAGCCCTCGGCCTGCTTTTCATAAGTGTTGCACTTACACCTCTTTTTGTGTGTAATTACTGAGGTTTTGAGGAGGTTAACGGCAGCGGTGCAGGAGGCCAACTGCTAGCTTGGGCGCTTGATAAGAGCTCTCACTGTAACACTTAACACAATATACAGCAGATGTAGTGGAGAGTGGCACACATTATTTGGTAGTAATATCTGCAACTTGTCAGATGGGTATGTTTATGTCCGAATCTCTCCGTACACTCCTACTCTCTTGTCTGCTGAGCGGTGAAGAATGAAGGATGAGGGGTGTGAAAGCCTCCCCGTGGCCTGCTATCACCTCCGTACGTGTAGGTTGCTTCTTTGAGGTTTTGCTCTTTCAGGTACGTCTAGGTGGGAGGAGTGTGTACACAGGGTTGCTGAGGTTTTGTGCTGAAAACTGAAATTTCATTAATCTCAGGAGAGGTCAGCAAGAGCTTTGATGTGAATGGTTCAGTCAGGGTCTCTCCACACACCCTCATTATGTGTGGTCATATTCATACCGTCAGATGAAAGAACAGCTTTAACTCTGCAGGCGCTTCTTTTCGCTTTTTTTTGGCCCTTTTTGTTTGTTGTGTATTCGCTACTGGGTACACGCACAAGGACATGTGTGTGTCCACACGCGGGAAAAAAACACACACAAACCCCATCTCCAGTGAGAAGAACTTTTTGAGTGGCAGGTTGGTGGAATGGCGGTCTCTGATTGTGGTGATAATGGAATCCTTGTGTCATTGCAGATAGTGCCTCAGGAAATGGCAGAGAATTGCTTCTGGATCAAAGTCAAAGAAGAGAAGTTTGAGAATCCTGACCTATTTGCTCAGCTCTCCCTCTGCTTTTCCTCGCAGAGCAAAGGTAAGGAGGCGTCATCTCTCTTCAACCCCTTCCTTAATTAATCTACACACACATGCTTCATTTAGCCTCTCAGGCAATAGATGCCAAGCCACTTTCATCTCGTGACACTTAAAGAAGACATTTTTCTCACTGAAATGTTAATTATCTTAAAAATAAGGAACTTTTTTTCCACTGCATTTGAACACCATCCATGTTCGCTCTAAAGTCAAATATCTATGCCAATTAGGGATAACAATTCTCTTGCTGCAGAGTTTTTTGTGTGTTTGTCTTTGAGAAAGCTAGAAATGCAATGGCTGCACATTGTGTTTGTTCTTTGTACCCACTGAGTAGTTTCAGATCAGTGTTTTCGTGCGTGCACGTGGCCGTGCACAAACTTGAACTTATATGTGTGAACCGAGAGCAGTTATGCTTGGTTTGCTTCTTGCCTTTTCCAGTCCAGTAGGCCAATCGTCCATCAGGGAAGACGGGGAGGCTTTTGTGAAGGAAGCTCTGGGAGTTTTCGTGTCCCGGCCAGTTTGTTTCTCAGATACACAACCCGGCTACCTAACTTGCTGATGAATAACACAAGCAGTACAGAGCAAGTTTGTTTGTGTATGGAAACGGCTATGTGAAGGCACTTGATGTATTCCTCCCGTGACAATTTGAGTGTTTTCCACTTCTTTGACAGTGTGTGTGTGCATGTGTGTGTGTGTGTGTGTGAGTCGTACACCCCTCTAATTCTAGCAGCAGTGGGAGGGGAGAAGTCAGAGCCCTGTCAAGCGCAGAACAGTCAAATCTGAGCTCTGTCAGGGTGTGTGGACATAACTATACAGAATCCTCAAACTTTTCCTATATTTTCCCACCATCTGTTTGGACACCAGTCAGCCCGCCGGCTGCTTCCTCCTCACAGCCTCTCGGTCTACAAACTAGACTTGACTGTTTTTTGTCTTGTGAAATAAATAACAATTTTGCCTCAGCTGCCACAAGGTGATTTGTTGGCGTAATGCAGATGGGAGGAGGTTGTGGACAGGAAAGAACAGTTGTTGTGAGGCTTAAATAAGTGGCAGGGATGGGCCTCTTGTCTTTCACCAGAGGATATCATTATACTTTTCAACACGTCGTCTGTGACATTTCTGAAGTAATTGGGTCCAGCAGTTTTGACATTTTTCCATACCTATTTAATTATTAACATTTTTGTCCTCTCATTTACTTTTTTATATTTTTATTGAGGGAAATAAATGTAATTTTTAGTGTTCGTGAATCAGCTTGTCTGTAGCGAACACGTGCTGTAAAATCCATGGTCAGTTAGATTCTTAAAATTAAATACAGCTTACCATTTGGAGCTCTGCAGACACATGGCTTTAATTCGGCTTTAAATGTCCTTTTAAATTCTTTATTAAATTCACTTTCTCACCCACTGGGGTTTTACAAAAGCACTATAGATAGTCCATGTTCCCGCTGGCAGGGTAGGAATTCATGATCCAGCATTTCCCCTGGGAGTTACCTTTGCTGGATCCCTATCAATTACCCCTGCAGCGACTTCACTGAATCAGCTCTTTTCCCTCTATTGTTGAAAGAGAACATGATTTGCTCATGAATGAAAAATGCTGTTTAATGTTTGATATCTACCCCCACCCCCACTCCACCCCCCATCAGTGAAGTTGAAAGTCAACTAGCAGGGCTTTGATGTAGATGGTATTGAAAAAAAAGGTGCAAGATGGGATCTTCCTAAAATGAGATAGTAGTCCATTTGTTTTTCTCTTTCCTCCGTTTCATGATTCATGCAGTATAGTCTTTCAAATGCATGCCATCTGAGGATATGTAACAATGAATGTGCTTGAACATTAAACATTTTGTCGGAAAGATCCCCGCCTTATTTCCGTTTTGAATCTGACCTATTTGGGTTGTGAGTCTTCCTTCATCTCCAGTCAAGTCAGTTAACTGGTATTGGTAGTAGTTTAAAGCGGTGTCGGAGGATCAGGTGTGGAGACGGAGTCTTGCAAGATTAATTCCTGAGGTCTTGTGCTCTCATTGTAACCTCTCATTGTAACCGCGGACCATAAATCCTTTGTGCTGATTTGACAAACAAGTCACTGCTGAAAACCGACTTCATTTGTCTACGATATTGCCCCTGTTTTTTTTTACAAAGCGCACACATACACACTTGTTGTTTTTTTTCCGTGCTTCTTAGTGGTGCTTCCATCTTTGCCACATCTTAGACGTGGATATTTATAAGTAAAGCACACTTCGGGGGACTAGTGTATCGTGAAAGATGAGGCAAGCAGGTGTAAATGCCTTCCCTGCAGAGCTGCCCTCAGAAAATGGTGCAAAAAGGCGTCTGTTAACTTCACGTTCCTTGGGATTCTTGCTTGTTACTTGCATTGTTGAAGAACAACACTTTAGCAGTAAAAGAAAAAAAAAGAATCACTTTAACAACCCCCAATTTTCAGATGCTTATTGCGCTCAGAGGCCTCTAAAACAACTGAGAATGCAAGACTGTCATCTCCCCTGCTGCTTTTATGAGTCTCACTGTTTAATGAGTTTTTCCAAGAAAAGGAAATGATAATCAAGAGGGATTTCAAGCTCGGCTTCAATCTTCTAAACGTGTTTTTTTTTCATTGTCAATTATTATGTGACGGGTCTTTGGCCCGATTGCAAATTCAACACACATATCAGTTCTGAAGACCAAAGACCATTGGCGTGTCGCCGATTAAGTCATACTGGAAACATCAATTTTTCTCACTCTTTGGGACTGAACAGGCCACCATGTCTTTTAAAAAAGTAACCAGCTACCGGCTAGATAAATCCCAAATCAAAGACAGTGGAAATTTCCTTTATAACCACTTTATGTAACCATTTGCTCCGTATCTCTGCAGAATACAATAACAATTTAAAGGTTGTTTTATGTGCCACAAGAAACTACATTTGAATCATTAATGTGAACTGCTCAACTTGAATAATTGCGTTAAAAACTGAATCTGAAAGACATAATTTGAAACTGAAATGTTTTTATTTGAAGCTGAATTCCAATGAACTTGGAACTGAGTGTAATATTGTGAAATTGAATTTAGTGGACCTGTTACTGTATTTTATTGTCAATCAAAATCCTAAAATTCTATCCTAAAAATCCTAAAAAAGTTAGCTACAGCTGCCCGCTGTCTTCCGGCAAAATATCTTACATCGGCAGGGAGTAAGGCGGAGGGAAAACTCCAGCGCGGAGGGTCTGCGCTGGCTGAATTTTAATTGAAAAACAAATTGTTTTATCTATTTAAATACAAATAAAAATTATTCAAATTCAGTTTCTAGGGACACATACTGTTTATGTAATTATTTTACCTTTGGTTTCACATAAAAAAATAGTAATTATGTTGGTGTGCTGGTATACTAATAAAGGCACAGTGATTAATTCTTCCAGTTTAATAACGACTAATTGAAACCCTATTGCAGTAAAAGACAATGAAGCCTTTCTGTTAATTTGAAGAGAAACCCAGCCATAAATCCTTCTTGAGCTTGGTGAATGGTTCTCTATAGCTCCTATACACTGAGCGTTAATGCTGTGTGTCATTTTAATATTTTCTGCATGGCATCCTGTTCCTGTGTGGGAAAATAGCAGCCTTTAGCTGTGAGTTGAAAATGTGCTACACCTCAGTCACTGGTGTCAAGGCAGGTATTTCACCTTTGGCACCATCGAGTGCTTTGTGATCGGAAAATTGCTACCACCTACGCATAGAGCTGAGCAATATGTTATCAGAGACACACATCTCTATTTGCTCTCGCTCACCACCCAGCTTTTTCACAGCTTTTGAACTTGTGTACGAGACATTAAATAGACACTGTAGATCAACCTGGGCCCATCATAGTTATTTTATTTCCCATTAAAAGTGTTTTTCCCCCCTCCCTTTTCCCTTTCTTTCTCTTGTCCTCTTCCTCTTCCCCTTCTCCTGCCTCTGCTTGGCTGTATCGGCTTTTCTCTCTTTCTTTACTCTCTTCTCCATTGACTTGGCTCTCTCTTTTTTTCTCTTTTACCCTCATCTCCCCTCAGTTCGCTTTATCAATCAGCGAGTTGTGCCTTTGTATGGCTCTTGGGATCAAATCAGATTCACTTCGGGATTGAATGTGCGTAGCCATGGCCTGCTGCATTTGAAAGGCAATTCATTCAGCTGGAACTTTGCAGTTCAATTTGAAACAAGATTGATGTTGGCAAACTTCACACCCCCTTTCTTCCAAAATGTTTCCTCCATTGCACGCACCAATTGCTGACGGACAAAGGGCATATGCCACTTTGTAATGGTGATGTCTCGGCTTCTCAGCAGAAACAACACAATAAAAGAAGGGAGGTTACTCCCCGCTGAAATCTCCAAGAACACTGTATATTTCAATATACTTTGGTAATGTTTTATTATTAGAATATTAATAATGCTACAACATATATTTAGGAGTCATAGTCATAAACAACAATATATCCCAAAATAATAAGGGTTTCATCAAGGACGCTATTGTTGTGTGGCCCACCAGATTAATAGACTTCATGGTTTGAAAGTCAATGACACTCATGCTTCTGCAGAAAGAGACAAAGGCCTAATGAAGATGTATTTACATCCTGAAGGAGGAATCAGAGGCTGCATTCCACCCCTCTGAGCAGGGTCATTGGGACTTTCTTTCCCAGCATGCCTCTGTGTTAATGATGGCGAGGCAGCTAATGAACATCCAAGTGCTTGTGGTGAAAAAGGCCGGAGGGGACAGGGAGACGTGTTACCAAACCAAACAGCTCCGTTTGGAAATAAATCTAAAAACTGGTCAAGAGGAAAAGAGGCATCGCGTACGACGGAACATCCAGCGAGCACATTCTCTCCATTCTTTTAACCCTTTTTATTTTATTTTCTAACTACACCGTCATGTTCTGTTCTGGTGCCTGTAAAGGTCAGCCCCGGAAAGGTAACTTGGTTAAAACCTTACTTCAACTGATGGCGGCAGTCATCCACCCCTTCATCACATGGGATTTGACCAAATCCCTCAGGAGTTCTCCTCACTTTGACACCCATTTTCCTTTACCTTGGTACCTACAAGTCACCCCCCCCCACACACACACACACACACACACATCTCCCCACTGAGCCAATGTGCTGCGCACACCAGCGGATTCTCAATCCTTGCTACAAAGCCCCAGCAGCAGGGCGGTAATGACCCTGCCACAACGGCAGTAATGATGGAATCAGTGGGGGGTTTAGCTGGCTCTCTGACTCTCCCTAATAAGTCCCCTAATAACTCTGTTAACATCAGGGCTGACCCCACCACCAGATCAAACACACTCACGCATGGTCGGCCACCTCACATGACACTCAGCAACCTCTCAGTCAGGCAAGAAAACTGTTGCTGACCAGCCCTCTGTGTGCTTCGGGGCCCGACAGTGTGTGTTCAATACGAGTCTTGTTTTAGCTCACAGTAGCAACTGTAGCAACAATAAGTGCCACTCAAGATATTTAAATCCTGTTAATCCTGTTATTTATTCACGAACAATATGTGTTGTTGATATAAACCTTTTGAAAAGCTTGTTGTTTAAAAAACTATCCCAAGACTGCTGTTGGAGCTCTGCCTCCTCAGATAGTCACAATGTAATCAAGGCTTTTGTCTAATGAGTTTAAGCTCAACTCAAGACACTGCAGCCCACTGTGGAATAGTCTGCCTTGTATTAATAGCGTGTGAACAACAATAAGCTTTTGATACGTTCTATGTCAAAGTGTTGGGAAGTCAGAGTAGATGGTTTGTCGTGTTTCCCTGGAGAACAAGGCTGTTTATTACAGATTCTGTTAATTGAGCGAAGGAAGCATCCGCCAGAGCAGCTTCCTCTCCATCTTTATCCCGGGCCTTTCTTCTCCTGACATCTGCCCCTTTCTCGTCTCTTATCTCGTTTCTCTCTGCTTGCTTCTGAAATCATCTCTTTGGACATGACGGTGTCCATCTGGAGTCAGGGCCAGCCCAATAAAAAAAGAAGAAGATGAAGAAGAAAAAAACACCCACACACTCACTCTCTTTTAGGCTCATTGTTTAACAGCTGCAGTCTCCCACAAACAAGATCACAATTGGCATTTTACCACATACTCATTTTGTAAGCTGTCATCAGTGTCCGTGAGTGAAGAGATGCTTCCCTTTTGTGAATTGTTTCGACGACCCAAGACCTTTCCTCACGCCAGGAAATCATGCATTCTGGAATAAATGTCCATTATTAGTTGAAGCAAACCAAAGAGGATATTATCCCATTTTGGAAAAGAAAGGCCTCAAATGGAACCATTTTCCTCATTTTAGAAGATAGGCCATTAATTGCTGGCACAGGCTGGAGACATTTGTCTCAATAAAACACAAAACACCCTGGTGTTCATTCCTCTCAGTCTGGGGCCGCCAGCCCACTGTGAATATCTCAGGGTCAGCCCTTTTCCTTGCTCATCCCCGCACATTTTTAATATATCACATATGAATGGAAATTAGGCCCTTAAATATTA
>CAFUXE010000716.1:216559-246961 GCA_903364295.1 Serranus cabrilla
ATGTCCCACTGATTTTAATCTTCTCTTCTCAGATGAGAGCCATTCTGGCTATCACAGTGCACTTTAACTTTAGCCCTCTGAATATTAGCTTTCTTTGATACCTGCCGCTTACAGCCTCCCCAGTCTACACCCTACTAACTTTTATGTGCCTTCAGGTACACTGTAATGTTCATCAAAATCTGTCTCTTCCAAAATAAATATCCCCTGCGCATCTAAATATTTTATTTCTTTTCCTCCTTGCTGGAAAACCTCGACTAGCACATTTGGGATGTGTCAATCTTTGTTTGTTGTCTTTGTAAATCTAATTCTCCGCTGGCCTGCAGAGTATATATTTGTGTCTAAGTAACTTATCAACAATATATTTAAGGATTCCCATTTCTCTAACCTTTTTTATTTGACTTTGTTACCACTGCACAAGTATTTTCTGCATCTTCATCTGTCTGGGACTGTTCTGTCAACAATACTTAGACAAGCCATATACCTTGGTCCATGTGTGCCCACGTGCTGAATACCGATAAGTCTGGAGCAAGGACACGGAGACAAAAAAGTCAGGGAAGTGACTCAAAAGCACGCAGAGTACCCAGGGGAAGTTTGACGTCCCTGAACTTCATCCTGAATTTGTTAGTTAAAGACACAATTCATTGTGATTGTTAGATGTTTAACTCCTGTTTATTTTGGGGTCTTGTGTTTGTGCTTTCACATTAAGACTTGGAGTATCTCGACCATTTCCATTACATGGCATTTACCAGAATTACCATACTTGTCATATCAGGCACAATAACAACCATCCTCCCCCCGATCTGTTAGTCTAATATATTCCAGTGATATTTGGCTTTAAAACAAAAGGAGGGATGCGTTCAGTGTGTTTTCCTGTGTGTGTGTGTGTGTGTGTGTGTGTGTGTGTGTGTGTGTGTCTTCCCGTAGTGGTATTTAGTGTCTGCGTGCCTGCCTAATTGAGTGATAGGATGCTTATTAACAATGGGACTTGCGTTTAAAAAGAGGACAATGTCAGCGCTGTCACTGGAGCTTTTCACATGGAAAAGCCCCAGCGGAGCTTCATTAACTCACCCCCATGATCCCAGACAGCAAGAGTATGGAGTGCATATCTAATCCAGCTCAGAAGTATGAGTACGAGAGCGGTGGGTTTTATAGGGAATACTTGATGTGTGATGGTTCACTGTTCACGGCGTGGATGTACTGCTGCACTAGATTGGCCGTTTCTGAGTGATGCAGGAGACGAGCGGAAAGGACGAGAAAGTTTTTAGTGCCGTGTTGTTCATGTTAGTTTGTGGTTATTTATTTTTACTTTTTTTACCAATTGGAATCGTACAATACCTTCACACAATGTTCATATACTGTCAGCTATTGTAAAATCAAATCAAATATACCTGGTACACAAATACCCAGGCTAAAATAATTTCCCATAACATAACTTTATTACAATAAAAATGTTGTTTGTTTTTGTTTGTTTTTGGCAAATGAATTACACAAAATGTGAGTAATGGAAGGCTTCAACAAAAAGCAATAATGGAAAATAACAAAAATTCCAGAGGTGCTGGATTATGTACAAAAGATTATTATATGTGTTATATTTATATGTAATCAGTATTCAATTTTTTACATTTCACAATCACAGTTATCAGACAAGAATGAACACATGAATAAATACATCCACAATCCTAGAGAAAATAGATAAATAGGGAGAAAACAAGTCAAAGAAATGGTTTCACTATTTCTATGATCACATTGTTGAAAATGTATCATATAATTGGGGATAATTTAGTGAGGAAACCATTTGTTTTCAATAGTTTTTAGTCCTTTTCAATGACTGTTTATAGGAATTTGTAAATGATTAAAATAATAACAATTGTTGAGGCTTTTTTATACTTCTCTGTGGTGGCAGAGTGTTTCACTGACACTTAACAAACTTAACACAGATTTGTTTTCACTCCTCTTGCCAGGTATTAATTTCAGGGGCGGATAACTTTTCTTCTACTTAAGCAACGGTTGTTTTTTCTCTGATAGGCCTGTAGACGCCGTTTGTTTTTCACGCTGTTACAACTCAACCACCCGCTGCATTTCATAATCTCCTCTTAAATGAGATCGAACACAAACTCTGTCGGCCATGCAGTTAACAGAATTCATCAGTTGTAATTGCAAATGTTTTACTAGTATCTCAATTTTACACTTTTTGTCTAACTCCGACATCCAAATGTGCTTTGGATCCGGCTCCATGTCGACTCACGATTTCCATACAGATAAAAAAGGGCACACGAGCCCCGTGTCTCCGCTGGCAAACCCAATGCCCGACAGTGCACAGTCGCCCGCTGAGTTTGTTACATGGCATTAAGTTTAATTTGTCTTTGGTGGAATTGGTTTGTGAGTACAAGTGGGCCAGGGGGTGACACTCCACAGACAATCTGGCTGCAAAGGGACGGAGAGGAGACAGAGGAACACTGGGGGGAAGAGAGCAACTGTGATGTCACATGCAGGACGGGTAAACAATCAGAGTCCTGCGTGTTCAAGATGGTGCCGCCTTGAATATAAACAATCGTGACTTCTCATGCCACAGCGAGCTAAATTACTCCACAGACAGAAAAGGTTGAGATGAGGGAAAGGAAGAGTAAGGTAGACAGACCAGCCTGATTACAGACTGTGATCCACCTGAAAGAGGAAAATAAAGAAATAAAATCCAAAACAACAACACAGTGACACTTCAGGGAAATTGTTACTCTGAGATACACACAAATAAACTTAATGGCTTTTTCTTGACGATTCAATCTGCTTTCATACAGTTTAATTTATTGTTGTTTTTGCAAGACATATATGAAGATAAACTGTTATTTAAAAGCTAATAACACATAATATTAATAGGCCTCAGCGATTCTGACACAGCTAACTTAGCAATATGCTAATGTAGCTTCTTCTTGTATGTGGTTGTCCTGAATATTTCATTACTGATGTAACTCCAGCTGTGCACCAGAAGAAACATTTGGCATTTTGTGTGTCTTCATTAAAAATTAGGTCTGCAAATTGATTAAAAAAAAACCAAATTAATCTGAAACTATTTTGTGATTTATTTCGGTTAATTGCTTTGTTTTTTGTCATGTAATGATGGATATTTTTCTATAAAAATAGACTCGTGGATATCCTTTTCATTCAGATATCTTGAGGTGAAATGGACCCTTTTGGACGAGGTCATGCCAGGATTTCTACCCCAAAATTATCCTAACTTGGGAACTTTATTCAGACCCTTTCGCATCCAAACATCAAACTGGTACCAATGAATTCCTCAGCTTTTCTAGTTTCATATGCTATCAGTATCTTCACCATCAGCCTGCTACAGCCTGGGAATTTTATTTTGCTGAATTTTATTTTTATTTTGAATTTAATTGTGTTGAATGTTTTTGAACGTGTTAAATATGTTTAAAAATTTATTTTGACAGCAGTATCGAGATTAAAACATTTCTGTTTGTAAACAAACAAAACGAGCCAGTCCTCCTTCAGTCATTTAATTTCACCAACAGCTGTAACAGCAGATTGTGAATAACAATAGATAGTAAATAAATAGTAGATTAGTCTGATAGTCAAACTGCTGTAGAAATCACCTCAATACAGAATGTTACAATGTTATCATTTCATTTGGCAGATGATTTTATCCAAATTGATGCACATCTGAGAGTTCAAAGGAAAGGAATGATTCAGTCCAAGAATGTAGAAGAAACACATTCTGTTTTTATTTATGTTTTAAACTGCTTCCCAACTTTTTTGGATTCCAGGTTATATGATAGAACAAATATATCTTAAAGTTTTCTCTCCAGAAGGCTGAGCAGCACCGCTGCATGAGAGACACATAAACTGTCCGTTGCACTTTTTCTCAGTTTCCCTTCAGGATACACATATCAGCACAGTTAGCCTCTTCTTTTTACCTTTTCTTTTATTTATTTCCCTTTCTTGTGCTTCCTGCCCCCTCCTCCCACCCTATCCCTTTCTCTGCTCTTCACCGCCTCTCCCTCCCTGTCATCTCCCTTGAACTTAAAGTCAGTATCTTCCTCTCTTTTTTTCTCTTATCATTGTATTGCTACACTATCCACAGCATACATATTTTACATCTGTCTGCATTTCCCTGTCTGTATGAATGTTCGTCTCTTTTTCTGTTTACCATCTCCGTATTCGTTTTTTTTTAAAGAAAAATAAATTAAAGTTTTTCTTTACTCAGTCTTTCTTAAACGAAGAATAATGGCAAACATTCTTTTTTTCAGAGCTTTTGATAATGAATCCACTCATCTAACAAGCATGTATGGTTATTTTTATTTTTCCCATATGTGATAGTTCCTTTTGTGTGCTGTCTTGAAGAAGATGAATGGTTGAAATGATCATTTAAAACTTGACGTGTTAAATCGAGAGAATAAGGCATACAGATACTGTTCTGGGGAGGAGAAATTATAGATAAATCACATGGCTGTGTTATTTATTGTTGCAGTGCAGATGCCTTGAGGTGGAAGACTTTCTGAATTGCAGCATTTGCAGATTGTTTCCTTCTTTGTCCTCTCCTTTTGACCATGTTTTATTAAACACACAGTATACTGTTGAAACTCTGCAGAAAAAATCTGAAACTACTGTGATAAATGTGCAGAGGATGTAACAAGTCCGCTGTAAGTGTGGACCATTATTTTATGGTTGTTTTTGGCTTGTTGTTTGCCTTTGGTCCGATCTTTTACCTTATAAACAAACAACATTTTTTTTTACAAACTCTGAGGGAGCCTGGGCCTGCTGTGAAGCCACACTCAAACTTAGCCATGTTAAGCTTTAGGTCTTTCGCTGGTGTTGCACTGTTATTGCACTTTTGCTCCACCCACACAAGCAAGCAAATGGAAACTACATCAGTAACACTTCAGGGTAGAGGCAGGGTCTTGGGAATGTTGCATTTGCTTTTACAGTATACATAAGCACACTGAAGCCAGCTGTAATGCTTTGCCAAATCAAGCACATTTCCCTGAAACATTCACCCAGCTGACATTAAATCCACAGTAGGCTGGCAGACCACTGAACAATGTATTCCAGCAGGTATTTCATCATCATCGCTCTCTGCTCAGACCTTTGACCCCAGTTGCTCATCGCAAGATGAGGGCTGACGGATGTCAAGTCCGTGGATAAATGTTTCGCTGCATGGAAAGTACAGGTCCAGCCGTGGTTGGAGACTGTTAAGTAGGGAAGCCGGTGGTTTTAAAGACTAGACAGATTACTTTGACTGTGTGGATTTGCATTAAGGTGTTTCTGCTCTCCTGGCCTTTCTTTTCACCTTTCCGACTCTCTTCCAATCCATCTCTGGCTGAGGTAAAGCAGCTTATTAACCTTTCTGAGGCCACAGGCATCCCCAGGATGGAAAGACACCGCAGACGTACTGTGTAAGACAAATTAACCTTAGAGGATTGATACGCCTTGATTTTAATTTTAATCACACTAAGCAGCGAAACGCATTGGATATTTTATGTCTGATGCGAATGTGAAGAACATATTACACTTTTTTATTAAAGTTCAGCTGCACTGAAATGGAGATTTCAGCTGGAAGAAGGGCAATGTGAATGTTTTCCACGCTGTGGATACAGTGTCAGTCCACATTTCTGTACGGATCTGATTCATTTATTCATTTATATTCATGTTTAAGAAAGTGAGTTTGGATGTCTGTTTGCTGCATCTCTGTTATCCGTAAACCTTTATTGTATCCTCTGCGAGTGATGACCTCCCTTAGTACCTAAATCATTAAAAAACATTTCAGTATTGCACAGCATTGTGTATAGTGTTTAGCAACAAGGACAAACATACATTCAGCCTCAATTCCATACTGATGGATACATATGTACAGGTATTCAGGTATTCTCTCCACCACTTCCCTGCAAGAGCTGCAACAGTCTGAGATTGTTATAGTACAGATAAACATCTCTGGTTTTTATTAATATTTATATTTTGTATTATTAGTTTATCATTATTGTAATTATTATCAGTTTATATTAGCTTTGAAATAATGACAACTGAAGATATTTGAGAAAAAAGGTTTTATTGTAATTCAAAATTTAAACCATTTCTTTTTAAAAATAAATAAAATATTATTTGGAATACTGTAGATCAGCAAATGCCCACGATATCACATTTTTGGTGTACCGTCATACCGGTACATCACTGCAGTTCTTGTTCTTTAAGGAAACGACACACATCTTTTACAAATCCGCTACAGCTGTATCTATAATAGACTATCTATAATTGGTTGTGTGGGCCCCCCCAGCTGCGATGCAATCAGAGGTCCAGCGGTGAGGGTGAAAGCTAGGAAAAGACAGGTGCATGGGGGTCACCTTGTAGTCCATTACTCTGCTGCTGACATCGGTGCTCCACCCTCCAGGAGGGCGGAAAACAAGAAGCTCAAAACACTCTTCCTGTGTGCTCTGCAAGTTGTTTGAAATGAGACAAACAAATAAGTCTTTTTTGTTCTTTAAAAAAAAAAGACGTTTTCTTCGCTTTCCCAGTTTTAATGGGTGCAGCAGGCAGCGGACTGTAATGAGCGCTGATAACAGGCAGACAAGAGGGCCGGTGAAAATGCTCAGGGTTAATTGTTTGTGTGTCACGACTGCAGTTTGCTTTACTTTACTGGCATTAGCCAAAGCTAGCACAGTGATGGAAGCGAAGGCCTGTGCCAGGATGTGATGAGCTAGCGGTGTAGTGGATGACTAAGCAGGGCACGCTGGCCACCCGGGCCCATGAATCCCTCTCTACATCTGAGGCTGGGCTTGTTCATTAAAGGTGTGGGAGACGGTTTGACCTCAGGCGAGTCTCAAATGACCCCAATCTCTGTAAATGCTTCATTAGCTTTGCTTTTCCCATACCGGACTGCCTCGCTTAATCTGCGCTTCTGCTCGCTCCACCTAAATTGTGTACATAGGGTGTTTGTGTTTGTGTGTGTGCTGGTGCGTGCACGTGTTTGTATGTGTGTTAATGAGGGCTCCTGGTGGTGTGTAATTAACACAACAGCAAATGTCCCCAAAGGGTAAGATTAACGTTGAACACATTAGACACAATGGAGCCCAAGAGAGACTTTTTTTTTTGGCAATTAAATGTTTTGTGTGTGTGTCTGTGTCTGTGTAAGTCAGACCATAACTCATGTTTGCAAAACTGTATTGCTGCCACTTCTGTCTCTCAGACACACACACAGACTCACACACAGACACACAAGGAACACACGCCCAGACAAAGCCAGCAGTCCCTCTGGATTTGCGGGCTCCTCACATGCAGGCTGGCAGGATTCTGTCTGCCTTCCTCTCCCGGCCGCCTCCTCCACACAACCTGGTCCAACAAAGATAAACACATGCTGGGTAGATTATTAGAGAAGTACCAAGGGCCCCACAGCAGAGCAGCCAGTGCACCATTGTGCTCCGAACGTGGTGGTACCTTGTAGAATCCGATGCAGTCACCCCCAGGGTGTTCTGATACATACTTAGACACAGGTGGGCGCTGATACCAGCATGAGAGCTACAACACACTCCAATGACATTTCATTGTCAAAAGAAACTCCCGGCACATTGTTTCATTAATGGCATTGCTGGTGGTTTCGATGCTCTAACAGCTTGTCAGGAAGGGATACAAAACTGACAGTTTTTTTTCACAGATAAGGTATTTAGTACACGCATATTTTCTTGTTAATCTCATGTTGACAAAACACGCTTGGGTCTTCTCAGGGGTAAAGTATATTTCAGAAATCCCCTGCACTCTGTACTAAGTGACAAGTTTCATCATGATATGATATATATCCAGTCCTTGGACAACGATACAATATTTGCTGATATTTGATGAATGTCTGCGATGATACAATTCAATTCAGGAGCTCAGGACTGAAGTGAAAAGATATCACATGCCCATTTAGTTACATTTATATCAACTGGCAAAAGCAACTAATTGGACGGTTTTATCACTGAGCTGTTCCAGCCTTTTAAATGAAAAGTGGTCTCGTCTTTTTAATAAAAAGTAAAAATATGAAGTGAGATTTTTAAAAAATCATATGTTTTCATTTTACATCAGTGATATTAGCGATTTCACACACCTGCTGTATGACAGTTGAATCCTGAGTTTGTGAATGGCCTTCACTGATAAAGCACCAACATTTACAGTCTCTGCCTTGACACGTTTTAGCTGCCCTAGTGACCCTGTTGGACTGAAAAGCTTTTATAGTAAGTGTCGGATAAAACAAAACAAAAAACGCTTTCATGCATCTAGTCAGTCTCTTACCAAAGCTGCGTTTTATTACCGTATCTTATGTTCTCGGAGTGTGTGATTCCCAGAGTTTGTGTTCATGCTGTGGTGTTGGTTTGGTGCATGCATGTCGACTCTGTGCATGTTTATGTACGGTAGCTGCTGCTCGTTGGCTTTGGAGTCCAGGAAACAGTTGAGGTCACGATAAGAGATAATCTTGTTGAGTTTACACGGTGCTGTGTGACAGTGTGTTACTGTTGTTCCTGAGTGACACACCGGCTCCGAGAGAGAGGGAGGATTTAGGTAAAAGGATATATAACTGCTTGTCATGAAGCAAGACAAGCTCTCATGTTCGGATTTCTCCCTTTCTTCCTTCTTTTCACATGGTGTACTGTACTGTGCTGAACATTCCTCTCCATATTTATATATTATTAGTACCTAGTTATATCTTGCAAATTGCTACTTTTTCATTATTGTAAATCTAATTTGCATTATTTATGTATATTTGAGTTAGATTTCTTTTTTTATCTAAACATCAAGCCTCTCTTAAGCTTTACTGAAGTGAGAAGAGAGAGAAATTATGCGAGAGCAAGGGAGGATGTGCGAAAGAGTGAGCAGGAGACATGAAAAAAATGATACTGGGGTGAGAAGAGAGACATAGATGGTGCACACAGACGAAAGAGATGTTTTAAGAAGTAGCATTATTTGAGATGAAGGGAGTGATAGAGGGAGAGGGGTGTGATAAGTACACCGGTGGAAGCTGTTATTGCTGCCAAGGAAAATGATAACATTTCTCAGTAGAGGTTTTGTGCATACAGCACCACACTTCCGTCAAATTTATTGGATCAGGGGTAAGCTGTGAGATTTCTAAATTATCTCGCTTCACTGGCAACAAGACATTACTCTCTTATTGCACTGGTATTTAGTTGATTTCATTGAGATGTGTCTGGGAAAACAGCTTGATTTTTAAATTAGCCAAAGCTTAATTGACACTGTGGGTTCAGAAGTAAGTATACGGACACACGTGCGCTCTTTTCTCCACTGTGACTCAGTGAACGGCCAGTAACACACACATACACTGGCCTCGACAGACTGCCTGCACAAGTATTATTATTCTGTCTGTTGTAATTAAGGAAAACACGCCATCAAACCAACAATCAACATTGCTTCAGTGGTGCCTGAGTTTTTCTCCACCGACTATGGCTTGATGTCAGCGTCCTCCAGCTCAGATTAAATAAGCGCCAATTAATGTGACGCATTCTCACCAGAAAATATGAATAGCTCTTTGATAGCAGTACAACGATTCAAGGTCTCTAAAGTGCTTAATTGCTGATCAGAGCTGGCAGGTCAAGGGTGTTTTGCTACTTTCCAACAATCATCACTGAACAAGCTGCCAAACCTGGAGGAAATGTGTTCCTGCTCTCTAGTGCTAGACCAAGTCAGCACAAAAATCTGTCACCTGCAACATGTGAACTTGTCATCTGACAACTCTTTGGGGAGAAGAGCACCATAAACATGCAAGGAGAGGTGTTGATGTGTATTTAGCCCAGCTTGAAAAGTGTTGTGGTGTGAGCAATTGATGATAAAAATAACAGCAAATACCTATCAGAGATCAAGTACTTTATTCTCACATCATCTGGAAAACAGCCAAGAAACACAAATAATTTGCAGAGATAATTTATGATGATATTAAACTAAGAATACCTTTGTGAAGCTGGCAAATGTTTGATAGTTTGTATTTGATCAATTACTAATTCTTTTCTCCAGAGTTGGAGTTGATTGATTTTCTGTCAACCATAAAATTCACCAAATGACCAATCTTTCAAAAGCTCATTTATATGGGCACATTCGGTTTATGATACAATTAAAATAATACATTTATTTCTGACTTTTGCTCAAAGAACCATTATGCATTGTCATTAGTGAGATGTGATTTAGATAAAGAACCATAAACGTATAGTCAGAGCATTTTGACATTGGGACTCAATAAAACATCCATTAATGAGCATTTTAACAGTAAATATCAACTAATAATCAAATTAAACTGAATCATTTTCACTTCTGTAGTTACAAAGCCTTTTTAATCACAAGTTTATTTAGTCTGCATTGTTGTTTACTAGTTTTAAGACACAAAGCTTCCAGTTAAGACGTATCTTTTCTAATTGTTCTTGATATCATGTTATCTTGAAATATGAATTCGATAAACTGAATGAAACTGCTCATACATTATTTATTGTAGGTGCATAATAACATGTAGACCACAGCAAAGCTTCAGGCTGAGGTGATGATGTATCTTCTTATATCGTGCTTTCCCTGTCCACTTTAAGTGAAACATGTTAGTCATTTGCATGCCAGAGTAATTGTTTTGCTTGTAAGAGCACTTCTACCACATGTTACCTGTCATTTCACAAGACGTGCCGCTTTCAGAGAGACTTTCTGCCAGTAGGGGGCACTGTGATACAGGCCAATAACTGCAGCCTCACTCAGGCTTAAATCTGTGGGTAGTGGAGGGCAGAACACATCCTCTCACAGCCTCATTGGGGTTTTGGAAATCATAGACATATCTACCTACTTAATACAAGCCAACACAACATACCCACCATCAAAATTTCATCAGATCGCACAGTGAGGGGCTTCGATATGCTCTGACAGCGACCGATCTGGATGTTTGAACTCTGCCGACCCAGAATTGATGTGAACTCATTTTCTAAAGGAGTGCCAAAATATTAACTTTCACATGTTTCATTTCCCAGAGGAATCTGAGGTATTGCAATGCCGCGGTCAATCTGGTTTTTATCAGGTAATGGTTTGTGTCAAGACCAGTCGAACCTTTTCTCTCAGGAGCTCGTGTCCTCAAGACCGTGAGTTTAGTGTTGGATGTCATTGAGAAGATTAAATGTGTTTGGCAAAGAAATGTTCGACTGCTTTGCTTTATGTGTGGAGACAGCTTAGAAAAACAGTAAGCTGAGGGAAAGGCCAAACTGTTCCTTAAAAATGTAGTGTTTGTATCTTGAAATGTTGAAAGGTTATGAGATACATAGAGGGTTCAGAAAACTGTGTTATCAGGAGTACGGGAGATTTACTATTTGGGAAAGAACTTTTTATTCCACACAATCCTTTAGTTTCAACTGATTTTGTGATAATATTTAGTGCACATGATTAGAGGACATTCACTTTTGCTGTGTGTGTCTTAGAGATGCTTATGTTGGAATAAAGGTAGCTGCTAGTCTGACTGTGGGCACTGAATTGTGCATTGATTGGCTCTTTTGAAATATATTGGCTACCTGCATGGAGCCTGTGGTTTGTGTAACTGAACAGTAACCACATGGAAAGATAGTCCTTGAATATTTCATAGCAAGCCAAGGGAAAATATATTCACAGGACCAGGTGCATTAACAATTGATACCATCCAAAACAATTCAACAGGATCATGCCTTGTTAATGTCAATGTGTCACTTCGGTAAACTGGAATCTGATATTGTAGAGCAAGAATGTTTCTATGTTTCTGTTACTAACCCAATCCTCTTCTAATGATAATAATACTCAAAGCCTGTATACTCATACTGATTATTCTGTTATGTTTACTGTGCAACTCTCTCTGCAAACAGCAAGATCTTATAATAATCACAAAATTATTTAACAGTGTTGTTATTTGGTTTCTTAAAGGCACATATAGATACTGAACGTGTCATTTTACAGTTGGAAAAATACATTTGCCGCTTCTCTCTGGTGGTCAAACCATGTAACAGAGACACCGTTTCTAAACTACCCAGTTTTCCATCTCTGCACTTCATTTCCTTGTTACGTATCCGTCAACCGACACACAACGATACCAATGTATCAGCAGAAACAGCTAATAGATGTAGTCTGATTTATTGGTTTAGCTTCTCTGGAAACACCACAAAAAAGTGTGTGAGAGAAGTTTGTGATAAGTTATAAACACCAACAACAAAACGGGAATTGTGGATGTGTGGTTATTGAAGTAGCGATTGTTACTGCACTGTGTGTGTGTGTGGTGTTTGAAAACAGAGACATTGTAGGTGGAAATTTGGCAGCCGTTACCTTGGGTTATCAGTGCAATCTTCATCTGCCACCTGCTCTGGCCTGAGTGTCTGCTGCTTTTGTTGTTGTTACCTTAATTTCTTTCATTGGTTTGTCAGATTGAATAGATAAAAGACAAAACATTTGCTAAATTGCAATCTTTTGTATAATTTCATAAAGCTAAGTTTTCTCATGGATTGATGTGAGTTATATTCTTCTCTGGCTTCTGTTTATTGAACAAAGTCACTGAAATCATATCTCTGAACTGCAGTTTGCTGATCCATCCACGGTGTTCATTGCCTCTCGCAAATGTCTGCTAAGATTAGGGATGAATATTACATTTAAGTGTTTTGTACTATTCCTGATAAGATACCTAGGTTTTCGTAAAAGTAACAAAATATACCAAATGCAAAGCGACTAATATGGAATTTTTGAGACTAATAAAGATTTAAGAGGCAAACAAATTACTGATTACCAATATGGTGGCCAATATATATTATTTTTTTAGCTTGGATTGTGCACCAATTTTGCACCAATAACACAATGCAAAGGTATGAAGAAGGTTGCAATTATAAGAAGAATATCTAACATTATAAATTACAAGAAACAATTATAAGAAACATTATAAGAAATTATAAAACAAATAAATGTAAATAATGATAATTAATAAAAACATAATAAAATAAACATATATATTTATTAATATTTTACTATATTAGATATATAATTAAATTCTAGTCACTATAAAACATTATAAGAAACATAAGAAAATAATATTTAACATTGTTATTTATTATTATCATCATACGTGCAATGTATTGCATGGTTAACCAATTCCAGAAATAAACACTGAGAATAAACAATTTATAAAAAATTAAATAAACAGTTTAATTAATAAGCATCAATACTGTATGTTCAGTATCAGTCAATTGCAGACAATTGAAATAATGAATAAATAAGAAAAAATTTGAAAAAAAGCCATATGACACCATTTCTAAAACCTCAGGCTTTTTATTAATCAATGTATGTTCTGTAGAAAAGGTTTTCACATGTATAGTATAACAAATAGATGCTTTTATGTCTGGCCAATATCAGGTGATTGTTATATCAGTCAGCTCTTGAAAAAAGGCTTGATATCCAGCTTCATCTATTGTATTTGCCCTCAATGCAACCCTGAACATAACATGTTTACAGAATAAGGGGGTGAATGAATAAGCAGCAGCGTGCACTATAAATAGATACATAGAGAATAATAATGTAAATGTGAAAAAGGCACACAGTATATTTATGATATGATATCTATTAGATTATCATTGTCTACTTATTAACCTATCACTCTCATAAGAGCCATGCTTTCCACATAGCTACTCTGAGACATTGTATATTTATATGATTTAATATAGAGAATCAGTCATACAGTCTCTCACATTTCAGATCCAAACTACAAGGCATGTGAATTTTGTCCCATTTTCCTAAAACTGTGTCTCTGCTAACCTGCTACCATAGGTAGTACCGTGGGAGAGACAAACTCCAAAGGTGTGGATCATTTTACAATATGGTTACCTAGGCTTCTGGTGGGATTTCCAATTAAGATGCAATCTGTTATCTGTTCAGACGACTAATAAGCACAACAAAGCCATGGAGGAGACCCCCTGGAATTCATATCAGACCACTTGAAATAACCATCAAGCCCTCCTATCTGATGCACTGCCAATACCTGCTCACTTTCCCAATTAAAACCCCGGGCAGGTTGTTCTCCTGTTAATAAGGAATGTATTAGGGCTACTGTCATTGTGACATGTAGTAGGAAGACACCGGCTAACTGTGTGGGCTGAGAGCATTTCATGTTGTTTGTGGGCTTCTTTTTTATCTGAAATCAATGTGCGTGTGCGTCTTCATACGTGTGTGCACAAACACAACCGCATGCTATGAGAGGGTATTGTGGGTCAGCGCCGTTGTGTTCTTCTGTGATAATTAGGACTGTGCTGTGCCCAATCAGACGCAGAGACCGCCAGTGACAGCACAGCATTGATGACCTTCATTTCATGATAAAGCCAATTACAACATGAAAAGGAGAAAAGAAAGAGTGAAACAATGATGGAAATTAGTTGCAAAGGGAAAAGGACAAGGACTCGCCTCTCTCCTGTTTTTCACTTAATATTTTATTTTTTTTCCCCGCAGTTTTGGTGGGTTGTGACTGAATGTGACCGAAACCTTCAAACACATAATTGAAACTAAGCGTTACTTTTGCAGTTTCTTTGATTTAGTGTGTGTGTTTGTGTGTGTGTGTGTGTGGGGGTGGAAGCAGCCCAGTTGCCTAGTAATACGTTCTATCTTTTTGAAACTTACAACGTTTTAATTTTAGTTGGAGCCGTGTCATCGAGGTGTTGATCAACTCTCTTATAATTTTAAAGACTGAAAATTGTTGTTGCCTATGCTTTTTCCTCATAAGTAAGTGACAGCCTCAAAAATGACATCATCCAGATGTTGCTTTTATTGAGTGCATCCCCTCTGCTTGTGCAGTTGTGGTTGCATGCGCGCATTCTCGTGCATGAGCGTGGCTTGTGTGAGCATTTCTCCTTCACCAGGGGAACTTGCTGGCTCGGCAGGGGGAGATAGGAGAATTTCTGGCTCCGTTGAAGGTTGATAGGCCCACATACACACATCCCCACAGAGATTAAGCACCATGGGCAAGCCTCTCCTGAGGGCAAATGGCACCAGGTTGAAAATATGTCTCTTCCATACTACGTCTTCTATCTCTCCTCCTGATACAGACCCAACATGCACAGAGGCACAACCACTCATTAGGGTTTTACACACGCATATGATTCCATGCACACACATGCACACATACGTGCACGCAGTCGGACAGACAGACAAGAGAGTCTGGATCCAGAATTTTTAGTTTCAAGGCAGAGAGGCTAAAGTAGATGCTGTAGTTTAATTAGGCTCTGCCAGCACCCACTGAGAATTGCTCCTGGATTTGACACTGTTTTTCAAATGTCACCGGCAAGTGCTTTACTTAGAATGAAATGCGAGTCATTATTCAGATTGTGTCACGTTCATGCTGTTATATTTTTTCTTCTTTGGTTTCCTTGAGCTAGTGCCATAATTAATGATGATTTAATAACAGTGTGGCACATGATGGATACGGTCGGATGTTATTATAGAAACTCTTCAGAGTGACCTGACAGCTGAATCATCTCCAAACAGTCAGCAAATGTGACCAAATGAAAACAAAATGGCTGAAAGCCAATGCTGGACAATCATACTGATATATGAAGAAATGTTTTTTCTTCATGTATATCACACGGCTGCAAGCCTTTACATATCTTCAGTGATAGCATTGCATTCTGACAGCATCATTTTCTCATTCAAGTAAAGCACAAAAGAGCAAGGTTGTTGTCTGACCTCGTCAAGATAAATTGAAAAGTGTTTTGTTATTTTTCAAAAGCTAAACATATTTATTTATATCAGCTTCACTTGAGTGGCTATGTGTGTTTTGCTGCCTTTTTCTCCACAGCACATTTCAACAAATATATCAACATAGATCCCATTTGCCATGGGCCTTGGCCCCAGTAAACATTAAAACACATCCTCCTATTAACAAAGTCCACATTATATCTAACTGTAGAAATGTTCCCCTGCTCATGTTGTTTTTTAGTTCAATTATTTTATTAGTGTTTTAATTGTACCAGGAGACCTTCAAAATGCTTGTCAAAGTTTCTCCAAGGCTGATATGTCCAAAATTATATTGTGTGGTTCTTCAGTATTTAAACACACACACTGCAGGAGCCAATTCAGTTTAGTAGATCCCCACCAATATATCTCTCAGCCAGTGAAAATGTTCTCCGATATGCGCCAATATGAACAATTTGACAGAATATAATGCAAAAGAAATCTTTGGGTAATATAGAAATAGTTCATCACGTAGTTTTTTCTAGCAGAGCTCGTTTCGATTTACAATATGGAGGCAAGCGGCACAGAGAGACAAAAAGCTGCACTGAGTGATCTCTATAATAGTCAACTCTATAATGTCATTCAACACACAGGACCAAGGCTTAAAGTCGCTGTAGCAAAATACAGCTAAAGTTACATTTTCATTTTAAAACATAAAACGGCAAACATAACAAACTACTTCTGTCTCTACATCATGTGGTTCAGTGCCTCTGCTGTGATTGGGAGCAAAGGGAAGACCCACACTGTAAACCTATATCGCTCCTGGTCGTCCTGGTCTCTGCAATCAGGCTGCTCTGGCACTTCAAGGACATCATCGGTAGACACAGTAACTGATGCGGCGTGTGCACAAACACAGACACAAACACAAACACACACACAAGCGGAATAAGCAGGGGTCGTCACAACATACAGTACAACATATTACACCAAAGCTTGTTACTCTCCCTGAGCGAGCTGTTGTGTTTTCATGCTCTTCCTATGTCTCCAATTCACTCCCTGTTTGAATTCCCCAATGCCCGGTGAGTTTGGACGCTCAAATCGGTTGGGCAGCGCTCTGTCTGTGCCTTCAACCCTCATCTCTGAACACAGGAGTCTCCGCTGTGATCAGAGTCCACAGAGGATAATTTATCAACTTTTATGTTGCTGTCTACCAGATATAATCCTCCAGCAGTGCTGGAAATGGTTGGATTTTACTAGGGGCATCCTCCCACTGTGTGATCCAAAGTAACACCCTGTGTATAGAGTCCTGTATAGCATTGATATCATGTCTACCTCTGATGTGGCTCATACAGCTTAAATACTTTTTCAAAGGCGATTTTCTTGAAAAGTATCTCAGAAGCGCTGTCTTTTCACAGAGTCATTAAGTTGGATATCTTATCTACAATATATTTAAGTCATCCCCTTGACCTTCCTTATTCATAATCAAAAGGACCTTTTTGGGAAATTCAAGTGTGAATTATTTTGTACTTAATTTCTTAGATATTTCTTTCTGCTTGGCACAAAGACAGTTTTTAATCTACCTGGTATATTGGAACTAAAAGCACATTGCTGCCCAGCTATTTACTTTTTGCAGTGCTTCAGTTTAAAAGAATCATCAGTTCTGTTTTGTTGTCAACTTTTGTTGATTTGAAAAAAGCAAACAAAAGAAAAAACAATGAAGACATGAAAAGATACACATGAAAATTTCTATTGTTATATTTGGAAATGTTGCTTTGCATTGTTCTGTTAGACAAACATCAGTTATAAGATATTTTTTACACCACTTGTTTTTTTGGCACGCTGCATTGTTGATACTACACATATTTTTCAAGAATTGCTTTTTTATCCAACCTTTGTTTTTTGCTACAGGTTTATTTTGCCCACACCACAACCGCAATAATAAACTCTTCCTATGGAATAATAATCTCCATAAACAGAAGAAGAACAATGTTATGAAGGATGATAATGTGTGACTCTTTAAATCAAACTGGGCCTAAGATATTTTTTTTCTTTTCATTTTGTTGTTATTTGATGTTGGAAATGGCAAAGTTTGGCCAGAGTTGGCCTGCATCTGCTGGTGAGGCGTACAGTTTTTGTCCTTGTAACTCGACTCGAGCTCAGCTCTGGCAGCCAAGCAACACTGTCATGACCTGTACTCAGCCAGAGGTTTGTGTGTTGTGGTGTTATTGTTGGTGGGAAGGGATTGAGACATTCTTGGCGTTAGTGTGTTTGGTAGAAATAAGGGTTGTAGTGTCACGGGCACAAACCGACTGAGACAGACAGTAACACATACCTGTTTGTACATCTGTTGTGGTCTTTTGTGAAAAACCAGTTGGTCTTTGGTAGCAAGGACATTTTCAAAAGACTGTCGCTAAAGTAATTCTTTCTCACTATATTGTATGGTTATAAATCCAGTTTAGGAATAAAGATATAATTCAGGATGAGGTAGACTGAATTGAGGTTATTCTTAGGGGTGTAACAATACATTGATATAGAATCATGATATTGATTCATCGATGAACGATCCAGCTTCAGTGATGCAATGCCCAAACATTGATGCATCTCCCTCTTTTGTTTTGAGAAGTAAACTGAGCACACAGATAGAACCGATCTTGGAAATGGTCTATTTTTATAATTTAAAGATCATCACAGGCTCTTTAAGTTAAGCCATAAAAAAAATATTTGCACTTAAATGCAATGTGGCACTTTTTAGTGTCCATTTTTATTCTTTGTATTGAAAAAGAATGGATTGTTTTTCATTTAAATATCTGGAATATCTCAGAAATAAAATGGTGAAATCATATTTTAGTTGTTTTTCATGAGTTGATATAAGCGGCAGACTTTGTGATATTGGCCAGTATCGTATTGTTGTCCAACTAAACTATCTAATATCGTGTCATGATGAAACCCACGATTTACACCACTAGTTCTGCTACAGGATAGATCATTAATGTAGTCAATGAAGTGGCCTCGCAAGGATAGAGCTACAGTGAGAACTCTTGTGTTTCTCGAGTGTGTGCTGATCCACAGTCTACCCAGGCTTTGTAGTGCAGTGCTGGCCACCATGGAAGGTATAGCACAGCCCTATGGGCATTCCACATCCATTTGAATTGTTTTCATTGCACCTCCATGGCAGAGCACAGGACTTTGTTGAAATTTTAATGGATCTTTGACCTAGATTTGGTGTGTGTATGAATGTGTATGTGCGTGTGCGAATGTGTGTGTGTCTGATGCATGTCAGTCTTACCCCTGTCAGCTGAAGAAACACGTTTGCCATTGATGGGGGGAGGGTAGCTGAGCAGAAATGTAGTGCTAGCAAGAATTTCTGTCGCACTGTCTTGTCTGCATGAGGCTGTATTCACTCCTAAAGGAAATAATGAAGTCAGAAAAAGAAACCCTGCTGATGAACGAGGCTGTGGCTGCACTTTCAAAATTCAGCGCTGTGCTGTGTATAATAATTTGCCCCTCATTTATACATTTATGAAAGAGTCACCCGTGGGGTTTTGGGTCTACTGCAAAAGCTGCTTTGTCTGAGGAAGCAAAGGGGCTGAAAAGTCAGACAGACTGAAGCAGAAAAATGGAGGACTCATCACTGACAATCATGTCATAGCTTAGTGTATGCACTGACAGGGTAAAAACTGAATTATAGCTTTCTTCATTTCAATTTGGCAGCTTGGTGTTCTGCCCCAGCCACTTTGTTTTGTTGCTAGTAGAGCAAAGACACCTCTTAAGCAAAGTGAAGCCTCTTCCGAGAATGAAAGAATGAATGGCCCACTCTAGTGTAATCTTCTTCCAATGACATAAAATCTACGTCTGCCATCATGCTTTTTCCCAGCATGATTTAGAAACTTAAGATTGAGGCCATTTAAGCATCTGTTGAAGTGTCTTGATAACACACTTCAGCTCTTACCTGAATATGACAGATTTTGACCATTGGATGAAAAGAAACATGCTTACATACATGCGGTAAATGAATAACTAGTTATAGAGTATTAAATTATGTCTACCTTTTATACTCCTTTCCTTTACTGCATATTATATATAAGCGTTCAATGAATATGTTCAATAGTCAATCAAGGCTAAAACTACTTTTGTCTGAAAGACTTACAAAAGATTCACAGTCCTTGCCCTTTTTTGAACAGTATCCTTGCCTCATTGCAAGCCGTATACTGTGTGCCCTAGTTTTTTCTTTTGAGCCCAAGTGAAAGACACTTTTTTGTATCATCACATAGCATGTCAAAGGTCAGAATCCTTCTGTAACAAACAAACCCACCACTTAATTAGTGGAGTTGCCTGCCAGATACGCTGTTGCATGGTGGATGTAGACCCTTGACTGGAACTGGGAGTAAAATTAAACATGGAATGGAGAGGTAGAAGAGGATTCCTCATTGGGTGATTAAAAGTAACCTTTAGAGCTATGGAGAAGTTGTTAGCTATGCCCTTTCTTTCCCTGCAAATGCCATCTTAGAACTCTGGTCTAATGATGCTACAATAGTTTCAAGGCAATTACACTGCTTCTAAATTGATCCCAAAGCATTGGACTTGTGAGTGGGAGAAAGAAAGAAAGGGAGAGAGAGACTGCAAAGGTAAGTGCCAATCCAACCATCAGGTGGCCAAGCAAGGAAACACAAATACATTTCTTTTCTGCCTTGACTGCGGACACGGAGTCACTGTATCACACACACACCCACTTCGCATATACTGACTAGATGTCTAGATAGACACTAAAATGTGCAGTTTTTTTAACATTCACTGGCAATTTGTCCCGTTTTTCACCACAAGTTGCTGCCAACGTGCAAGTGTCCCATAATAAAACAACACTTGAAACAGTGCACAACGTAGTTTACCTGTAACCTGCTGCTGCACTTTTACTGACATAACCAATGCCGGAGAAACAACAGAACTGGAAAATCCTCCTGATTCACCAAAGTCAGTGGTGGGGGACCTTTGGCTCCTGTGAGTCTATGTAAACAACGAATGGTAAAGCAATTAGGTGCCAACAGGGACTTCATGGTGCATTCAGCTGCACTTCATAATCTCTGTGATAGTCAAGCTGTTGACGTTAAATACCCTCCTTCCATAATCAATCACAAATCAACATCAAATATCAAATGTATTAACATGGTAACATTTTGTTAACGTTTTTCTCTCTCTGTGAAGTATGCATGTCACATATTTTGACCTTGCCCTTCATCCAAATCCAGAACTGTAATCGAAACAGAATTGAAACTGGAATCTGAAATGGTAAAATAAAAGATACCCAATCCCAGTTGTTTTGCCTTAGCCCATGAAACCAAGGGAGTTCTTTGAGGTCCTGCCAATCATTTCATAAGACCCTGTATGGGAGGAAACAATGTATAGTTCTTCAACTGAGAAGAAACCCCCCCCCACATACACATAGCATTGAATATGAATAATAATAATGACTACAATATTGCATGAATTAAATCTCTGTCTATATCTAATTGAATTAAACTCTCACATATAAACAAGGTGTTATATAAATAGATGTATAATCATCCCACTTACATTTTCACTGATATCTTTACCATGTTTCCCATTGATTTCCCTGGAAATGTTGTGAGAGTATAGAATATGGAGGGCATTGCTGCAAACCATTTTGTCCCCATATCGACTTTGGCAACCCATTGTTCGGGCACATTAATTGCTGTGAATTCACGCATGAAACAGCATGATTTCATGCATGTAATACCTCATGAATTATCAGGATTGTACAGGTATTAACAATATCTCATGCATACCTAAATGCAAGTACAATACATAAATTAGTTCAAGAACTCAAGTATTTCCATCAGCGTGGTTCCTGAGTTATTAAGCATGTTCACGTTTTCTTCAGAGTTGTCTGCAATTAAACGGACGAACTAATAACTGTCCCTTCACGGCACAGAGCACATGCATGCAGTTCAATTGCAAATATTGTAATCATCATTAACTTAGAATTGGCTTTTCATGACTTCACCAAGTTAGTGGCCTTCAACTAAATTGGTGGATTGCTTTTTCTTTAAGACTGATGTATAATGTGTTATTAATGATGAGTTAATTAAGAAAACTCATTAACTAAACATTGGTGCTGTAGTTGGCACAACAGTACTGCCAGCAGAAGTTAATTAAAGAAAGTAAAAATTTAAATACAAACATTCCACAGCTGTCACTAAAGGTCTCACATCCTTACTACAAAGAACAACACTTTCAGGCAGTGAAGTGAACAACGATTGGGAATAATTCTATTAATGAATAATAACTGAATAACGTAACAATGAACAAGATATTTTATGTGTTAAGAGCATAAGAGCGAAGTAGTTGAATATGCCTTGAATATCTGCAGGATGATGTTGAACACAGTGAATGACATTCATCCATAATTGGACATTTTCAGGGATGCTTCCAGTAATTAAAATGAATGTGCTCCCTGAAACTTTTTCATTTCAGTTAATTGTTTTCCTCCCTCAAATTGAGAAAAGATTTAATTCAGAAAATATAAAAAACATGTGAAGCAGTTAACGAATTTCCAGTAATATAATAACATGTTTTGCAGAGAACTGTCTTTGTTCAGATATGTCCACGCCTTTAATCACATATGCTAACTGCCCTAACATATGGTATCCAACCACTGGCTCGTGCAATGATAATTACAAGACATGTGATAGTTTTATATTTGCTATGTTCTTGAGATGTTATCATGAGATATTTGCACAGATCTTACCTGTGCTGTTCTATCAGTTAAAGGTGCCCTTGGGGTGTTTTCAAATAAACATTTTGTTTATATGCAGCATCACACACCATAACACATTGGGTGTTTCCTTAAGGTGACTTACTATGATTTTGACTTTCAGATGTAAATTCCCATTTAAAAACCTGCATTGTTGACACCCAATCCTTATTGCAGTCTTGTTATCTACCTTTGCTGGCTGTTGCTAGCCTGTTATTGGCAGACTAATTCACAAATACGTTGTAGTCTGGAACCTCTGGGTTAATTTTTTATTGTTGAGGAGCGTTAGTAAGCAGACCAGCTGAACAGTTCACTACATCCAAAAATGAAAACATTTGAGGTGAGAAATAGGCAGCACACGAACAGAATGTTGATTCATATTAGATCAGCGATGCATAGTTTAACAGTTTGATCAGAGTTTTATGAGTTGCGCTAGACATCAATTATTCTATCAAACCTACCTTATATAAGATAAATGGTTGTGATTTACCTGAGGGGGGCCACACCGGGTGGCCATTGTCTGAATTGGAGCGTGACCAGAAACATCTGCCAAACCAAATAAAACATCAGTTTGGTAGATTTGACTAGTTTCCTGGCTAGGCTGTTGCTGCTTCATTGGGGAATTACTGCCATCTGGAGATTAGAGTAATTGTGCAAAAACATTGGCAGGAATGTGAATTGCATCATCCATGTGTGCTTGTGTCCTTGTATGCTGAAGAACAGACAAAATGGGGAGACAGGCGTAGCACCACTAGTGGTCAAACATTTGACAGAATATAATTAATTTACCTTACCAGCTTTTTTCAGATTGGGTAGTGTGATAAAAAAGGCCTAAGTAAGGACTTTGGAATGTGTGAGAAGGTAGGATGTTAGCTTGAGTGAAAATTGTGTACACGGACTATAAAAAATATTTCTGGAGACCACTTTTAATAAAGTCAGAGAATAAGTTAATATAAAAAGTTTTTAAAAAATAACGTATTCAAATAAAGATGAATTATTTTTTGATAAGATATAAATCCCTTTTTTTCAAAAGTACTTGGTAAAGAGAATTTAGTTCTAGTGTTTCATAAGATAATATCTTTACAGCCTGCTCTAAGACCCAAACCTAACTATTACATATGTATTACAGCATGTGTGAACACAGCGATTTATTCCTCTATCTGCAGACCAACATCTTTTATTAATTTGTGTGAAAGCAGGTTCTGTGCAAATTCAAACTTTAATGTGGGTGAAGTTGATGACAATGCAGTGTGTTCAAAGCTTATGAAATAGTGCGATATAGCAGACAGACAGAAATAAAAGGACAAACAGGCCAAAAGTACGTGTGAAATTCACTCTCGGAGACAGCAGGCTGTAGAGTGAACTGCCTGTGTTCTCTCCTCTCACCTTAGGGAGTCCTAAGGCTCATAATCACAGTCCAGCATGAGTAGGCAGATGGCCTCCAGTTACACTGTGACCTCACCAAATCTGCCATGAATCAACTGTCTCTGTGTTCAGTGGAAAAGTTTTTTGGATGTAGTGGTCTTGGATCAGCTTTCACTTCAAGTCTAAAGTTTGGGCTTAAGCGTTAAGGAAAGTAATTTCCCTTTTTCACATCTTCCTCAAATCTCCCAGTCTGTCTTACAACAGAAGTTTGAAAGGGGGGAAGATGGAGAGCAGGCGTACGGTGATTGGGATCAGTGTAGCAGAAAGCTGTGGGATTCAAGGGACCTGGCCTGACAGTTACAGTATGCTCCTCTCTTCTCGACTCCCTGCCAGGCCCCAGCTGAGGCCATCTGTTTGGGTGACGCCGCATGCCCAGATATACAGTATGTTTGATAGATTATAGCACTGTTGGCAGGGAAACTGCCTTTCCTGAAAAAATAAATGCAGCAATGATACACATGTCAGAAAGGTTACATATTTGTCAAGTGAATCCAGAGAAAAATTCAATTTCAGGATCATTTCTACAGCTCGACTGATTAACAACAAAAAGAGGAAGTAGAATTGGTGTAATTTTTGATTTTCATTAAATTTTACATTCATTTACAAGATTGTAAGATGATACTTTATGGTAAAGTCAGCCACCGGTGGGTAAAGTAACTGAGTCCTTCACACAAATGTTCTTGATAAAGTTACATCTTTTCAAATTACATCTATCTTCTGGGACTAATTGCTGATTTTTTCTTATTTATGGCTGTTATTTCAGGCTATAGCAGACTCCATTCCAAGCCTACAGAAAACATTTTGATGTCATATGAAAGTTAGAGATCTAAGGAATGTATTGGCACAAAACATGCACTTATGTAAGTGGTAAATGGACTGAGCAGGACAGGCTCATTCAGCCATTCACACACACTTTCATACTGATGGCCGAGGCTACATGGTGCCATCTGCCCCCACCAGGAAGCTATTCATATGCCAGTTAACGCAGCATCAAGAGCAATTGGTTCAGTATCTTGGAGGATACTTTGACATGTAGGCTACAGGCTGCCGTGTTCAGGGATCAAACTACCGACCTTCCAATCAGTGGGCGCTCTACCAACCGAGAGGTGAAAGCAACAACGGCGTCTCCAGAAAAGGTTATCATAGACGCTGCCAGGTGTTTCTGAAGGCCTCTCAGATGGTTGAATGTAACAAACCAGCTGTCAGCCTCACGTTAAGAAAGATGTGCAAACACACTAAATGGACCAACCTTTTTAAAAATATAATACAAAATCCTGATTGCTTATTGGCATTGCTGCCACATCATTAATGGAAACTGTTGGGTGCTGTTTGCATTGATTTTGTGCTCTACGTTTCTCATGCTCACGACGCTTTGTGGATCCTGTGTTATAATGGTGTGCTTTTGACCACGGCCATCTAAAAAGAATCAAAGAAATATAAAATGTGGATAGAGCTTTGCATAACCAATATGATTAATCAAAAAATTCCTGGATTGACTCCAATCCCAGATGATTAATTACAATTGCGTACTACTGTATTCATCGTGTAAGCCAGGCATTGACTTCTCAATTTGCATTCGACTACAGTCCTGCAGAGTTCTCAGGGTGGCCATCTGAACTTGCAAGTTCTGCACATATCGCTCACTGCCCCCTATTGCCTGTTTTTTTTCCAACAATGTCATGTAATTGGTTGTGGGTTGCATATTTTGGTTTATTTTATACAGTATGTTTACTTCTTGTTTTGAGGAACTTGAAAGTCATGTCTGCTCCCACTGTCACTTGCAAGCTCCATCTGGTGTGGATGCCATTAAATGAACAGACCTAGTGTCACAGAGAGTATATTGGTGTTTGCTCACAGAGCTGCAGTCAACAGCAGTCTGAGAACACGCCAAAGTTGATTTTGTTTGGAATAAACTTTTGCCTTTATTGCCCTTTTAAGAATTGAAGAAAAACTTAAAGTGATTTCAAGCTACTTTAAAGTGTTTTGAGTCATCATATTAAATTGAATCCTGTCTGTTTGTAATTGGTAAATAAAATGGATCATTAGTGACAATATTTGCACCTTCAATTCAACCAATTTTATCGACAAAGGAACCTTTTTCAGCAGTTGGTAAAAATATTCCTTAAAACAACATGACATAGTTCCTTCTCACTTACTGGGGAAAATCACTTTTATTTTCTTTTTTAGCCCTCTGACAGTTTTCGTTTTTCGCATATGTACTACTGCATATCTGATCTTTATTTATAATGACTACATACAATTAAGTATGTTTCCATCTATCCATGCAACATATGTTGCCACGTCAACCCCTAATTAGGAAGGAGAGAATAGTATGATCCTTTGAAATCTGTTAAATCATATCATGTGAAAAATAGTGCTACATATAACACTGTAAGCACATTCTGGACTATGTTTCCAGAGCTTCTGTAAATACAGCTCCATATTCATTTCTGAGTCTAGTTAAAAAAAATGCTGCAAACTCATTTGTTTGCAATTCACACATAAAGAAAAGTGACCAATTTGCAAGATTGCGACAGCTGATATGAAACTCAATTACTGCACACCCTCTTCATGGTTGCTTGATCAATCAAAAGCAACTTCCCCAGATGTAGTTTGTATAGAGCTGCAGGCGCGCCAGCACATGTGCTCAAGTACATACAGTACATACACAGACACACACATGCAAATAGCCTACCACAACCCATACCCACAATTTCTCATTTGACATCAAAAGGAAGTTGTTGATCAAACCCTATATTTGAAATACACATTTGCATATATTCAGTGTGCTTTGATGAGTGGTGTCCCTCTGTAACAGGCAGTATATAGTTCTCGGTAGCTTTCCCTCTTGGAATGATTCTGTGGCATTATCTCTTCCCTTTTGCAGTGTATAGCTGTTTATTCGGCAAGGAATGTTGTCTTAGCTGAGCCTTGTGACATAGAGGGAGCTTCTGGCGGCCTCTGAACTCAAGGGAGGCATTCCTCGCCTTCATCTGGTCGGGGGTGGGAGGGTGAGGCGTTTCAAAGCCTCCCAGCATATTATATGCCCCAGATAGCTGCATTCTTATCCCCACTCCCTACCTAACCTCCTGCACACATACTCTCTCACACACTCACAGCCCGGGCCCACAGCCACCTCTCCCCACCTTTTCACCATGTTCTCCCGGTTTAATCATCTGGGAAAATATTTATTCATGGTCTATCGTCGTTACTTCCCTCGGATGTGTTTAAGAAGTTGTCTTTTTATCTGCACTGTCACTGAGAGTCCTTTGCCTTCAAGGTGAACTATATGCTCTGAAGGGCAGATTCCTGCGTGGGCTGTAGCTGATGAACAACATGCACACAGTGCCGTTCCTAAGTACTGGGGTATTGAAATGTTCTTCACTTCTCCGACCATGCTCCAGCATACTGGATTTTAAAATGAAAACAAGACTATGAGGTTTGAGTGCTGACCTTTATCTTGAGGCTGTTTGGGGCTGTTTGCATCTGTAGTGGCTGAAAACTGGAGGTTTCATAGTCTGGTTCAAGCCCCGAGCTTATGTACTGTATAAAGTGGTTCTGTTGTTACACAGTTCATCAGAGGTTAATGTACAGTACACACGCCCTCAATTTAAAGGTGAGAGTCAGTGCATTAACCTCGTACTCGTTGTTGCATTACCAAGCCAACGTGCTGGAGTGCACCACTAACTCATAACTGTCCCAATACTACAGCAATAATATTCTGTTATTATGTATTCTTATTTTTACAGCAGTATATAAAAAAAACGGTACATAATATGAAATACTGGGGTGTATGCATGTTTCTTATCTGTGTGTATACTCAACAAGGCAAGTGAAATTTGATTACATCTGGCAAGGAGGTTATGCTTTGGTTTAAGTTTGTTTGTTTGATGGGTTTGAGGATTATGGAAAAACTTCAGGCTTGATTTTCATGAACCTTGGTGGAAGGGTGCAGCATGGGCCAAGGAAGAACCCATTACATTTTGGAGTGGATCAAAATCACAGGGCAGATACACAAATCATTTTTCACTTTTGTTAACATTGTGAAATAGGGCATGGCCTTGGCGGAGGTCTGCACTGTGAGTGCCCTTCTATTTTTAAATTAATGTATTTTTGTTGTACAAGCTCATGTAAAAGGACCAAGCTGATTTTTTGCTTCCATGCTTGTTTAGCATAACGGCCACAACTGGAGCTTGCATATTAATTGATTGATTTTTTTGTTGTTGTCAACTATTAAATCAATTGGCAACTATTTTGATAATTAATGTATCTGTTTAAGTAATTGTCCAGCTTCTAAAATGTATATTTTGGTGGTTTCTTTATACCTCAATCATAGTAACCAAATGTCTTTGATTTGCCGACAAAACATGGCATTTGATTTAATCTTGGGCTTCAGGAAACACTGCTTTTGCACCATTTTATGACCTTTTGTAGATTAAATAAAGAAAATATTTGACAGATTTATTAACAAGAAAAAAAATGGTTGCAGTTCTAGCTAAAGATTAAGTATAATAAAACAGATTGTGACTGCAATATATATCCAAAACAGAAAATGCTTTGCTTCATCTAAAGGGAATTCAGTCATGACTATATTCAACCAATGACCTTTGAGTTTGTACTCAATTTGTGTTCCTGAAATCATCAATATAGTTAACTTTATCTCACAATGCTGTCAACAAGGTAATGAATTTTATCTTTATTTTTTATCTTTTCTATCCGCCCAGGTAGTTCATTGCATTCACCTTACAGCACAGGTGTGAAAATCAGTCAGTGAGTAGATAGCATGAGCAAACACCTTTGAGACCCACTGTTCCAACCTCTTTTCCTCTGAATGAATGTTTTTTTTTCCTTCTTAAGAAGCACAGTTCTGACAACTGGGACAAAAGTTGTGGAATTCAAGCGCTGCCTTATGCTGTTTTTAATCCCATGAATAAGTATGCCTAGAGCAGCACTGTCACATTCACAGAGCAGCATTTTAAAGAGATCTACCCCAGTGTGCTCTGTGATCAGCACTGCATTGTGCATATCCGACATGTCCTTAAAGTGCTTCGGGCATTTCGATCTGACTTATTTCCTTGAGTGACTTCTCCCGCATCAAAATCGTCTTACTCTAGTAACATGCTTAGTGGGTCTTGCCCACAGAAATAGCAACCAAAAACAAGGTCCCAGCCAAATGCTTAAGTCTTTTTAGAAGCTTGAAATGACATTCTCATTTTCAAAGTCAGTCCACTGTCATCAAGCTGATTTGTCACACCAGAAAAGCAGATAGCAGTACCATAAACATGTATAGATTTAAATACATTTTGGTTAGGCCTTTGATGGTGAAGCTCATTTTGATGCTTATCTTTCAGAGGCCTTAAATAAAAAAAAAAATGTATCAATCTTTGTATGTATGTCAGTGATAGAATAGATGGAGATGTCTCAAATTAGTTCGGCTTCAAGTAAACGCAGTATAACCACTTGTCTTTCAGCAGGCAAAGAAAATACGTGGTACAAAGCCTGATCAACATTCTGTGCCCTCTGTTTTTAAAGGAAACGGTTCTTTACTTGAATTAAACTTGCTGCTTTGAGCTAGACACCACACAGCTCAAAGACAGCGCTGCCAAAAATGACCTTTCAGTGACTTAGATACTTAGACAATCCATTTTTTAAATACTGTGCCAAGGGTCAAGCTGGGGTAAGACAGGGTCACACAGTTTTAACAGCTCAGTGCAGCTGCTGCGATGTGTTCGCCATTAGTTTCAAACTTCTTGGATGTTGAGCTAGCTTGATTGCATTTCAGATATCTCTGTTGAAGCTCTCATGTTCATCTCTTCAAAGTCCAGATAGCCCCAATTTATCAAACCTCACCGGAACATGTCAAACCTCATTCAGTTTTGCTGCACAATGAAAACTCATCATTTACCAATCAATAAATCTGCACAGCTGTAGTCAGATGTAAGGATGATGAAATATGAATTATGATTTTGCTGAGGCCTTCTTTTTGCAGACATCCATCATTGTCAACAAAATGAGTCCAGCAAATATTCAATTAAGACCTCAGGGCTCCATTCCTCATTCATTATTCTGGGGTTAATTTGCAACTGTAGATTTGTCTTTTGTCACTTTGGGGCTAAGAAAGGATGGCTAAGAAATTACTCTCGCCCCTCCTGCCATCAATGGCGGGGCCCCTCATTGTGTTTATATCTTATATCTAAGATCTTGTAAAATTGCCAACATGTAGCAGTTCTGGATGATGTCTTTGCTTACTAGTTAGCACCTTGTCCTCAACTCTGACTTCTCACTCTGTTTGTGAGGAGATGGCATACTACTTGTTGTTCACAAGATCTTTCACACTTTCTAACGACATAACAGTCAGGTACACTTCTCAAAGCAGTTAATGTAGTGTTAGCTTCTTTGCATTGGTGTTGGCATTATCACCGAAATTAGCAAGTTCCAAAATTAAAAGGAGTTTGAGTGTAAATTGAGTGGAATTTAAAATAAACTTACAGTAGATATGATCAGGATAAATATGACTTGTGACAAAAAAA
>CAFUXE010000716.1:247614-320204 GCA_903364295.1 Serranus cabrilla
TTGGACAAAGTCTACAATTTCTTACCCACAGTGTGCCATCTCACATAGAAAACTCTTGACTGCAGAATTTTTAGTCTGGCCTCAGGCTACTGGGCAGGCCAGTCCAGCTCATTGATTGCCTTTTCATCAAGGGGGCGGGGGTGTGCGGTGAGGAAGAGGTGAATGTCGCGCTGAGTGGCAAGTGGTGTGGGAGCAGTGGGAGAGCCATTGGCTGACAGGATGAAAGTTAAACATTGGCCTACGGTCTTGTCTCACAGCTGGAGTCAGCTTGTTGCCTTGGGGCAGTGGCCCAGTTTATTGACCAAGCTGGTACCCCTCACCTGCCCAATCCCTGACTGCTTCACATGGATTTTCCTTGGGCCCAGCCAAGTCTTAAGAGATGTCCGTGTGTTATTGATTTAAATGTTCACCTTTGTAGACAGTGTGCAACTGTATTCTGCTTTTCAAATGTACCATGTAGTGTTCAGCTGTGAATTTAAGGTTTCTTGAAGCTGAAGCTGCCAATTTATAGTATCTCTTTTCTTACACTAAGCCAGAGGGACTTCCAATTTGATCCTTATTCTTGAATGAGTCCCACTAGGATCCACACAAGTCCCACATCCCGCCAGGACAAAGGGTCACCCGCAATTGAGTTCCAGACTGCAAATATTTAGCATCTATTGTAACGCTTGTATCACAGTCACATAGTGTGAATTATCATCTTCTTTAATTTCCAGCTCATTCACTGTGGATATGCTGTGGATATGCACTAATGGCGGTATTTACCTTTTACCCTGGACACCCACTAAAGGTTCATTACCCACAGCTAGCCCCAAGTGAATCAGTGCACTCTTGGCCGCAGCGTTTCAGGCTTCCATTTGTCAGTACATGTTATTGGATCACAAGAGGAAGGAAGGCATATCAAGGGTACTTAAATGCTTACCCATCCATGCATGCATGCATCCGTCCAGCCATCCATCCATGCATTCATCCGTCCATGGGAAGATGATCAGTACATGCACTCATTTCACACCTGTAGAGATCTTTAGTTTGCAGAGTACATCTTACCTGCTCGTCCTGTGACTGTTGTGATAAAATCCACCAAGAAACCTCTTGGGTTAAAAATGTCATGTGCATTACACTCAATTTCAGTTGAAATTATGCCCTGTTTCAATTTAACCATCAAGCAGTTACCAAAGAAAGTATATTTTTGTACAATATATATGTTTAATGGAAGGCTACTTTGTATATATAATATGTTTGAGGGGTTACAAAGTCTTTGGCAGGCTGCTGATTCTGCAGCATGCATGATGGAGTCGCTACACTGGTTAACATTAGCAATGTTTTTAGTCAAGATCTGTACATCCGCCAACATCATTTCCCAGTACACCCAAAAACAGAGAAAACTGATATCTGCATAGTGAGCCAATTTTTGGAATGACTTATTGTTTTAGATTTTTATGTGCCAAAATGTGCAACAGTTTGATGCATTTATTTTGATCATGTAGAAAGTGTTGACACAACTAAATATTAAACATTTGTTTGACCTTTCTTTTGTTACTCCTACGAGTAAAATGTTTCACCAGCTATTGAATCAGTTTAATCCGCTAAGACACTGCTGGAATGTTTCCTATAGCTCCAGCAAATAATATATAATATTCTGAACCAGTAGATTTTCATGGAAGTCTAGCGAGGTTTCAGAATTCCTGCTGGTGTGGGGCTTACTTATTACCTCTGGACAGGCAGTGATAGAACAATAGTCTGGTCCTGTTGATGAATCTGCATTGTCATCTTATTAATACCCCCACACGGCCAGGGCGGCTGCCATGGATTTTCCATCTAAATGGATTAAGCTTTCATTTCTTATGCCTAACCACCAAAAAGAGAGGTTAGGAACCAAGAAAACATGAGATAAAGGGCTTTGCCTACACACAATCACTCAAGTTACTTCGTCGCCCCCATCAGATTGACCCCCACCTTTTTTGGGGCTCCGAACATAAACAGATCAGCTTGTTTCGAGCAAGGTCTATGCATATATATGAGGGCTTAGTGTCTTTGGTGTATCTCTCATACTTATTATATGTTTTATTTTTAGGGCTACTCATACAAACCACAGAAACAGCTTGAAATGTTTTATATTGGTTTTAAAAGCCTTACACTGAGGCCAGAGCTCAGATAAATAGATTATTTTTGACAAAGGCGATACTGATTCTTTTGAATATACTTTATATGTTCAATATGCTTTATTTTCGGGTTTGTACCTTGAGATTTTGTGACCTGACCATAACCTGTGTTTTAAGTTGTTCATTGCGTGTTGAGACAATCAGCCGGGCTGCAGACTAAACAAAAAGCACTCTACGACATCCATCACAGTAAAAGTGTGAGTGAGACTGAAGTGTGGCCGGCCATGTGTCTGGCACACTGCAGGTGGGGAGATAGCATACACCCAAGCACGCACTACATTCACACAATAGGTTTCAGCCTGACCTCTACAATGTCACATGTTGCCAAGATGCATCTTGGCAATTGTCCTGCACTGAAGGGATTTGTGGGGAGAAGAAGAGGGATGGGAATGGGGGATAGAGATAGGTTGCTGGAGTCAGCCCTGGATTTATGTGTCTGTAACAGAGCCATTTATGAGGAGACAGTTGCCCCTTTTCTTCAGGGGGGAGTTGCTTTCTTGCCACAGAAGCTGCTGTGCAAATATTAGCTGTCCCAGTGCACCTGCTGCCATTGTGGGATTCTCCCCCTCCCTCCCGGTTTCCCACCCTGCATCGCTATACACTTCATTTGTCAAACACACAAAGGAAGACAGACACACAATAGGGGAACATTTTAGCATTGCCATGGCCCTGCGTTGGTGTCCTGACACGGGGTAAACAGTGATACGACCTCCCATCCCCCACGGCGGGTGCTGCTCCTCTTTAATCTGGAGTATCGGGCATCGTACCAAAGTATTGGTCATTCACAGGCCACAGTGTTCACAAGGAGCTGACCACTGCTGGCCTGCCCCCTCAACCTCATCTACATATGTATTTATAGCTTGTGAAAGACACACCGGTGTTAGAGTCTGGGGGCAGTAGATGGCAGTATGTATTTATGTTGATGGAAAGACTAATCTTATTGTCCCCTTATCCAAAGAGTTTTCTGTTCACCCTCAATCAACTTTAAATCCTGTTAATTCCCCCCTTTCTCATCAATATTTATTTTCCCGTGTTGCATAGATGATGCTGACCCAATGTTCTCTAATGCTGGACTACTCCCACTGCTTTCCAACATTTTTTTAATGATAGCCTTTTTTTGTTTTCATATGAACTAAATCCCTCGCAAGCAAATTAACTTGGAAATAAATTATTATTCCAGCTTTTAAAAAAGGCTTCAGCCTACTGCATAAATTGAGACCTTTTGTTTAGTCTTACTCGTTTCGTTCATTCTGTGTTCAGTGTATTTATTTGTACATAATAGTTAATTTTCTCTCCTTTGTGAATTCTATTTGTTAATTAAAAATAAAATTAGGTTGAAGACCTTGCCGTAGTCTGCAGTATAAGACAGAAATATTAATTGAAGTCGGTCGTTTTAACATTTTACTTGCCCTTTTTTTATTGCAACTGCCCAAGTGGTTTTAAACCCATTGTTTTAAACCCAAGTCATTAAGCATCACAATCCTCTAGAATTCTTTTTTAATGATTGTTGTTAAATATAGTAATGTAGGGTTGTAGTTGAAGAGAAATACAGTAACCACATGCTAATAAACTACACTTACGCTACACAATTCATACATTCAATAACAATTATATATATTAAGATATTTAGGGATTCGTCTGTGTGCAGACTTCCTGTGGGCTCAGTTTCTCTCAGCAGTTATTAACTAAACGTTGTTTGCAGCACTCCTGGTAGAGTAGATACACGTAGGTGAGGATCAATACGATTATTTTGTGGTCATCCTTGATACCATTATGTTCTTTGAAAAGGATTTTAATCATACCACCCACACATTCATTTTACAATTAAATTAATGGTTTCTAACTCTTCATTATGGGATAGTGTCAGAGCTCAATGCAGTTCTTCTGCGTTATGTTTAAATCTGCTGCATCATGTTTAAAGTGTTGTACATGTGCAGCTGTTACAAATCAACTGGAAGCAATGAGCATATTTTAACTCATGAATTCACTCTTGTAAGTTTCTGCCAGGTTACCTCTCATGCCTTATCTAAACGAAGGGTGTTGCTTTCTGCAGTAATATTTTTAAATATTGTCCGTAGAAGTTAGCGGAACGCGATCAGTTTGTCTGTAGAGGAGTCAAACGGCGCTGCAAACTCCCCCTTTTATCAGAACGTCCACGGAGCCTTGAAGAAGAAACGCCGGGGTTAACAGAGCAAGTTGATAACCACCGTCATGGTATCCATTATCTCTGATCAGGGCTTCAGACTTTGCAGAGCTATCTGACTAAAAGAAACCTTGGCTCTTCGTGGTACCCCCCTCTGGCCTGTTAGATCCAGCTGAGCGAAGTCGCTGTACTTTGTCCTGTGTTTCTGCTCACAGGGCTAAAAAGTTAAATACATAATTTCACACATGCATGTCTTAAACATCACTGTATGTGATAGGTGGATATATCTTATGACAAGTTTTTGTTTGGCTTCTTGCCGATTTTATTGCTACTTTTGTTGTGACTTTGTGTTGCCAAGTGTGACTTAAAATATGTTATGCAATCAACATGCAACACAAGTGTTTATAGCCCTCTTTGTTCCCTTCAGTCTCACTCTGGGTGGCTGCCCAGAGTGTGCCCCCTCTACTTTTAACTTATTGCTTTCTGTGTGTGTATGTGTTTGTGTGTGTGTGTGTGAGCGCGCACATGAACACCCATATCCTCACAACCTCACACAGAGGGGGGTCCCTGGAGTTGGCCACAATTATTGTGTGTATCGTTGCTGACTCATTATGTCTGACAGGCCGCACCACTTCTGCTCTCCTGCTGTCTCTTGTGTGTTTCCTCCTACATCATCCCCTGTCCCAGCACACACACACACACACACACACACACACACACACACACCATGTGTATGGGTGGGCAGTGTCCAGTCATGCAGGGTTTCAGAAAACCTTCACAGTGTGTCAGTTTGCCTTTTGCGCCTTCTTACTTTGCTAAAGCCTTTTTTAGAATTTCAGTGTTTCATGCAAAACCTGTACTTTTTGTTTTCATTGTTTAAACTTAACTGATGCTCAGAAAGCATGCCTCTCCTTTACAGTAAACATGTGATGAGTTGCATTTTCTTTTATATATTAAAGGAAGATGAAATTCAAATAACACTGCAGATATTATTTTGTTTTGTTTTTTGTTCGACTATTTATTTGGATCATTTGTGGTTCTTTCCAACTGTTAGAGAAGTTGCAAAACTTCTTAGTGTCACAGTTTTGATACAAACAATTTCTCATGAGGTTAAAATATAGATTCAGTAATTTTTCAATTTGCAATTTTGCTACTTTCTGCTGGGTGCATCTACAATTTATTTTACAGCCAAAAATCACTTTGGTATGATAAGATAAGAATAACAGAAAAAGGGTTAAAATATTATCATAAGTGCAGTGTACAGGATAATGTCTGTTTTTTAATGACTTTTCCAATCCTAAACAATCATCTTTTTAATGGCAAAGCTCTTCACATCTTATCAAAACACATACACATAGCTCTCCAAGTCTATGTTTATAAAAGAACAGTGTGAATGTTTTGGAGGGCTTTTTATTTAATCATGTTCCATTATAATTTAATTATTGTTTTCTGTGAGAATAACAAACAAAAAAAGAAGCTTTGGGCCTTAAGAAAAAACAGATTGAATAAGATGAGGAGGCTGGCAGGTGAAGTTCAGTGATTTAAGAAACAAAATAAACTCACAAATTCCAAAGTGAAAACAGGAGGTCTGGCAGGCAGGTTACTAGATAAACCAAAACACAAGGAGCTCAAAATTCAAAGAAAGCAAAACCACTTCAGGAACAAGGCTAGAACAGTGAACACAGATGAATGAAAATTACTGGCACAAGACAAGAAGAGCACAAAGATTAAATCCACAAGAGAGCAGGTTGAATTGACACAAGCGACCAAATGAGGACGAAAGACAGGAAGTAAAACGATACATGACAAATGAGGAGAGTGACTTTTAAATACAACAGGAAGCAGACTAAACAAAAACCTTAGGGCCGTAACATTTTCTCTCATTTTCTGATACATATACAGTGAATCCACTGCATCTTTTGGCTTAAATGGACACAGCAAAGAGGCATGTTTTTTCTTAGAGTAACAAGGGAAACAGCAGTTTGCAGATATTTTACCACATTCAGGATCCTAAACGACACCTTTAAGTCCCCGGTGCAGTCAACCCTCTGTTAATTCTGGATTACAAGTTGAGTATTGCTGCTGCTTGCAACATATCGCCTGAAGCTAACCGCAACACACTTTTGTCAAACAAGGGGAAAATACAAACGGGGAGGCAAGACTCCAATTAATTGGCCATAGATATGCAGCTACATGAAACCATTAATGGGGAGCAAATAGCTTTAACTTTGTTTCTAATGTAATATAAACTTTAATTAATAAAGTGTGTGATGAAGTGGAGACTTATCAAACAAGCCCTGTGTCCATTAAAGGCCCTAAACCCTCAGAAGGCAGGTTTATTAAACCCAGTTTCAAAACGTGTTTATGAGCCCCATGGAGAGAAAACAGGGAGAAATGCCGAGACATGAAGAAAAAGAAATGAGTTTGTGTAATTAGTGAAAATTAAGAGCTTTTAATCCAGGAGGAGGGATGGTAGGAAGGGGAGTGGGGAAGGAGAGAGAGCTAAGAGGATGGTATTGGCATGGTGAGATGGGTGGGAGGGACCATGGAACTAGTGCTTAGCTTACTTTTGTTTGCCCCTGAAGAAATGAGCGAGGACCCAAAAGCACACACCTAATAAAGATACTCATAATAAAAATATGGTTATTTTTGTAAGGGGCTTTGAAAGCACAGCCACCTTCACCTACAGGGCCTCTTCGTTCAGAAAATAAGGAAGTCTCGTCCCATTTTTTGCACCAGTTTGCACGTGTATGTGCCGATTCGGTTTAATTATGTAACTATATCAAGAAACAAAGTGATTGGCTATTCAATATAAATGTCCCACTATTTTTTGGATTAAAAGCTGTAATTTATCCAGCTAGAAATAATCGACTTTATAGACCACAGTGAGGTTTTTATTTCCAATATAGTTTATTTGTTCAGTGCAGCCGAGTGTCTATAGCGCTCATCCCCACCTTTATCTCAGCACAAGGTTTCTCCCACTTTATATTGTCGACAGAAATGTTATTTCCTGGTCCATCTGAGGGTGGCATTTCTTTGCTCCATTTCATGACACACATCAAGACAACTTCCACTGACAGTCTCTGCTTCACTAGCTCTGACCTTCTAAAATGAATCCAGATGTTTTAAGTGATGGACAGAAGAAGTGAAGACCGAGGGAGCCGCCGTGTTTCGGGAGACAGGGTGATAGTATTGCATTACATGGAAACATACAATCATCCCCCCTGCAGGATTTTCCCCGCTACAGAGCAGAAAAATAGACCCCGCTGCATCTGTTGAGTAGGTTTGGCGTTAGATACATGAGCTAAATGTGCTCTCCGTGTTCATACCGCCAGCCAATGAGGCCGATCGTCTGAAGAATACAGACCATTCAAGGTTTAAGTGTAGCAAAGCAGTTTTCACACCCAAGTGGAGGATGTTAAGTAATTTCTGAACATTGTCTCAGGTAAGGACCCCCTATTGTTTACAGCAGAGCCATGAGCCATTTTAGTGTGCTTTTCTTATAGCCAGGAGCCCTGCGAGTGATTGTTCTCGCCTATGAGCTCACTTAACCTCTCCCTCCTGCCGAGTCTTTCTGGCACAAAACTGCTCTTAATGGATGTTATAAGTTCTTCAGCGGCCCGTGCCTTTGTCTTCGTAGAGGAATTACAACTCTCATTAAAGAGCTGTTTTTTCATTATCAGCTCAATATGTAATAACTTTACTACTAAATAAAGTATACTAAAATTGCAGCCCCTGCCTCTGTGCACCATCACATGGTCCTTCAACTTCATCACATACATGCACCAGTGAGCTCCCATCCTTAAATTTTGTTTTGATGGTTAGTGAACAGAAAAGAAATCCACACACACCCTCCTTTTATGTCTGCTTCAGTCCAGCATACAGCAACAGACGGGTGGTAAACATGAAGTTGACTGCTGACAATTATTTCATCCAGCATCTGAGAAGCACAGCCAGCACATATTCCTGTTGAATTCCTGCCCAGGCTTCTAAGTGCAGACTGTTTTGATTGTCATATTATGATTGTCCCGCCCTTTAAGCAACCGAAAGCACACAGCAGGATCAGGATGTTTGTTTTGAATGAAGATTCTCGGGAGAGAGATTAATCAACATTAAACACAATGAGGCGTGTGTTTGTGTGTGTGTGTTTGCAAGTGTGTGTACGTGTAGGCAATTTTTATTTTCTTCACTTTTTGGAGGACTGACGATAAAAATCCGGTGGCATGTGTTTTTCCGGAGATCAGTAGTTCCATTGGGCTGATTTGGTGATGGGCCAGCAAGATACGCCGAACAACATTTCTGTCCAATTTGTCAGAAAAACAGAATCTCCGAGTTAGAAATGCCAGACTTATTTTGCTGAAAAACATGTTTAGACAATAAAACAAAGGTTCTAGTCCAGAAGTCAGTTCCACATAATATTCTCTAATTGGCTGAATGATGCTTTTTAAAATTTGCTTTCACTCAAGTCTTTTATCAAAAGGACCAGAATTTAGAATTGGAAATTATTGGTGAGATCTTTCACAATCATGAGTTATAATTGACAAGTAATTGTCAAACCAGTAATTGTGATTATTCATTTTAATAGTGTATTTTTTCTCTTTTTAATTTCGTGCATATGGTTTTGAAATGGCCTCAATTCATGCTCTTTATTCTCATCGAATCTCATCGAAATGCTGCCATCATTAACAGAGGAGTGTTAAACTTCAAATATTGGTTGATGGCTTGTTCTGAAACAGTTGTGAGGGCTGAACTAATGCAACAGAAACATGGTTCATGACAGTAAAATGGAATTTGTGGAGACCACAGTCTGTCATCATGCTGACCAGCCCCCCTCCTCTCACAACAACATCTTAATGATCTGCTTCCATATTATCACACTTCACTGCCTCTTCCATATTTTTAAACTGCTCGTTTTGATGGATACCACTAGTGGATGTAGTGTCTTTGTTTATGTCTTGTAGTTCTAATTTAAGTTTATACTACTATACTATACTTTATTTAGTTATTCTATTCTGTTTTTATTATCCTAATCTCTTTTACTCTGTACTACATCTGAATTACCCCCATGGGGATCAAAAAAGGAATATCTTATCTTAATTGATTATTCTATTTTCAAAAGTTATTATCCAACATGGAAGCACAACTTCTTTCAGCTTTTCTAATTCAGCTCCCAGATTGTGGTCAGTAAGGTACGGGGAAGACTCGTTCTTGTCTTCAGGGTCGAAGTTGATACTCACTTTAGGCTTCCACTCCACATTTACTACTAATAGATAACTTTACTGCTAAGTTCTTGGCTCTGAGCACATCCACAGTTATTACCTCCATCCTACTCGACCACACACACTCGGACTGAGCCATTTCTTACATGACCCACAATACTCTAATTACCCCGTGTTTCCATCCAAACAGTGTTATATGAGTGCTGTCGTTATAAAAGCTATATGGAAGTATCAACTCCAGCATAACTGTTGTTTCTCACAGCTGTCGAGCACACCTCTGCACCTGTAGGTGGGACTCTGCGCTGTAAAACAGGAGACCTGTTACCGACACCTTTCTGTCATCATCTCACTTCAAAAAGCAACAAATAAAGTCTCATATGAGTTGAAACACAAGAACCTGCCCCACAGTACTAACATCTAGACAGCCAAGCTCTCTTTTTTTCCTCTGCTTTCTCACTAACAGGAACCTTGTGATCCAGCTGATGGAAACACCTGATTCACCTTCTTTTTTGTTGCCACCTTTGGAAGATAGGTTTTAAATCCCTTGATTGTGGAATTAAGCAATTATCCAAAATTAGTTGCAATCAGGCTGTTATGTAATAATTGTGATATTGCTAACTGTACATAAATCAGAGTGTAATAAATAGCTGGCATCGTTAAATAGCAAACATAAACAAAGAAATGACAACTGCTGCAGTGGAAATTTGAGACTGTGCTACATCCAGCAGGGTCTGTCGTGACTCCGGGCTTTGTAAGTGACGGGGATGGAGGAACCTGTAATGTATCCACTACTTCACCCTATGCACTTTGTTCTCCCGGGAAATGAAGTCAGTGTGGGCTTCCTCTGCTGCTTTTAAAATCTGTGGATTCCCATAAGGCAGAAGCTTGTGAATGACCACTGGGAATTCTGTGTGAGCCTCCTGCTCTGATAAGAAGACAGCTACTTAGAACAAAAGAAGGACAGCAGAGATGAAGTTGGGAGACAGTGTTGAGGGGAGAGAGTGAGGTACCCGCAATTTAGGGGATTGTGTGAGGACGGAAATGGACGAGGGATAAGTGAGTGCTTGCTGAGTAGCTTATTAAAATTAGCATGGCTGCTATCATGATAATGGCACAAACATGAACATAAATCAGACTGTCTTTTTTAATATGCTCCGAGAGTTCAATCACGCACGCACAGGCAAACACTTTAAACCTGCAGGGATACGGAGACCACTCATCCTCCATCTGATGAAATTGGTAGGCAGAAAAGGTGCTCTGTCCTTCACTGGTGGCCTACTTTGAAAGTAAAATAGCAACTATTGGAAAAATAGAATGCCAATACAGTACTTAATATGCGTGCATATCAGGCTAGTGCAATGCTGCGGAGGCACACCTGAGAGGAATATGAAACTCCGGGCCAGGTGCTTGGTTCCCCGAGAGAGTGGGGACTGGAGGGTTTGGAGAACAGAGGGAGTGTTTGAAGTCCTGGAGGACGGTGCTGATTGTGGGTGGTATAGGAAGTCATAAGCCTCAAAAACACATGCTGCCACCTGGTTGTCTGAAATAGGCTGCCATGCAATTATCTCGGGCCTGAAGTGCATGTGCAACTTGGAAGGTATTGCAGATTTATTTTCTCAGCCTATGTGCCTTGTGAGAGATCGAACACGTAGGGAAATTGGTACTTTTCACTGCTTCCATCTGAAAATGAAGGCTCATATTTATATGTTTCTCTATATTCTATTTCTTTTTTTTAGTCAAGACTTTGTGGAAATGCTTGCTGTTAAGGCAGCACTCCGTCCTAGTCATCTAGTGATATATTTATACAAAAATCCATTCTTTTTAACATTGGTTGATCTATACATTTTTAAACAGTATTGCTAATCTGTTATATTCTTACTATTCTATTTCTAGAAATAAAAACAACACATCAAAAGGTGGTGAAGGGACCAGGACAGTGTTAGAGGAGTGATATCATTATGTGCTCTCATAGATTCTGAACCCTTTTTAATGTTTGAGATGTGATATATTGTAATAGGTTGTCAGAGTCTGAGGTAAAAATGGTAGATTTAGGCCTTCCTTCTTAAATTTTTAATCCATTTCTTTTTTTAATTTAATTTTGGCAGACTTTTCCTGGTGAATGTCAGGATTATTTTTGTCCTCCCATTTTCTGGGTTGCCTTTGCCTTCGACAAACACAGCGGAGGGGTGGTCCCCACTGTTTCTTTGTGCATCTCACAGGCGACCCGACCCCAACCAGCCACAACTGCTGCCACAGATAACAGCTCCTGGGCTGAAAAGGAAAAAGGCAACAGGGAAGCTGTCTATCAGTATGAGGAAAAATGCTTCCCGTATCCAGCACACACATCTAGTTTTGTGTGCATGCGCATGTGAACACAACTAATCATTTACATACACACGCAAACACACACACACACAGACAATTCTGTATTACACTAGTTACAAATGGCCAGTAGGAGACTACCGCATATCCCTTTCAAGATTATCCCTTCCCCTTTCCTCCACCTCCTCCAGTGGAAGGCTTATCCTGAGCTGTAGGATCTGTGAACCTCCCCTCCTCTCCAGTCCCAGCACTGCTGCAAGGATCAGTGTGAATCACGTGAAGATATGGTTGGAAGGAGAAAAGGGAGGAAGGAACAAAAATGTAATCGCGGTACTCTTTCTTTTCACATGAACGTGGATCAATGGCATTTTCAAGTTCTGAAAGCGTTTATCCGTTTGTCTGTTTGACTTCAGAAATGTCTCTAAGTTCTGACATGGTTTCCCACATTGGCTTTTAAATGAATGTGTCACAGCAGAGAGCACACTATAATGTAAACCATTCGTACAGCGCGGCTTTGTGGAGTACTTGCCACACTACGTGTTGATTCACACGGACACATTTCTCAGGTGGAGCCTGTCAGTTCAGAGGCTGGTGCTTAAGAGAATGGCAGCAATAACCATTCAGAGCTCCAAATTGCTTAAGTGATGTACTTACATGTCAAAGCACCACAAACTCGTCCTTTAGAGTCGTAAATGGCAGTATTTGAGCTTTTCTGGTTTCACAAGAGTGGTATCTTAAAAGCCTCGCAAATGCAGGCAGAAATATCATTTGTTTAGAAAAAGCAGGCTGCAGACTGTACAGTGCAGAGTGTAGAATCGCCTGGCAGCATTTCCCCTGTTAGACAGCAATGTGCTTGTGTGGGAAAGTTTGATATTGTGCTCTCACATGCTACCAACAAATCTTTCTTGCAGCATACTGAATGCTGCATCTGCTCTGCTCCGTACAGTATATCAAGCATTTAAAAGATGCACGTGGAATAAACAGGTTGTGCGTATTGGAGTGTATCGGCGTGCATGTCGTTCCCCCCACATTTTCTTGTATTTTAACCCAATTCTGTCTCCTTGGCAGCTGGAGAAATGCCATTATGAATTAGTCTTTTCTGTTGCTCCGATATGTCTTGGCAGGATTCAGCAATTTTTCTTTAACATGTGTGCACTTACGCTTTATATGTCAGAGGAAAATCGCGAGATCCATAAAATCCACCTGACAACTGACATTTGGCTGGAGATAAACATCTGGTGCTCGCACAAACTGTGTTTATCTGTTGTTTAAGGCTATTAGGGATGAAATGGCAGTTGGACCTCTTAGAAAAATTGCATTGATCTTTTGTTTTTCTTTTGTGCACTCCAGATGTGGCTTTTTATGTGCATGAAGTTGTTTGTATGTATTATTAAGTGGACTGTATACATGGACATTTTTTGTTTCTAGAGGTTGTTTGAATCCATCAGAGAGAGACCGAGGAGTCAGATATTCTAAAGGCTCGTGTCAAGATGATTACAAGCGTGTGTGTTTGTGTGTGTTTGTGAGATTACAGTAGAGCAGGCTGACTGGGACAAGTAAACTAGAGCAAGAACACACATTCCAGAGATCATCTAATGCCATTGGCCATGTGTTTGCCCTCATGCAGTTTCCCTTCATCTTTCAGTACCTACTGAAAGGCTGAGAGCAGCAGAGGTCTGTGCACTTCCTTTTGATCAGCACAGCACAGCAACTTCTGTAAAGTATGTTTCACCACATGCCATTACACAATTATTATGGAGCCTCAGTGGATGCTATACTGGCTTTCTAATATAGACTTGTCTTACATTTCACTATCAATATGATTATTTTTGACATCTTGCTAAATGAGCTGCTCTATAAAGCAGATTATTGCGGAAACGTTTACTGTCAAATCATACTTCCTTTGTGCATTTGCCTCAACTTGAGTAAATTCCCCGGAAAGTCACTCTAGATTTGATGGACACGTTCTTTCACAAGAGATCATAGAGGAGCGATACATGACTGACTGTGCATTCCCACCGCTTCCTCCTGTTTAATTCTAATATCTCTATTGATCGCATCCCCCCCATGAAAACGAGTGTGTGTCATCGTGTTACAACCCCTTCTTTTTTCCCGCTGCACCAAAATGGGAACTAAAAAGTTTTCTCTCAATAAAACTATTGCTTTCACTCTTAACCCTTACTGCTCACTAATACACATGCCCTGCTGTCTTATTGTTCGCAGTTAAATAGCGAATGGAAAAAGGATTCTAGGCAACTCAGGGGGGAAAAAAGCCTTTTTTGTTTATTGTGTAATTGAGGTAGCCAGCTGTAATGCCATTATTTCAGTGGAGAGTGCGGTGGACGTTAAGGGTAGTAACAGCTAAAAGTCTAGGTCAGCAGTCTGGTCTTTTATTGGACCCCTCCACTCACTCACAGGCTTCACTTTACAAGGGAAACTTCACTAAGTGACTCGGTGCCTCAGCATCACTTTTACAGGTTAATACAGAATCCAATCCAAGTCATCCAGACAGCAGAGTAGCACCAGGACTCATAAACACATGTAATCAGCCCTCTAGGAAGTGGGTGGCACTTAAATGTTTTGTGCCCCAAACACCACGGATACTCCTGATTTCACAGGAGCACAATTGTAAAATCTCTTGTTTTACATCCAGGGTTCTGACCTCCTCGCTTCTCCTAGAGCACAAACGCAAGTTTATCATTATCACTCATTAAGCCTGACTAACCTGTTATATTCTCGCTGACTAAACAAAGGATAATTACAATCAAGATTTGGACTCTGTACTTTACAGCATGTAGTTTCTGCACTCTAGTGAGCCAAATTTTAAATAATTACAGCTTAGCTACTTTTCATGTCACAAAATGATAATGACTTTCACTTCATTTGCACATGAGAGGTGCCAATTTTTATATTTTTTTGTGAACATTTTTACAGTTCATCAATTACTTGTCTTCTCACTCATCAAGCCCCTTCCTGTTTCTGAGGGATTTTTTTTTAGCTTTTGTAGTGTTTCTCCCCACAATTATGTCCCTTGCATCTCTTATTATGTGTCTGTTAGTGGCCAGTGGATTTTAGTGATTTCACTGGAAGCAGTCATTTCACAGGAAGTGGCTGCTATGTGCTGAAAGACCGCAGTGTTTTTTCTTTTCTTTTCTTTTTTCGCATTGACTAAATATAATAGTCGGCAGCTATTATAACTGTATATATGGTAGATACTATATTCATTTGGACTTTTGTCAGTAAAAGTGTTCGCTGTGACACGTTAACAGTGGCTGTAGCTGGAGGGCATCACGCTATGATGGTCCCAATGAGGCGTTTGCAAAGAAGAGGTTTCTGAGTATTATCAAACTGGTCGAAAACATCTATTATGCATATATATGAAAGAGCAGCATGAACTAAAAGAGAAAGTGAAAGTGAGAGGGAGCGAGAGACCTTGTAAACATGGAGGAAGGTGAGCAGCTCAACAACTACTGTGGTTTTGGATTTAAATGCAGTTCACGACTGAGTGCCTCTCTTTACGCTCATATTCTCCTTGCTTCGCTTTTAACTCCATCCCCAGGTGCCGCACCGTGCATCTTTAATCAGGGCATGTCTGCCTTGACACCGTCATGTCACCAGAACATGCTTCTCTGCAGCTGTGTGAAGAATAGTCATCAGGAGGTGACATGATGGAAGCTGTTACAGCCTCAATCACATTGCGAGACCAATCCCTGCTTTTTATATGATGCGTGTGTTTGAGATGCATGCATTTTAGTGGCAGACACAGCACCAGCTGTCTTTGATTTGATTGGGGACTTCCAACTTTACTGTATATATCTGTCCCCGTGTTGATTGCCAAGGATAAACCTATTGCTGCTAACAAGCGTGGCGTCAAGCTGCCAGAATGAGAAAAAGTCATTTCCCCTCCTCTTGTCCTCATCTCTCAGCAAAACCTTGACATTTTCCAGCACAGAAATGTGAAGTATTTCTTAAGTCCTTTCACGCCTCAGTTGACAAATTGGATCAACCTATCGGTTAACCTTCACAAGAAGAAGAGATAATACTTGAGCACATTTCTTAAAAATAAAACATAAGCATGGTAGTCTTTTCCTTGTTTGACAACCTTTCACACGTCACTTTTCTTAGGTGCTTGCTTCGACACACCTGCATGTTGGATTTCTTCAGAAAGCAATGGGGGCTACACTAAAAAAAAACATAAATACATTACCTAGTTTTTTGTTTTTATTAAAATCTTAACTTAGTATTTCCACTTTCTAGCAGTAGGTTTGATCTACAGCAGCTGTATGTTGGTTATTCGTTTTTTGCTGTACAGTCAGACTTTACAGGAATTAGGTTTTGTTCCACAAATTAGAAAAAAAAATATTAATAGTGTCAAGGCCTTATCAAACCCCCTGGTAAATACAGTAAAATGTGAACAAGCACGGTTGATATAACATGTCCCCAGACAAAAAACAAATCAAATCAAAGCACATTTTTACTTGCTTGTTTTCAACCTGAAGTAATGAAAAGGAACTGGGCCGCTCACTAAAAGAAGAAAAAGGTCAGAGGAATAAATGCTCTTTAGAAAAGATAGAAAGAAGACAGATCATGTTCTATCAGCTGTCAAATGTACAAAATGAAAACACTCAAAAGTAGCACAGTCTGCACAGACAAAACCAAACTTTTCCATAGAAAACAGTATAAATGGCATCCAGAACTATTTTTTGTCCCTTTGTGGTCAAGGAAAGGCACACACATAATTAGTCATTTGTTATTTGGCTTTTTTTTACTTACCAGAGATTGGATGAGAAAAACTGTATCAAATGAATCTCTTCAGTGGAGAGATTTGTACATGACCTTTTTTATTGTCTCTTAGCATAGCATAGCATTCAAGGCTTTTCAAAGGGAACAGCTTTTCTCAGTTTAAAGACACAAAAGAGATTTTTTTTTAAGGCTCAATTATGGTCTAAAGGCTTGCTGCATTACTTGTTAAACCTATATAATACAGTAAGTGTGACCTCGGGATATGACCTGTTATAAGTTGTACAAGGCCGTTTTAACACAGCCTGAGTCCTATTGACTGTTGGATAAACCTGATATCGATATTCTCATGTAACTCCTGCTAAAACTGACTACAGACTTATTCCCAACATCTCCTTTAAAGGTGTGCACCAGCAGAACAGGTGCACACCTTAAATTCTCCACCTGTTTCAGCCTCCTTGACTTCACTCTGGAGTCCCTTCCTGGGCTTGGTCCTGGCATGGTGCTGGGAGAGGTAATAGAGACCGTGGGGGCATCAGTAATCCTACCAGCTGCCTAAGCAACAGCCTTAGCCTCAAATCTCTGTTCTTCGTCCCCTCATAGTGACACAAGCCCGGCTCCGGCTACTGAATGCTTAAGGCTGGACGGTGTGGTGGGGTCTTTAAAGATGCCAGGGGCAGCCGTTTGGACCATCAGCCAGTGCCTTCCACCAGCGCTCAAGCGCATTGGGTCACAACGAGCTGCCTTGGCACCACCAGAGGATGGTTTCCTAGAACTGATTGGCTGTCAGGCTCAATCCATTCACTGCCCCCAGGAGCATGTCTCCATGACCAATTTAAGAGGCAGAGTCAGAGCCTTCCCACACTCCCTGCCTCTGAGAGAGAGAACAACAGTCATGTGTAGATGTGGGCAGATTAAATATATACTTGTTAAAAGGCTGAATCGAGCCCCAGGTCATTGACAATGCTCAGAGTTATTGATTTGAGGGATTTATTTTATTTGCTCAGCATTGTTCTTTTTTCCCTTTTAAGTTCGTTTTCACAGTCTATTTTGAACAAATTTGTTCCGTTTTGATGAAAAAGCAAAGTTATAACCCGAGCAACATTATTGTTCCTCCGCTCATAAATATAAATTCTCACTGTATAAGATCATTTTTTTCCACTTTGACACTTAGTTAATCTAACCATGACATTTCTCAGGATGTATTATCCTTACTGACCCAAGAAGTGATTTCTAATTACATCCATAAACTAAAAGTTAAGCAAGTCATATATAATTATGATATCCCGGACATTACAGCTCCGATTCTACACTTTTAATAGAAACTGACAGTTTCAGTACTAGTGGTTTGCAGGAGGCCTCTCCTCTTGGAATAGAAACAGGGAAGGGGGTCACTGAGGGAGATCTGTGTTGTCTCAATTAGAGAGGAGGCGTTTTTCTCACTGGGCCCTGCTCCAAGCCCAGCTGTGTACCTTCCACCGTGGGCTGAGCCTCTCCCTGCATACTGAAAACATTACTGGCCGCAGGTCAGAGTGTCACTCTGTGGGACTTCTGCTGCTCTGTAAACACACACCTTTTATTTAGAGATCTCAGATAACCAGAACCAGATGGTTTTTGGACGGGAGGACAGACAACTCCAGAAAACTAGTACGCTTAAGAACTCACACAGTCATGCCAGGTTGAACGGGTGCATACATATATTTTGGGAAGTGTGTTTTGTCACACATGAGTGTGCATGCACTCGCACTTGACACACTATCCACAGTTTCCATCATCATTATCATTATCAGCCACTTCCCTCACTCCCTGTTATCATTAGGCATGATGATGATTGCATGGTTGAGAGCTCCACCCCCCCCCAAACTGCAGCTCCACTATAATGATTCACCTTGAGCTGAGGAGTATTTCTGAAAAAACTGCTTTAATATTCTTGCTATGTCAAGGTTAAAACCTGACAAAGAAAGGGAAAAAAAACGAATACACAAATAACCTGTAGTTGTGCTTTTGTTGCTAGGAGAGACATTTATTAATTTCACAGGCAGTCATTTATTTATTCAAACAAAAACCCAGAATATTTATATTCACTCAAATACAAAGTTTTATCATCAGGCACTCACTTTGTTGTCACAGCCTACATTATGCCTTATTCATACTGAATTTGTTTCTGTTTTAGTACTCACCGCCAATACAGGTTTGACAAACTGGAGGGGGAAAAAAAATCTACTTTTTGAGTCAAATGGGAGAGGGATTGCCTTTTTGCAAGTGGGAGCGTGCTTTTAAGATCCAAGATAGCGGGCGGAGTGGATCGAGAGGTGTATATCCACACAGCAAATTGGCTTTGGGGTTGAGAAAGAGACCTCTGTTTAGCCTTCGTCAGTGGGAGAAATTGGTCACAGCTGGATTTCACTGGTTCAATTGGTACGTTCAGATCTTGAGCGTGCTCTCTATTTTTGAGGGTCTCACTCATTATTCCAGCTCTAACTGGGCCAGGCACTTTATCTTGCTAGAAGACATTCAGGAACGCCTTTGTTCATGATGTTTTGCCCCTAATACTTTAATACTTTTCATTTATTCACCCCTGGTTGCCTTTTCACATGTGTTTTGTTTTTGTTTGTTATAGATCTGTGTGTAAAATGGGAGATACTGAACTTCAAAGGGTATCAGGGTATATTTACCGGTCAGTTGGTGCGTGTCTTTGTATATATACAAATATATATTTAACACTTCTGTTGAATTGGTATTTCTGTGGATCAGACATGGCTGAGGCCAGTGACTTTTCCTCAGAATCCATCTCCTTTAGACAGGCTGGCAGCTCTCCAGCAGCTCAATCCTCAGTGTGAGTCCCTGAGATGGAGGACAGGGTACATGTTTGCAGGCAGATTGCACATTTGAGGGAATAAATTGCCTCGTAGAGGACCAGACTCCACATTGTCTGTTCCACTCTGTATTCCTTTGCCTTTAAATATGTTTGTTGAAGACCTGTCATCTGCAGTTTCTTTTATTTCTCTTCAAGGCCCGCTCATTTTATGGTGTCTGGTGGCGGGGCTCAGCCGGATGGTCTGTGTCCGGAAGTGAACATGTGGTAGTGTTTAGCTTTGTAATGCCGTGGGTTTTATGGACGTCTTGAGGGAGATATCGCATGGAAGGCAACCAGGATAGTGATTCTGGGCCAGCAAACAGACTGGATGTCCAAGTGTTGGAGAACTCTTGTTATCACAGAGCTTCCCAAGGGTATACCTCAGTCCAAGGCCCACAGAGAAGGCTTAACGTGGATGCCAAGTCATCTTTAATAAGCCAAAACTGTTTTCGCTCAAACATTCATGTATTTTTTCAATGGAACTTCTATCAATTTGGTGACTCCTTTTGGCACGGAGCAAGCTTTAACTCCCCCTCAGTTAATGGAATGTGTAACAGTTTTGCACACCAGAGACTTATCTTCATTGGGGTTATGTTGGCGCCAGTAAATCTCTCATGTGTTTTGTTAAAACATGATTTTGAAACACTTCCCTCCTTTAACATTCTTCTCAAGGCTGCTCACCCTTGTACGTTAATATATTACAACAAATCAATGTGAAATACTAACTATTTATAATTCATTGGTACTTTTTTTCCTCTTAAACTTGTATGGCTGATAACCAGTCAGAAGCATTTGACCCTATTATTTCCCTTAGAGGACCATCTGGCCCGAGAATCAGCTATGCCGAAGTTGAGCTCTGCATAATACAGTCAGTGCAAGTCTTAGAAAGAGATGTTCATGTTTCAACAGATTTTCTCCAGTCTTTCATAGACTTTGCAGATAAATCACATCTCTATCACGGCCTTTTTTATTATTGCACCCATCATCAATTAATAAATGGTTGTGCTGCTGCTTTCACCTTGTAAATAAGATTTTATTATCACTATTTATTGATCTGACAGCCTAACACAGAAATAATATATCTCTACGTGATGTGAATTTCTGTCACCCTTGTAAGAGAAACTTGCCATAAGACATTCCGACATTTACTCATCTCAAATGTTTCTTTACTGAGTGATTTTAGGAGATTAAAGTAGCAAATACGAAAGCATGCACGAGGGATGGCTTAGTTGTTAGAGTATTACATTTTAGCCACTCGGCATCTCGTAAAACACGTTTAATTTCTGGCAAGGGCTTTGGTCAGCTGCTATGTCCCTACAGTGTTGCACAGGTTAAGCTTGCTTGGCAGTTGGACGTACAAGCCCCAAAGTTGCATGTTAACAAAAAGAAAAACAAGAACTTTTGCCCAATTAGCTCAACCTAATTTTAATGCCAGTTAGTGGGTGTGATTTTTATTAACAGCTTTTGGAGTTAGAACTTACTTGTTGTTGTGGCCAACCATCTGGTTGAAATATGCCACCTTTAGTCATCCTCTCCACACACCTGGGACTCCGACTAGTGTGGCAGCTCGAATGTGTGCAAGCCCTCCAGGGTCCATCAGTCCACATGCAGTGCTCAAAGGAAACATGTGACATGTGGCATAATTGAGTCAGCCAGCAAATACTGTAGCATAAATCAGCCAACTGATGCCACTACTCACTGCCCAGCGGGAGAGCTCAGAGCTGTATAGGATGCCATCGGAAAGAAATGTGCCTGTTTCACATTATTAAAGGCACTGTTTTTCTGTTTAATTTGAGATAGCGTGGGGCCCCGGGGGTTAGGGCGAAGACAGCTGAGGCTCTGCCGAATGGGCTGAGAGCACCCTGCTGAGAGTGTAAGGTACCTGGGTGAGAGAATCAAGTGGCAGCAGGGAAAAGAGAATGGAGCTTTAAGAGAACAATTTAGTACCATAAGCAGCCAGATTCCCCTTCTCAGTATAATTTGCCCTCTGTCTGTGGGCCATTCTCTAAGGGAGATCATTGTTTCCTCATGTTTTATTTTTGCTGGCTCTCCAGTTTCTTTGTCCAAGGCTCTTGCCACATAAGAAATCCAGCATGATTCCACAGGCCCCACTGGTTACTGAGTCAGTGTATGTGAGTCAGGATATTGTGACTGTAATGTTGTCATTGGATTTATTCATGACGTGATTAATAATAATTTACAGTCTCTCTTATTTAGTGTGTTTGGAGGAATTCTTATTGAAAAATGGCAAGACTGAAATGAAAAATACATAAATCAGCCAAGCAGATCTTCTTACCCCCCTTTCGCTTCCCTTGAGTTTCTAAAAGAAGCTTTACAATTATCTTAAAAAACCGAAGTGCCTCCATAACTGACACTTGACACAGTCTTTGTCAGGTCAAAACACATGTGTTGTATTCCACCATCTGTATTAGATCAGTTGTCAAAAAAAAATAGTGCCCCCTTTATTGTATTGATCCAAGAATAAATTTATTTGAAATCCTAACCCTGAGAAAGACTGAAGCTAACAATGTCCCGTGAAAGTGGTGAAACAAACCTAGTGTGCTGGATTTCAGACTCACCTCACGAGCATTACAGGCACGAATTTGTGTCCAGTCCTCCGAAATATATGAACACATGGGTTGTTTGTTCCTTCCTTCAAATACCTAACACATGAGTGTTTTTAAGAAAGATGCCCAACCACTCTCAGTAAATTGTGTCCAAGGACCTTAATGTAACAGTCAGTGTTAGTTGTTAAGGTTGCAGTTTGATACGTTTAGACAACTAAGCTACTTGCCTAATGTTAGCCTACTGAACAGAAGCGAGGTCGTTTTGAGATGATGCAGAGTGTGATGAAGAGCTTAACGTAGACATAAAGTAGCTCTGCATGTGTTATGCACAGGTGTTATCAAACTTTAAATACCATTGTTGACTTTTTGTTACAAAGGACACGAACACAGCTGTCGTGGTTGGAAGTCCTGTGTTTGCTTGATACATTCTCCACCCCTCTTGTCCACCATAAGTGGAACTGCTGTCTTTATAGTAATAATTTTCCTCGCTTCTGCCTTTGCTTTTACACTCTGTAACATCACTTCTGCCTTGGTGCCCTTCATAATTACAGTCACTTATGTCTCCAGAAAGCACCGCTAACTAAAAACCTAAATATGGGTCGTTTTAAGCTGCTGCACAAATGGCCTTTGAGGTTGTTTTCTGGTGGACGACAGTCCTACCTAAATGCATTTATAAATTCTAGTCCCTCTTCGCCCACGTCACTTTGCTCCAGTTGACAAAAAGAAAAGTTCAAGCCACTTGCTGATGTGCATGCAGCATGTTTTGTATCACAGTCCGAGTATACTTAAAGTGCAGAGTCTTGGCAGCCTCTGAGGAACGATCCTCAGATGTTGACAGAAAATCAAATCATAACACAATAGTGTGTGTAGCACTGGTACTTACTTGCACCCTTTTTAGCCCTACTTAATACAGTAAACAACAGCATCCCTGATGTCATGTGTTGACAGAAAGCACCAGAGTTAGGCAGGTGCCTTCAGCATCGCTTCTTCTGGCTGCCCAGGAGATGTTGCCTCTTTGATTGTTTCTTCAAATATGCAAGCCAGCGCTAAGGGAGCAGATTGTTTGTTCTAGATTTCCTGGGAGACTCCCACCTTGGGCTTAAACAGAGCAGTTGTGATGATTAGCAACAAAGTGTGCTGCCTCTCCCATAAGCCATCGGGAGGAGAGGGTCTGAGGAATCTTCTTTCTCATGTTGCTGCTTCCTCTCTCTCACTCAATCCTCCTCACTACTGTTACTCCTGTTTAAAATGATGATCTTTTGTCCTGTACCTGTGCTTTTAGAGCTTGATGGTATTGACGTGTAAGTGAAGACTAATACACTCTGACGCACGGTGTTTCCCCAGTGAGTGTGGCCTCAATAACGTCTCCATTATGGCAACAAAGGTCTCCTCATTCTCAGACCAATTTGTCTATTATGTTCAGTCATGTAACAGAGACTTAATGCTATTTTCTTGGATTGTGGGGGGTAACATAATTATCTCCTTGGCTCTAGCGAGTTGACAGACAGGGCCTAAGGGAAGGAGCTGTGCTTATCAACCATCAACCCACTGTCACACTGACAGAATTTTTGGCACATGCAAACAAATGAAGAGAGAGGAGAGTGAAGGACTGTACGCTGATGGTACAGTTGATGATATTACACAGCATGTTGTTTCCATTGTTGTGTTGAAGGGGGCTGCCATCAATCACAGCTGTCACAAACACAGCAATGTTATATCACACGTACAGCGGCCTTACATAGGCCTGACACAGAACATCATTATTATAATCTTTCCCTTTAGCTTTTTACCTTACGTTGGCAATATTGCATATGAGAGCTGCTTTAGTAGTAGGTATACAGTAATGAAAAGCAAAACATGTTTTATTGATTATACAAACATCAATAATGACATATTAATCCCTCAAATGTTCAAACTGTTTTACCCCGGCCTTCACACATCCTAGCACCACTATTATAATACTGTTATACTGTAATAATCCTTACTGTATAACTACTTTATATTGTATTGATTGATTGAATGCTTGGTTTTAAATATGTAGATATTTCACAAATAGTCGTTTTAAGAGTAGCTGTTTTGAAATCAAAATACTGAAGTTTTCTCGTATGGAGAGTGTGCTTTTTAACTGCTTAAAGCCATCTGTCGCTGTCTGACCCATCTTTTTTTCGGTCAGCTTTTGCATTAATATGCATAAATGTATTTGAATTATAATGTATGTAAATTATTTATTTCACTTTATTGTGGAGAAATGTTTTTTTTCCTTTATTTAATGTTTGCTTTCCTACAGGGCTGAAAGCAGTCAGAGTGACATTTTGATTGAATAGCATACAGTGTGGTTACATTGCATATATTTTCCAAAATATTGACAGTTATTCTGATTTTTGTGTCTTTTTCCTGCAGTGAAAAAGGACATGAAAGATGAGACTGATGACAGAATGCAACAATTCAAGAAAAAGGCAAAAGAGCTTCGCATCCTTGATGCCAAAACAGCACAGAATCTTTGTAAGTACATGTTTATGTATTTTAAAGAGTATTTTACAGCTAACAACCACAGGTTCACCACTGTTGTTCATGAAGTACTATATTCTTTTTAACTGTGACCTTTTCTGACAGAAATGTCAGGGTTGTTTTCCATGACACCCCAGGCCTTTTCATACCCCCACGAACAGCTCGACAAAGCTGTTTGTGGAAAACGGCCTCACCAGTGATAGTCCTTTTACTGAACCCTCGGGGAAATGTTTTCTTGGCTGTTGTTTAGCGGTCACCACAAGTGCATATAGATTGTGTCCAAGCTCCCTGTTTGTACTATGTGTAAAGCAAACTCCTATTAGACCTGAGCACTGAAGCTACAAGTAGGTATTTTGAATCCCTGGGAGCCTAAGTGGACTAAATGTTTAGCTTTTACTGGCGTACTGTTTCTTCCTCACCCTTCAAGTGTTCCTTTGTTTTGGTTTGGTGAAAGTAAAGATTTTTCAGGAGGGGATCATTTCAGGTTTGATGCAAATGATTTACACAATCTTTCTGCCTTAGAATTTCAGTAACAGCGCAACATCTGCACTGTCTCTCTTCAATGTGAACCTCCTTGATCCCAAATCCATGAAATGCGTGTATGAATTCATTACACAAACACTGAGTAACTACTGGCAGCCTTGTTTTGATTGGTGGGTGGATTGTTTCTTATTGTTTCCCCGACTCTTTGGGATTTTCTCTGCAGCCTTGAGATACTTTACCTCAGGAAGACAACGTAGATGATAAGACCTCATGAAATATGCATTTCAAAAGCTAAGATTACAGGTCACCCTTGTCTTAACCCTTACTCCACCCTCTTTGTTTATCCATGTTTTCCTTATCTTTTAAAGGACGAGCAGAGGGGTATGCAGTGGCATACTGTAGACGGAGATGAGTACTTTTAAGCCTTGTACACTGTGGATGGGGACTGGGGGCACACTACAAAGCTAAAATAACATGACAGATGCACTTACATCACAGAAATATAACAATTAAATGCTCCTCCCCACCGTTTCCCTTCCTGTTTGCTGGTAATATCTTGCAGTGACTTCAGAGTCGTGTGTTTTCCATGAGGAGAAGGCGGATGAATGAGTTCATCAGTGCAGTATTGGGGTCTGATGTCAGGAAGGGACATGTGGTATGAACATAAGGATGTTACATAGAAGTGTCTGTGTGTGTGTGTGCATGTGAGCACATGTGCACATTTGAGTATGTGCCAGTGCGCGCATGTCATTGCACTTGTGTACAGACTGTGACAATGTTGATAGGTGTCACTGCCATCTTTGATTACAGCCCCAGCAGATGGGCTTTGGGTTTGGCAGGAAGCAAAAATAAGTGCAGAAAACCTCACCTCCAGAATGGCATTGGGTGGTAGGCATGTGGCCCTACACAGCTACACAGCTCCCCCGGGTCGCCTTGACACATACTGAAGCATCATAGATCATATTCACTGTCTGCGGCGGAAGCCTCTCAGCTCCCTTTTCAATTTTGATGTGTGTTGGTATTGAAGGTTCAGTGACTGGGATGTAGCGGCACAAAATGAATGATTGTGATGCCAGTGTCACTTTATGTGTTCAGGTATAATGATTATGCATACCGCTGTCTAAATTGTGTCTCCCTATCAGTCTCTCTGTCTGTCTATCTAAAAACCTGCTTGCAGCTTATACAATAAGCTGCAGGTGAGCATTTGACTTGTGTCTAAAACCTGAAAGAAGATAATTGTAGATGTCGAAATGAAATAAGATGAGAGCATAGACTACTTTTTGCAGTGAACAAAAGATATCCATTTGACGGTGATGTTTCTTTGAGGATGATTGCATTACTGCGATCACTTGGCAAAGGTTAGAGACAAATGTTAGAATGCACTCAAAATTTTGGGCATTTTTCTTTTTATTAGTTAAGAAACCATGAAGTTGCCAGTGAAAGGAACCCAAAGAGCAAGTAGAGTAGAATAAAAAGATTTGGGCTCTTTGAGTAAGTGAACATTTAAACATCCAGCACTTTAAACCTGAGAGACCTGAGATTCAGGTTAAATTACTTGAACCTCACTATAGTAACCATAGAGTTGGGTACAGGCACAAAAGCTCAGTTCTCAATGACAACCCATTTTCAGTGGTGCGATTGAATCAGAGTGGCCATTTGTATTGAATGCAGAGCTCAAATCCAGAACAGCATTTATATAATTAGCAATCAGTAACTCATTTGTAGCCTTGAAAAGTTTCAGTGCTACAAAAGTAGCAGAAACCAGATTGAACATTTTCTTTATAGTAGAGAATTTATTTTTCTGCAATCTTTAATAAAAACAATCGCTGGAGCATATTGTAGGCTTCAAATATTTTAGAATCAGTGGGTTCAGAACAGGATACATCATAAGAACTCACGCCAGACGTATACCCAGTGAGAGCAAACTTCACCATAAACAGATGAGTTTGAGCTGGTTTAAACCAAGCAGAAAAGTGTAATTTCTTTTAAGTTTGACAGACCTTTGCAGAGAATATGTTGACTTTAGTTTATAAGAAAATGCCGAAATTAATACAATACAAATATTTTTGATGCCTTTTGCTTTTATATAAAGCATCAAAGCAGCTTTTTCCAATGTCGGCAGGTCTTTTTGACAGTCTATGTGAGAACTAAGGCTTGGTATATATTACATCATTTTAAACAAATCTCAAAGTAAGATCGCTTTTAAAAGTCCACACTATCTAACTCATCATAAGCACTGTAGCTTCCCAAAGCAGCCTGCTACAACTAATTTAAACTTTGATTAATTATGTTACATAACAAAAGTAATAGGTATCCCACTAATTCTCAGCTTGACAAACATCTCTGAGCTGCAGCTGTGGAGAACCACTGTGTCACACAGCCTGTGTGCAGAATAGCAACTGTTAAAAAAGTATAAGGCCTTTTTCACCACAACTGTGCTTCTGTGCACCTCCAGCTACTAAAGCCACAAATAAGGCTCAGTGCACCTGAGCAATGTCTAAGAACAGATCTAAGTGGGTGGATGTACAGGTGTAGAGTTTTTTTTTTTTTTATTGCCAAAGTGTGCACCAAACCTGCAATAACACACCTCACCTGCACCACTCTGCACAGCATCTTGGCACAGTTAGGTTAGTATGCAGCCAGGAAATGCCAAGCAGGTGCAGGGGGACCACACCCGTCACCGGCAGAGCGTACAGCAAGTGGAAATTCAGCTGCTAGATGGCAGCAAAAGTTGGCTTTTCATCCTGTCACTCTTTACCTGCCTCTTCTAGCCCATCTGTATCTACTTCAGTTTGTAATTTACAATATATCCCAGGATTACTTTTGACAAGCCTCCCCCATGAGAACCTTGTATCCAGCTGTTGGTTTCATATGAGGAGAATATAGGACATATTGAGGAGACACGAATAAATGTACAGCATTTAGACTACAACCACGGGTGACACGATTCAAGCACCCCAATCACCAAAATGTCATGTAAATGAGGAAAAATGCATAAATGTAGATTACCAACAAAAATAAATAAAAGATTTGTTTGGATAGAGCAACTTTCTCTTTAGTTCTACAGCACGTCACAACGTGATGCCAGAAAGGTTAATGTTAAGTGAACAAACCCATAAATTATGCTTCACATCAAAAGCTATAGTCGTGATATGTCATGACTGTGTACTAAGTAAACGCAGTAAACAGTCTGTGTAATAAGTAGTAATAGACTGTGACAAAGAAAGAAAAAAAAGAAGCACTACCTCTCCGTTTGTTGAGCAGGTCCCACTGCAGCAGCAGTATAGCAGCTGTTGAGAGAGGCTCCTCCAACTCATTACCAAACCTCCACCTGTGACTTCCACCTGGATACACCATCAGCTCCAATTTCCACTGTAGGCACCCCACCTGGAGAGCGAAACACCCACCAGGCTCTCCCCCGAGGCAGATTCAGTGTACTTCTTTGTATCCACCTAAACAGAACCATGTAGCCCTCAGACGACACCGATTCTGCTGCACAAGTACAGAATACTTACAGTTATGAACTATCAGCAACGTACTATTATTATTACTATGGTTCACTTTATATGACTCTGTATGTTGAATGACTTCGGCACCTTTCTTTGTCACGGGTATATCTTGATGTTTCCCTTCCCAATTTTTGTCAGGGTGACACAAACTATCCTGTTGAGGGCCAGAAAGTGTATTAGTTTTTCCAAGTGACAAGTTAGGTCTGTGGTCATTTTGTCTGAGGAGCGATGAGTGCTGAAATGTCTCTTTGAACCCTGCGGTCTAATAAAAAAAAGGAGAGGAAATGACTCTCTTCTCTCTCCATCACAACAGCAATTTTCTTGGGCTCGTTCCGCCTGCCTTATGAAGAGATCCGGGACATTGTGCTGGAGGTAGACGAGGAAAGACTGAGCGAATCACTCATCCAGGTAAGACTGATGTTCAGTGTGGTGTGTTAGTTTTTTCACTCTCACACACACTCACGCAGACACACACACACACACACACTTATTTTTACCCTCTGAAAAGCGTGTGTGGCAGAAAGACAGAGTGAGAGAGGCTTTCTGTACACGTTCACGTGCAAAGATAATTTTTGAATTTCAGTGTCTGGCGGATAGCTTGGCGACCCCATTTTACACCTGGTATGGTCTGTTTTTGGCACAAGTCTTTCTCCTCATTCTCATGTGGACTACAGAGGACCCCCCCATTCATCCTCTTATAATGGATGATGAAGGACAAGGCTTGGCAAAGCCCCCCCAACTCCACCCTCCTTTCCCCTTCTCTTTGTCTTAAACCATAATTGATGAGCTTCCTAAAGGCTACTTGTTTTTGCTCCCATTTTATTTCTGTTTTCCTCGTCTCTGAAAGCATTAATTGAAAGCAGGGCGGGTTCATCTCAGGCGAAGATGCATCGCTAGACAATGTGAATCTCAATTGCACCAATATTTTCTGCAGCGTCCTTGTGTTCAGCACTAAAGCAGTGCTGTTGTCTGTTGTTTCTGTTTTATTTCAGAAGTAGGTGATGATCTCAATATAATAATGGCAGTGATGCACTGTTTTGTGTGCACGGGTGTGTACAAGAATGGTATTATGGCATCATTCAAGTGCAGCTTTTAAATTCAAGTTAAGTGTTCTTTCCCACCTTTAGAAAATAAACAGATAAATACATTACCTTTGTACTGATATATAGTTTGTCCTTTCCCACATGGCTTATCAACCAACCTTTGCACAGGAACTACTCTGCTACCTCCCCACTGCTTGGAACCCAGACACTAGTAAAAGGTGGTGAGGCAATATATATTTAGATGGGGCCTATCTGGAGAGCTGCCCTGCAGGACTATTATTTTGAGCTCTGATAACCTTTAATTGGCTAGCAATCTGGCAGAAAGTACAGAGTGTGCTCTATGCGATGGCAGACCCCCCTCTGCTTTGTGAAGGAGAAAGGAAGTTAAGGTGTTGACCTTTTCACACCTTCAGCCATTTCGGAGCAAAGTCGAAATAGTGTGTATCTGCCAATAAGGCAGCTGGGGCCCTTACACATCCCCACCAGGGCCTTGTTGCACACAGCACCAGACAAATGGTCGGGCTTGTTTACAGTAGTGAGGTTTGCTTACAGGGAAAAGAGTCACTCCAGCCACTCTCAGCCAGGGGCGTGTCCAGGAAGGGGCCACCCCATTATCCTTAACTATAATGAGACTCAGTTTGAACCACATGGTTGACAAGTTAAATTCAAATTGTAAACACAGGAATAAGAGCTTGACAGATATTTTCAGCCGATATTGTTCTATCAAAGGCATATCTGTATCAGTGTATATGCTGTCCAATATGTGCTGTTACACAATATATAATGCAGAAAATTATGTTTGGCATGATTTAGAAATGTGTCAAATTAGCTGACAATGTAAAACATTTGTATAATGTATAAGAATGTATCACAGTTTTAAATAGCAAGAATTAAGTTTTATGTTTGAGAAAGTAGCTCTCTGGGTACATTTGCAGAGTGGTGAAAAATCAGTGCACAATCCACATAAAAATAGTCTTTTTCTCATTCCAGCTCAGGAAATAACTATATCAGCAACCATATAGGTTCTTGATGAATTTTTCCCCTCTAAAATCGGTATCGGCCTCAAAATCCCTTATCGGTTGGGCTCCAACAGGAATGTAAGAACCTATGAGGTGCTGCACTGTTCGTGTTTTAAATGGACTAGTTAAAAAGTAGTGGTGACAGAAATAATACATTCATGCTGTTCCAGTGTGTGTGTATTTGCCCACTTAGGCCACCCCAGTTAAAAAGAGACAAGCTGCTGAAAACAGCTACCGTTGAACTGACCTTAACCAGACTACCGACACCAAGCTAGCGTCAATAGTCAACGGATTGAATTGTTGAAACTCTTTGTCCACTTTCTCAAGGCTGTTTGGCAATCTCAGAGTCTCTGGAAATGAACCAATACATTGATAAAGAAATAACGGCCAAACCTATTGAATAAGAAAGTGCAAAGTTACACCGTCCATTCTCAGATACTCACAGTGATGTAACCTTCAATTTCCTTTTGCTCACTTTTTAACAAAATTACATGTGAATCAATGATGTTCAGGATATGACAGGTGGTGGGATAAGTGACATAAAGGGATGTTTTTTTACCCACATGCAGGCAGCTTTCTGTGTGGGTTTCCATTGTCCCTGCTACCTCTTTCATTTCCCTCTTTAATAAATGTGAAGCAGGACTATGAGACTACTTAAAAAAGAGGGAGGCTCAACAAGGCTCATGAGAGCAAATGTGTGAGTCAGCATAAGCATCTGGGTTTCGAGCTAATGTCACAGAGTCCGGGGGGAGGCGGGAGGACCAACTGAGTTAACTTATCGGTGCAGAAGGAGCTCACATCTGGCAAGTGTGCCGCTGCTCGTTAGATAGCGATAAGACAGTTAGACAACTCTTTACAATAACATTATTTACTTCCAGCAAACTCTGCAGTGTTTTTCTCTCTGCTGTCTGTCGTGTTTAGCTAGAATAGATCATTTAACCTGCAGTGTGTCGCCATTTAAATTTTGCATTTTAAGTACAACAATAATACTCATTAATATTTCCCAGTCAACCTCTCACTCCATTAATTTTTAATTCACCCATAGTTCCAATTATGCACCTGCAGTTTTGCTCCTACTAATGATTTACAACGTAAGAGAATTTATCATGAAAAAACTTAGGCTGCATCTTTCTCCTTTTGATTTTGCTCATAACTAATACATTCATTGTGCCTTTAAAGGTACAATGTATTTTATGTTATGTTGTATTTTTTTTCATAGTAGCATTCTTATTAGGCCTTAACATTTCAACTGATATCTGTTTAGGACTGTTTGAACCCACAGACAGACTATGACCTACTCGACCATTATACCAAATATATTAACATTTGCATATGTGATGCTCGGAGCATCTTTAATCTGTATTACTGAATTTGCTCACCGCATAATTTCCAGGTTTGCTCTTGCTTTTTTTTGGAGAAAATCTATAAAAAACAAAAAACCTTAGTTCTTGTATTTGTCTTTGATTGACAGCACACTTTGGTTTTCACAGCAGCAGGAACATCATTTTTTTTTTTCGAAATGTACATAATATTGTGAAGTACTATTTGGCAAGAAAAGCAAGATTTTTTTTATTATATGAAAATGTCACTGATTTTATACTCCCTGGTGAAATGAGAGTTAGATGATTATAGAACAAAATCATGCAGAAATGAGCTCCCAGAATGAGGAATACAGGACTACAGTTTGAGCTATACAGAGGCGCTGAAGGGGAGCAAAAAGACCTCCCGCTGGGTGACACAGTCCTGAGTGTGGGCTCCATCTGCACAGTGCTCATCTACACTCATTATGCTGATTAATCACTCTACACCACCCACTTTCAGCCACACGCCAATCACCATTTATCCACATGGACAACTGCACACACATACAGAGTAGGATGATGCATCCGCATGGCTGGAGCAATATTAAAAGGAAAAGCATTTGCCATTTTAGACAGAGTGGCTCTCAAATTAAAGAAATAAAAGATAGAAGGAAAGAAACATTTTTAAATAAGGAGTATTTGCAAAATACAACCTATATTGCAACTGATCAGTCAGTGTTTAACTCCTGCATTAGTGTTCCCGTGTAGCTACATTTCACTGTTTTGATAGCTTGGTGCCACCTGATGCTTTTGCACTTCCTAGTAAACCATTTAAAACAGACTTTGCCAAACACAAATGGCTTATTACTGGGACATGACAAATTTGATGGCAAATGTTAAAATGCTGAGTAGTTTGTGATTAACCTCTTCCTGCAACCTTTATTGGCAGCGCTACCACTAAAGTAGTTAAATATCATTACTCATATTTTGTAGCAAAGGTGGTAAACATGTTGTGGGTTAGATATCCATGCTTTTCTCTTATTGATGGAGCATTTGTATCAGTTTATCAAAATTGTCTGGCATGAATGAACACTCCAACCTTGAAAAAGTGCTGCTGCACTGTACCTGGCAGCTCCACAAAGCTCTCCTGTATTCATGTACTCTGAAGAGCTCTGATAAACAATGGCTCTGTTTTAGCCGGTCTTGTAGCACTTGATACAAGAGGAAAATAAAACACTGCAAAATTTTTGCCACCCTCAAAATCCTCCCTTTGCATTATTTTACAAAGACAAGTGACAAGCAAGCAGGTAATTGATAAATGGAGGGAATGGTGAAAATGGAAAGAATCAAGGAAGCAAGAGGTGTTCATAATGCATCTAAAACTCTGTAACTCAATCTTATTATCTCCCTTCTCCGTCGACATGTCTAATGTAATGATTTGTCAGCAGAATGTGGCAGTGCGCTGGCCTTGAAGTACCCCTACAATGTGTCACCCAGGCAGAGTGGATAGATAGGAGCTGATTGGCTCTCCTTATTCTGCATTAGGGCCCATCAACGCCTCACAGATGATGTACACATCCCTGAATGCTGGCAGACAGTCCTGGCTCTCACCATTCATCCATACTCCATATGAATCCCTGCAATTCCACACTTATTTCCATCTCCATGTGACTCGCGTACAAACATACGTACGGCAAAAGCAAATGGATAGACACTGTCAGTTATCCTCTCTGTCTCCTCGCACAATCTTGTCATTTATCATCCGAGCAATTCATGTGTGCAAGGTCCATGCACATGTGCAGACACACACATGATTGCTTGCGATCTCTCTGACTCTCTCTCATCTAATTTTGCTGCAATATTCATAGTGCTGGTGGACAGAGGTCACTTTTGTATATTAGGTCAGCTTCATCAAATTCAAAAAGACATCAGAGCCACCCCACTACTGTACTCTGTATAACAATGAGATAAAGGGGACAATAAAAGACAATAATGAGCATTGGCTCAATGAAAACAGATTGAGCCTCAGAAAGCTTAGCAAAGGTCTGCTTTTAAAGGGCTGACAGCCTGACAAAGCTATTCATTGCTATTGTTGGCTGGCAACAGAAGCAACAAGGGAGGGTTCTGTGGACCTTGTTTGTGTGCGAAAGAGTCGGGCACGTGCGCTGTGGGCTTCAGGGTCCTGGTTGCTTTGTGTCTGCGTTTGGTTTGGCACTACAGGACGTCCAACGCCCCTGGTTCTTTTTAGCAGCAGCCCGGCTAAGTGTTTATACCTCACTGGCATTGTTTGAATCATGATGTGGCTATGCCCGTGACCTTGTTGTCATTGACTTGAGTTGGCTCTCCTTCTGTGTTTTAATTTCTCCATAAGTCCCAAAAGCCCCTTTGCCTCAGGAAGAAGGTTTAACTGGCATAATATTTGGTCCCATGCCCTTACAGCTCCTGCCAACGGAACACATGGAGGCCAAACAATGGCCAGATTATTAATAAGCACTTGTAAACTTGAATAGTTTATAGCGTAATCAACTGGTACACATGCTGGTTGCCCATAATAATTCACTGGCAAGGTTACTATGATGTAATAGGCTGAGAGCATAATTGTATGACATCTTAATCCATTTATTCATTTCTATATTACTTGTATATTTCTTGTTATAGCAGTGTCATTACTTTGGATTTTTTAAGCGCAGCCCACAGAATGAAATCTATTTATTTTAATCTAGAGTATTGCTAATGTTTTGTATTTGTCAGGTTTTTTTTCCATTCACCGTTACTTCAGCTGCACATTATTATAAACACATTTGTGCATAATGAGCAAAAGAAGCAACAATAAAAATATTGTCAGCAGTAACATAAAGTGGGAAATGATATAAAAGACACATGAAATATATTATTATTGGCTCATCATGGAGTAATATATCATTTATTGTCATTATGTTCCCATTGAGAGAGCGAGAGGATAATTTGAGGTTTCTCTGTTTACTTAAACCCTCTGAACCCTGAGCAGTTTAGAGCGTGTTTTGCTTCCTTTATATTTTCCTCACTGTGGCCTCGTTTTTCCTGCAGTATAAATGTCCTTCGTCTCTTGAGTAACAAACTGCTTCTTTCTCTGTTTATCTCGGAGAAATCACTCATGACTTTCCTGGTTTTGAATGAGGCATGTAGAATAAAGTGCTTTTGATGAAATATCATCATTTTAAGCTTCTATAACGTTACTTTTTCACACATGACCTGTTCAAGGACCGTCAGGAAGTTGAAAAAGACAATAATGATTTTACAGTTTCTGCCCATCACAGATGGTATATCTTTGTTCATGTCAACTTTTCAAACCCGTAGGTTGCTTTTGGGTTGTCTTCACCCCGAGTCAAGTATCTCTGGAAAGTGTTTAGTCACTGAATAATTTTCAGTAATTATTTAGTCAAGATATGTGTCACAATAAATTACTGAATACTCCAAAGCTGTTGTGACAGTTTAGCCCAAATTACTTTCATCATCTCAATAACAAAATATTTAGTTTTGAAATTTGTTCCAAGGTGTCTGGAAACTCGTACTAAGCTGGCTCATTTGAAAGAAAAACACTGCAAGGAATCCTTTCTGTTGTGGCAATGGTCCCTTGGAAATTGTTAAATAAGTTCAAGCAGCTGACAGTGTTGTCATTGTTGTATTACACATGGTTTGCAGTCTCTGGGAGGAACAGTATCCAAAGGCGTCGTTAGGAAGATTTCTTACTTACAGTAGGAGGGATTAAGTGGTATTGGTTTCCAGGAATTTAGATTAATGCTTAGCAAGTGTACTCTCCAAGCTCTCCAAGCCTCTTCTTTTGTCTGGCAAATTTTTTCTTATTTTTCTTGTACAATTATTCTGCTGGACTACCTTACATTCCCTAGCTGCTTAATTGGCATGTCTTGGGAGATGTTACAATGGAATTACAGTTTACAACAGTTTAAATTTCTTACAATACATGCATTCCCTCTTTTAATGTCCTTCTAGGCAAATATAAGCTTTTGAAGGTCTAATCAGCTTTTCTACCTCCATCATGCACAAGCAGGCTATGGCTCCACATGCACTATATATAGTAAAGCGGTTGCAGAGTCCCTGTGATGTCCAATTATGGCCCATTTCTAATTTAACCATGTCACATCAAAGCTCATCACTGCATTGACCTCAGTGGATCAGAGCTAATGCATGATCACAAAGTATTTATTGTTGGCAGCTTAAGTCGGCTGCTGGAGTTCAAAAGTTACATCAAAATACACGCAGTGAAGTCATTCAAATTCAGACTTCTGCCGCAAAGGTATGAAACTGGATTTAAAATACCCACATCCAGTGGATGCCTTCGGGTTTGTCAGGATTTTCTTGTGTCAAGCTTCTTTGGAACAAGGTTTTCACTTCACACGTAACCTACTGTAGCTCGGCTTTAATCCCAAAGTGTTTGTATGACAGAGAGATGCAAGAATATTTAAACTATTCACATCACTTCCACTCTGAAATATGTGTAAAAGTAATGATTTAAATGTAAGAAATAAAAAATCAATGTGTGTGTTTTAAAAGCACAAACAAGATATCTGTGATGGGCACACAGTTTTTCATAATTCCTTTGTTTTTTTATATTATGAAAAATTGCACATTGAGATTATCCACAAGTTTAGGGCGACATGTATCTAAGGAAAGAGAGGGAAGTAGTGATAGACATAGACACACACACAGACTGAGGATTTATTTCAAACAAACAATGCAAGCAGTTTTGTTGGCTGCTGCATAGCAGCTCTTTCCCCCACCCCTCCCCAGAACAAGCCATGTGATCTGGCTGCTTGAAATGAGGGAGTCATCACTAAATGTTTAAGCACGCCCAGTTTTTTGGTGTGTGTGGTAAGCTAACTCTCGTCAGCGGATGATATGGCCCTGGGGGCTTGTTTTGCGGAATATCAGAGTGGCTTCTTAATGTTTAATGCCTGCCAGTGTATTTTATATTACCCCATCTCCTTTTCAAAAGGAAAGGCTAATGACTAACTCTGCACCGCCGCTATTCATTTGTAATTAGTAGTGCCCTATGTTGTGTGCAAATGCACTGGTAAGAATATTAAAGAACTACAGGGAAGTGTCCAGCATCTCTTATATTTAAACTCAGCATGTCTTAATGAGTACATGTGTGCCCGTCACTTTGAGCACTCATTGGTTGACATACTGGGGCTTTTAAGTAAACAGTGTGAAACATTTGTATTCATATTATGATGTAAGATGAGCAATAGAATATTGCACATATTTAACCTTTATTGCACCTCCTGCATTTAAAAAATTATGTGGGGAGGCAAAAATATTGAACAGGAATTATTGTCGTACATCTTTCACATTACACCATATGTAGGGATGTGTTGATGTGTCAGACCAACACCTGTTATATTTTGTATCTTCATGATCTTTGAGTTTCTTGTCTCTTTATAAGTCAGTTGATGAGTTGCATCTATAAACTCACCTGTTTGTTATTTCTACAGCACCTCTTACTCTCGCTCTGCATGTACTTTTGTTGATTTGATAAATATTTTCTCTTCCAATAATTTGAAACTCATGGAGCCTCTATCAATCAGTATGTTATATATTCATTTAATTTACTTATAAGTGTCATGTTGAGTTCTCATTTCCTATGGCCACAATATTATTACTCAAAAATGTCATTTTTCCATCAGAAATCACTGATTACTGCAAACGCTTTGTGGTACACAGTATGTCTGCTTTCCATCACAGGGAAATTAAATATGTGCGTACACTCATATCAGTTACATCGCTTTTATTTAGATTTACCAAGAGGATCCCCAGATAGTCAAGTGGTTATGTGTAATTTATTACTGGGGCCAGCGGATATCAGGTGTCTTCCTCTTCTGTGTGCAAGTTATCGTTAAGCAATTTGAGAATGGAGTTTTAGTTAAAAGACTACATCTATGACTGAATTGTCCGAGAAAAGGAAAAAAAAAGAAAAGAAAAAGAAGTCAGACAATAGTTCATGTTGCCCGCTTAAAAACTCACTAGTGTTGAGGTGCCAAATTATTGAAGAACTCCACCCAACAATGTGAGTGTTTACAGCCTGACCTGTGAGTCTAACAGACCACAGCCGGAAACAGTTCTGACCCCAAATCTGGTCCTGGTGCCTAAAGATTCCACATTTATATGCAAATATCTGTTTATAGAGATTATAGGACTTCACATGAGTAATGGCTTTCACACTGCACATCACGACTTTCGCATAAACTTCTATGTTATTTGCTCCTGTCAGCCGTATCTGCTGGTTGGTTGCTGTCTATGAAAGAATCTCTATCTCGTACTGTTCTATGCATAAACGGACATTCTCTCCAATTATTTGTAAATATAGATATTTTTAAATATAAACTGTTTCCGTCCTTTTAAATCATGGCAAATTACATCTTGTGTCACAAGAAATCATATTACACATCGACTGGGTTGTCTCCAAGTAAACAGCGGCGTTGTCAGCTTTCCGCTTTGCACAACTTCTCCTCACCTTCGCCATGGCAACAACCTTTCTGCCAGGTCTCACAGGAGTCTTTCGTACTAGCCATGCTTGTTATTATTGTTTATCTCTCTTGTCAATCACCCAGATCACCACGATGCTCATCCATATGCATGGAGCCATCATTACACGTGGTAGCTCATTGGCTGCAGGGTCTGGCAGTGCCCATGCCAGCCTTTGTTCTCCGTTGTAACAACAGGTGATTGTGGCAGCCTGGCACATTGTCGGGCATCATTTGCATGGTGTTAAAAGTGCACATGTGGGGCAAGGTGATAAGTATGGCTGTGCATTGGGCCTGTTGGATTAGAGTTTAAGCAGGAGAAACGGGGCCCCCCTTGGGCTTAATTGTGGTTTATTTTGGCACACAGCACATAACTCTCTTCTGCATCAAATGCTAATTTTTTACAATGGAATGTTAAATACATTATGCTGATTTGGTAGGGCTGGAAAAATAAGACAGAAAAAGGAGGAGAAGTATTGAATAAACAAAGTAAAGGCGAGGGAAAGAGAGGCGAGGCTTTGCTTGGCTTGGTGCAATATCAAACGCCTCAGAAATTGATGGCCAGGACCCAAGGTACTACATGTACTTTTCACTGATCATCATCACGCTGCTGATGTGTAGCTACAGGGTCCAGTCCAGGTACTCTGTCCTCAGGTTGAATATTGATTAAAAGCTCACACAATCACACACACACACACACAGGCACACTCAGATGCATACACACAGACAAGTTCATGCACAATACAGCATAACAGTTAAATTTTGATTAGGTGGAGTCCATGCAGCTTCTCCTCAGGCACTCTGGGTGCTGTATTTTCTTAACCGAGTAAAATTTGTTTTCTGTTTTCACTCTCCAATTCAGTGTCTTTGTTTCTGTGACAGATGGCACATCACTCACAGAGACGCTCTCAGACAGCAGACTCCACAAACAAATTAATTTCTATTACTGTTTTGCATGCTAGCTCTCTTCTTATTTGATTGACAGTCTCATTATATACCAGAACTGTATTAGGGTGACTTTATGAGACATTGTCAAAGAAGAATAATCCCAAATGAGAGATGATTTCAATGCAGTGCAGTGAAGTTCATCCCCCTTTTTTCACCTCGACAAGTTTGTTTTTTTTAGCAAATGCTCTGCATATAGCTCGTCTTTGTCTATTAGGTAAAAACTGTTTTATCAAAGTTTATATCATTAAATTAGCATATGTGCATCTGCAGTTTGAGGCGTTTTCCCTCTTGCAGTTAATATATAAAAGTTAGATTCATCTGTTAGTCCTCAGGGCTCACAATAGATTCAGGTTAGAGTGGAATAAGCTTTCAGAAACACTTTGTTTATGTCTTTCTCTCCCTGTTTTTTATTTGTTTGTTTCTTTTTTGTCTGTGTTCTTGTCTCTTTCTTCACCACCACCACTTCTATCTCTGTTTATCTCGTTTCTTTCTCAATGCGAAGCGCCTATTTGCTCGGTTAATTTCCCTCTTAATCCTGCTTCACACCTTTCATGGTAAATGTACGAGCTCAGGTGTGCACATTTTTTTTTAAATCCTCCATATTTCCTTTTAAAAGACACATTTAATGTCACAGTAAGTCTGTCAGGTTTTCCAGCCCCAACCCTCGAATTAATCCCTCCTCCCTCTATCTCTCTCTCAGCCTTTTTTTCCTCCCTCTCACTGTGTTTGTGTCTTTCTCTCAGACTGCATTTCTCATTTAGTTTAATGCGATTTTAGAATCTGTCACACTCAGTTTGTTGCCTGTCAGCCTGTCACTGTAGCTTTGCTCATAGTGAGATTTGAGGTGTTTGTGTTGTTTGGCAGGGTGTAGATTCTGTAAGAATACAGCAGCCTTCGTAGCTGATGTCTATTGTTTAACATTTACATGTTGAACACAATTTGCCTTTTGTTGTTGTTGTGTTCTCCCATTAGTCCTCCTCTAATGTCGAGGTTAAATGTTGCAAACATCTGCTTATATCAAGGACTATTTATTTATAGATGAACCAGATTTGTAATTGCACATACTTTAAATATCATTTCAAATTAACCAGATGTGTTTTTTAAATGTATTTTTTTCTTCATAAAATTCTACTTAGATGAGAAGTTTAACATTTGGAAGGTGCTGCACTCCATTTTACTGAGCATTATCTGTCAAAACTGTCCCCATTCTCGTAAACAAAAACACAACTTGATATCCTTTGTTTCACATACTCAGTTTTCAGTTCTGTGGTAGTAACCTTTTGTTAGAGATGGATGCTGTCTACACCCACAAACTATTGTGCAAAGTTTCTTTTTTCTCTTTTGACTCTTAAGCTTAGTATTTAAAAAAAAAACTTTGAAATTCCACATAATGTCTTTTTTGGAGCTGTCAAGTGTTGGTTTTTAGAAGTTAAGGCCTCTTGTCTTCTTGTCTGTCTATTATTTTGTTATTGATTCAAACTGAAGTCTTCACTGATTTGCCATGAGCCAGGTAGGGAGCCCGCTGAGGTGTCACGGCAGGGAGATGGCACTCCCATGTTGCTCCTCATCACGAAGCGAGGTGCAGAATGCCACATGTTTCTCTGTCTCCCAAAATTGAGGAGAAAATCAATTAAAAGGAGAAAATCACATCTGTCAAGCACATGGCAGACATGGCCCCTCTCCTGCCTTTGTTGTAGACCTCCCATAGGCCTAGTAGAGAGGAACACAGTTTACTCAGATCATTTTGTAGACATCAGGTGATTCTCTCGCTTTTCTCCTTTATTTAACCCAGCTTAATAAAGCTTTTATTGCTCTGAGAAAAGCTTTATCGATTGACGTGTCTCAGACTATAACTTAAGCTTTCTTGGTTTTCTTTTTCATTTTGATATTACTGTTGGGAATATGCTTCTCTTTGCTCTAATTATATTTCACAAGGTATGGGTCGTAAAGTTTGTGTGTTACACATCCTGCCGCACACAACCAGATCTTGTGTTAATGTACATTTGAAGAACAATTTACCATTTTGACTTAATCTCCTTCATCCATATGTTCAACAGTGCACGGTTTTACTGACAGTTATTGTATTTTAAATATCAAAGCATTTTTTTACTTTGCACTACATCTGCGCCTGCTGTTATTAACAGCATGCAGTGCTGTAAACTGTATGGTTAAGTGTAAGTCTAATACATGCCTAATACCCCCTTTTTAAACTGTATTAACTTGGCGTGGGTTCAGGGATGCTGTGAAACTCAACTCGATTCACTGGAAGCTACTTGACAGCAGCAGAGATCAAAGTGTGGAAGTCAAAGCCCTACAGATACTGTCATATTCTACAAATGTTTAGTGAACCGTAACCTGTATCTCATTACTTTTACACTCTCCTTTACCCTCACAACTGCTTCCATTCCTCCACTACACCTTTTCACTGCCTGGGTTGCAGTAGTGGAATTATTTCACCAATATTTACTCCACTTATGTTTTCTTTCTTCTGCATATGTTCCAGAAATGTCCTGGAGTCGACCTTCTGACAGTTGATCTATAATGAATGTATTGAGTGGAGTGTGCAATGATATTCTAATCTCTTTCAAAATAGGATAACAACCAAAAAACAGTTCTCTGCAGGGTAATTTTATAGTTAATGTTTATATTGAAATATAACATGTTTTGACCGGCAGCCACATATTGTGTATTCATTTCTTCACACTGATGTGGATGCATTGTGCTGGTGCACGTGCTATTGGACCGCTGCTGTCCCTGACAAAGATTAATTGATTCTGATCTGTCTGCCGAGCATGTGCTTGATTGACAGTTGAATACATATTTTAATGATCAAACCTTGAATTTATAAAAGGCAGTTTTTGTGAGCCCGATCAGGATATGAATAAAAATATACACTACTGGAACTTTGAAAAGCTTCTCAGCTGTGACAGCCAGCAGAGGAAGAATAAATCTAGAAACGAAGGCCATAACTGTTGTTTGAATGTAAGAGCAACCGGCATGCACAGACCCTCAGAGCAATTGTGAGGGAAAAAATATATTTGTTGAAAGGAGCATAATACTCAAAAGGTGTCCATGTACATGGGTTGTCCGTTTTGCAGTCGGCATAAAGTCTCTGTTGACACATGAGGTGGTTTCGGACTAAAACTGCCCACTTGAGAGTTCCTCCGAGAACTACATGCCTTTAATGGCTCTTTTCTGTCTGCATTCACACTGCCAATAGGAACACTAAAATAACACAAGCAAGCCGGAGATCGGTGAGTCAAAACCACCCATTTCCCCATATATGCTGAGTAAAACCTGGACTGTTTCATTTTCCTACATTAAGAGCACATTGCCTGAAATCACCAGACTAACTATCAAATGTGTATTAGTCTGGAACCTCTACTTTCATTTTTATTTATTTAAAATGGGTGTAACCAAGGAGCACAGACCAAAATGACTCTGAATATATCAATAATCCACAAACAATTTAAGTATGAGTGACACATGCATGTCGTAAGTAGGAAAACTTGAAAACTTCCTCAAAAAACAGGTAAACAGCACACTGAAATGTGTTTTGGAAAACATTTAACTTGAAAAATAGCCAACGCATTAACAGAATCTTGATTCATATTTCATCAGTGCTTAGTTTGAGTTTTAGGAGTTGCAAGTCATCCTGCCAAACCCGCTTTACATGAGATAAATGGTGGTGATTGGCCTGTCGGTAGCCAACCCAGGTGGAAATCCGTCTGAATGGGAGAGTGACCAGACACAACTGCCAGAGGAGATTCAACTGGTTTCCAGGCTAGTTTACGTGGTTTGTGTTTTTTTAATACACATTGTTTGCCAGTGCTGCAATGGCTGCGTTCAACCAGTTGATGTACACTCACGATGTTAGACGAGTGCCTTTACTCTGAAAAAGGAACTAAGAAGCCCCTCAGAATGGTGCAAACACAATAAAAAGGGGCGATTCTTCAATCTAGGTGAACTAGAACTGTAAAAATGTTCTCAAAATGCCGTGAGAGATCAAAGCTCCACTAAGACTTATTGTATAGAACAACTTTATTGAAAGACCAACACGTTTGGCCCCACACATGAAGTCATAGCATTTTTGGTCACATTTTATCTTGGTTAACATGATACAAACACCTTTTTAGACTCAACTATGCATGTGGTGAAGTTACTTATACGATCAGGCCATTTCAGAAAACAATTGTAATTGTGCAGTTTCTGAATATATTCACTTTTTATTACATTCTGCCTAAAACCTTTTTTTTATTTTTTGTGTGCAAGGAAGCAGGATTTATGAGATTTTAACCCGACCAACCAAATTCTGCTTTCTGCCTGCTTGGTGCATTGCTGTATCTTGGCCCGTGCGCTGATTTGTAGCGCCTTCATCTTCGCCCAAGGCGGTAAATGAATGTGTAGTGTTGCTAGAATACTTCCAGTAATCTCTCCTAGACTGCTGTGTGTGTCTGGTGGCCTGTGGTGAGGAGTCTGGCCCAGCATCATCACCCAGTCTCCCACATTGCCACACATATGGTGCTGCCTTTGTGTCAATTGTGCTCTATGGGGTCTCTAATAATTAACAAGATGACAGACAAATGAAATGACAAGCACAAGGTGGATTCAGTTTTCCATTACCTAGTCTTCCGTCTGTGTTTTTCAGATGTATTTAGAATCATTTTCATTTCACCCTTCTCAAAACTTTCAATCCTTTCCTTCAGTAATGTAATTATGAAGGCCACTTTGGAAATGGTACATCCAGTGGACAGCGTGTTCTGTGTGAGCTTGTGTTTCTATATGTCGCCATGGATTTCAGCCTGCTGACAAATCACTGATGAGCATTTAAAGCACATACATTGTTAGAAAAGGGCTGAAATGTATTCAGACTCCACCAAGGACACTTTTCCTTCATTTCTATACCATGCAAAACCACACTCAACTCAAATGGAAAGCCAACGTAAAGGGCGAGCTGTACAAGGTTGAAAACATGTCCCTAATTGCTCATCGTTGCTCAGGAAGCAACGCCAGCGAAGAACAGCCTCATTAATCGGATTTGCCACAGTATTAGTGATAACTGCAGCAACGGATGAATGGTATGCTTTTTTTGTTGATGATGTCCCATTCAGAACCAGTGATACATGTTCAAGGAGAACTCCAATTCTAATCCAGCTGCTAATGTGCCTCATAGTTCAAGAGACACATTTGTATTGCTACCTCTTACATAGACTCGCAGAATTTTTATTTTTGGTTTTATTTGAGTTGTATGGTTAATCTCACTTACATTTACACTTCACTCTGGTTATTGACTACTTATAAAGCAAAGTATCAGCAAGTCTGTTCAGGTTTCAGGGACAGCTACACATGCATTTTAGTCAAGCTAAAGTTTGAACAGAGATACAAAGAAGATAAGATTCAGAATGAAGTTCTTTGCTGTGGCTTATTTATGAAAAAGTCATCAGGTATATACAACACCATCAGGAGGAGTTTCTTTAGGAAAAGGTCACAAGTGAATAATTAGTAACATTAGCTTTGTGCTGAATACAGAATATGCATTGCACTCAACCAAAAAGGAACAACAACAAAAAAGAAAAACCATGTGCCCAGTCATCATTTAACTCCAACATAAGCCATCCTTATAAATCCAATTACACAAATATGTTTTTTAGTTTTTTATATCATCAACAATTCTTTCTGCCTCTGCTGATATGATCAAAAGCCTTCATTATCATGGCACCATTGCTTGCCGCAGACCCTAATTGGAGCTTCAGCAAAAGCAAGCAACATTTGATATAATGGCTCCCTCCCAAACAGGAATGCCAGGCCTGCATTATGGCTTACTTTTTATATTGCTGTATTCCCCCGAGGGAACGACAGAGATGTCATCATTAGTGGGCAGTAGACACTGGCCGTGGTGCTGAGGTCTATAGAGTGGTCAGCCAGGCCCGTGGCCCAGTAGCAGAATCTGCTCCCTGTTTTTCCTGTCTGGGCTCCCATCTGACCATGTGACCCTGCGCCAGTCTGCTCCCGCTGAATAAATTTGGAGCGCTAATGAGCAGGGAAGCTTTGTGAAGACCTGGAAAAGGGCACCTCTTCCTCTTCTTCTCCTCTGAGAAAAAGAGGGAAAAGTCGCCGTGGTCAATTTTATTAACTTGGCTGACCTTCACACAAACAATTAACATTTACAGAAAACACAGCCCCTCCCATTATCTTCCTCATCTCCATCTTAATCTCCAACCTCACCAGCAGCAGCAGCTCCTGCAATTTAACAGGAAAGTAGCAAATTAATGGCAAAACTGTTGCATGTACTTTTAAGACAATTGCAAGGTGATGTGGATTATGCAGTAGAAGGTCAGTTATCTGAAGGTGCCTGACATGTTCAGTAATTGGCTATGGGCTACGACTGTCACAGTAAAAAGCCAACAGTGAGCAGTGATTATGTGACCTTATCTACTTATCCTCCTACCAGACCGTCAGCAAACCTCTATGCGTTCGGGCTCAAACCTGCTATAATAGAGATAGAAATATGTTACGAAACAGTTTCATTTGACAGAACCCAAAGGAAGCTGTCCATATAATCTGTATTCATTTGTACAAAAAGCCTGACATGTGAGTACTTGTTGTTTTAGAAAAGGTCCATCCAAACATGCATCCTAGTTTATAATGTCTGTCTTACATTATAAACTGCATGTCTATAACAACAAATATGTTTCAAACTGTTAGCTAGCGGGGTAAGTTGAGGTGATATTTATCCTGACATGGACAGAAAATGAGATTTGCATTAACAGTAGCTCTCTCTCTCTCTCTCTTTCTCCCTCTCCGTCTTTGTGTCTGTGTTTCTGTGTGTGTGTGTGTGTGTGTGTGTGCCCGCGTTTGTGTGTGCTCCCCCATTTGTAGAACCTGATAAAGAACCTGCCAGAGCAGAAAGAGCTGAATGCGCTGGCGGAACTAAAGGGTGAATATGAAGAGCTTGTGGAGTCGGAGCAGTTTGGCATTGTGGTGAGTATAATTTCCTGGTGACTACTGGGTCGCCCCAAGAGAACACACAGTATACACAATCGTACTCCCGATCTGCTGTAGTCAAACACTTGCAAGCATGCACAGTTGAGAAATTCAATTTTTTCTTCATTGCTCACTCTCTTTGTCTCTCTGCACCTCGCACAGACTTACAAACACACACTGCACTTTAACACTTTAGTCCTCAAGCATTGTTTGATACACTGTTTTTCTTTTGTGCTGGACTGGTGGATTTTGACAGCAGTGTGGTGCGGGACTAAGATATAAAGACATTCATAATTTAGAGGGATACACCCCCAAGAATTGCAGTAATGTTTAATTAAAACATCTAACAATATAAAGGGCATATTTAATAAAAAAGTAAAACACTTTGTAATCCAACTTCCAAATATCAGCTTCCAAATATCAGAAGCTATGTTAAAATAAAAAAAGCACTTTTGACTCGAGCCAAGAACATTTTAATCGTTTTTGATTAGGATTCAGCAACAAGAGCTCAGTGAATGCCATATTTTTGACATCAACTGTCAATGTTGTCTCATGATAAAATCATACCCTAAGGCTACGAATCCGGTCTGTAATAAAGTTCTTTGAAAAGCGTGGCACTGCAGTCAACCCGCATGGTGATGTATCCCAATCCTCTAATCGATCGACAGTGACCGGCCAAACTTTTATCTTTTAACAGGAGTAGAAAAATAATTCTGTGGGTTACTTATTGTGAACTTGAAGTAAATTCTTCACAGTAATAAACGTGTTTCTAAGTCATCAGAACAACGTGTTCACCGGACAAATTTCAAAGTGGCTGCACACAGAATTCAGAGTGTTTCCTGCACACGGCTCTCAATATGACAGCAACTAGCAGCTAACGGTGCTAAAGCCACTGCTGACGTCAACAGTGAGGACAGTTGTGTTTCTCTGACATTGAAGTGGGTCTGAGAGGCGTTAACACTGATAACCGCTGTTTGAAAGCAGTGCAGAGCAACACTGAGGGATCGAATTCACTGATTAGTGATATGGCAGCTGAATGAAAATAGACCCTCTCTGTTGTGTATTCTGCACTACTTTAGCAAAGATATGACTCTGAATAGGTACTCTGGCGACTGTTTTCTTAAAAAAAAACTTTACTGAAGAATAGTTTCCAATATTATCAATTAAAGCACATATTAACCAAATCTAGAAATGAGTGTTGAGAAAAGAAATTTGAAAAAGAAGGTAAAAAAACATCAGTCAATTGCTGACCATTGAAATAACTAACCCCATTTCTAAATCATCTCAAATATTAATTTCATTATTATATGTTCTGTAAAAAAAAAAAAACATTCTCATATTTGCACACTTTGGACAACATTTAAGCCGATACCAATATATCTGTGATAGACAAACATCTGACGAGGATATCACTGGACTCTCCCAGGAAAAACATTTTTTAATTTCTTGCATTCTATCATAATTTTTATGCTAGAAAATGTATTTCTATTTATGTAAATGAAAACATAATATTACCAGTTCCAATTCAAAATGTATACAGTATAATGGAATATAGTGTCGTAAGACTTTCAGGCATTATGTACTGCTTTGACATACTTATTCTTCTGTGGATCAACTTAATTCCTGCTGATCCATGTATGTATAGATCCTCTTCACATCTGCATGTGGTACCTATTCACTTTAATGACCCCTTAATTCATTGTTACTAATTAATGTTTATATGAGTTTAGGCTGTAACAGGTCATATGTGTTTCAGACAGATTTATATAAAGATATACGCACATTCAAAACATTTTCCACGTATCGTTTTTTAATTAGCCTATTAATAGTGGAAGGCACAAAATCGACCATTTCAAAAAGAAGTGAGGGCACGTCCTCAGTGTAAAGGACACCTGTGTCATTCAGCAACCTGCTCGGACTCTAATCTTGCATCATTTCAACTTGACCTGCTACCTTTTCACACTGACCTCTGTTCTTTTCTGGAGTCCGACCTCCAACAGAGGGCGGCTGAACAGACAGAGGTGTATTGTAATGAGTTGTAGGAGAAGGGAAGTACATCATCAAGCTGTTCTGACCTTTCCACTTAGTTACAGCTGTAATTACTTTTTAATTAACTGTTCCCACCATCCATTTACCAAGTGAATACCCAGCACTTTAAGCAACTGTAAAGGGAAGTGTTATCTTTAAACTTAACTCTACAACAAGATCATAGAGGTACATTACACGGTGTAACAAAAGAAATGTTCAATTAGACCCAGGGGTCACAGATCTGCTCCATCTCCAGAGCTATTTTCTTCACTCATTGAAGGTTTTTTTTGGGGCTATGTCTTTCAGGAGATGTAATGAAGCAGGGGGTGGCAGTTTCCCTCATGATCTCACCAATTTTGTGATCACATACCTCCCTACTGATGAAGTAGCTCCTCAATGCAGAGCTATTTAGTTCCCCTGGGAAATAAGCCATGTTCAAGCTTTTCTGTCTGCCAGAGCTGTCACCAACGTGCGAGCTCTCATTGTGATTTCACCTTATTGTATACAAATCAATTCAAGTGAGGGAGAGGGACGTGTGCTTATGTGCGCGTGTACACACATGGGAAGTGAGGTGGGTGGGAATGTTGGTGCGTAGGGGAGATAGGGGTGTTGTTTGACAGACAACTTGCCCATACACATGAATAAATTTGAGCAGTAATGAAACATTATGGGCTGGATCTGAAGGTTGCCTTGAAGCACAGGATTATGCAGCAATCTGTAGAATTTGTCTGTGGTTGCTGCTTTGCCACATATCTTACAGCCAAAGCCCCGTTTGTTTTAATTCCCTCCCATTTTCACAACTATTTTTTCTGGCTTCAGCGATTCCACTCCTAAACCCACAAGTATTGATTGAGGCTGTTATAGTATTTATGACAAATCTGTTTAATGGGAGATTCCTTTATCCGCATGAAAGGCAGAAGGGAGGCAGGAAAGAGGTTAATCCCATTTGCTAAAGAGGGTAGTTAAGGTTCAATTCATTAAAACTAGTCGCAGCAGTAATTACACTGGAGATTCTGCATGAGGGTGTAACTTTATAGGATTTCAATTCTGTCTTCATTCTTCAACATTATGAAAAGTTATTGGAGGAAGTCACATTCTCAACTAATTTCCAAATAACTGAGATTATGTGCAGCAGAGTTCATGCTTGAGATGCATAATAGCCACATTTTTAAAGCATATTATGCAAGTTTAAACTGTTTTAAATATGTCCAATGGGTCTCTAAATCAAAGTTATGAACTTTTTTTCTCAAAAAACACACATCCAGCCTGTTTGATCTCTCTTAATTTCAGCAGTTTCTGCCTTATTTAGGTTTCAGTGGTTTGAGTGGGTGGGGAGGCTATGTTGATGAGGCACTGCTGTCATTGGCTGCCTGGTCGCTAGGGTTACGGAGGCATTACGGAGGCAGAGAAGACAGAAATAAATAACAACATGGCTGGCACGTCAGGGGCAACGGGAGTGGTGTCAAATATAGTACAACCATACATAAACCACACATATCTTTTCTCCCCACAGAAGCAGAATGATATCTGAGCTCAATGAGAATATTCGGTAAGGACAGTTATTAGAGCAAACGCTATCATCAACAGACAGACTCTGAGGCCACGCTAACGGAGATTCTAACCAGCCGTCCTTTGAACAAACTCTACGGAATATTTTGACATTCACAGACGTAAACACACAAACACCGTGCGGCATTCGGTGACAGTTCAAACACAATTTGAATGCCATGTCCCTTTGTCCCAACAGAAGCCGAATGATTACTTAGCTCAATTAAGAATGTTCCGTAGCGACAGCAGCTAAAGCAGACGCAAGCATCAACAGCAGGCTATGAGGCTACGCTAACGCTACCTGCACATAGCTTTTATTGAACTGTTAATTGTGGCTCAATTTAGAATATTCCGTAGCGACAGTTTTCCATCCTCTCAGGTTTGGTTGGCTGAAGGATGAGTAAAGAATATATGTAAAGGCCAGAAAAAAACACGTTTTTCACAATATGGGACCTTAAAAGCTTTTTGTAGATTTATACAATGTGTTTTCTGTCTGTCAAGTGCAGTTCTATGTCAAGTGAGCCACAACCTGTAGTGTTATCAAGTGCTGCTCTTTATTAAATACATACATTTTCAAAGGTGGCTTTCATGAATAATTGGCTCATCTTATGATACATTTAGTGTGGTGACACATTGCACTTCTTTCATTAAAGTTCTAATTGTTTGCCCATGAAAAGATGTGTTCTTTGCGTGGTTTGATGACAAAGGAGAAGATGCGGAATGTTGGCACTCATCACACATTCAATGCACACAAGCTCCGATTCAATCCTGATTGAATGACGAATACATGGCAGAAGGATCTTATATAATCATTGCTCAGAGCCAGTTTTTCTTGTAAATTGAAGGCTCCTAAAGCATTACAAGAAAATACTTGTTTATGGTCAACCTGTCAACACAAAAGAGACATCAAACGCTGTATCTGCTGAAAAAAAGCCTCCCCACAGGTAATGCAGGTTTGTGTGAGTAAAATGTCATTGTTGTACATAATGTCAGCATGCACAGATTATGGGTGTTTATTTTGAAAAGGGTTAACAGTGGTTGTGGTGACTATGTTCAGTTATTTCCAGAAGAACTGACAAAAATAAATGCACAGGATTGTCAAAAAAGAAATCCACGAAGATGAAAGTCTTTCATTTAGCTGAACATGTGCTCTTGGATCACTGCACAGCACAACTCTTACAAGGCCTTGTTTTTTGTTTATACGCAATGCAAGCTACTCCCCCATGGTTTTTTTTCTCTTTTCCATTCAACTCCTCAGATGAGTTCAGTAAAACTCCTACGACCACGTCTCAACGGCATTCTGTTCAAGCTGACGTTTGAGGAGCAGGTGAACAACATCCGGCCAGACATCATGAATGTGACGTTTGCCTGTGAGGAGGTGAAGAAGAGCGAAGGCTTAAGCAAACTCCTGGAGCTGGTGTTGCTGGTTGGCAATTACATGAATGCCGGCTCGAGGAACGCCCAGACGTTTGGTTTCAACATCAGCTTCCTCTGCAAGGTAACACACCTGCACGTAGACAGACACCACGTCTCATACATGAACTGACATTAGCAGATCAGTGTATGGATTAATAGGTACAACTTAACATGCAAAGGTAATAAATTGTCCACATATTTCCTCTACTGTTCATGCATCACCCATATGTTTAACAGTGATTGGGACTCAATGATATCGTGGTTGGAAGGTATACATTCAGATGCATATCACTCTGAGTCAGACCTGCCCACCTTCATCAAATGTTGCTCTCAGGAAGTAGCAGCATGTTCACAAGATTCTTCTGTCGCATTAGAAAAGGTGGTTTTAACAGCTGCGAATGTCATGGCATTTATTCATGCCTCAAAGTACTTTGCAGAGACAAGATCTTCTAAAATCTACAGTAGCTATCAAATGAAAAATGTTTCAGTACAACAAATATCAGAAGCACGATGAGGCGTCGAGCACAGTGGAACTTGAGCCAGAAAAAGGCAGCGTCGGCGTCCACTGCCAGGTAAAATCACAGCATGCAAAGGTGTGAAAGAGAGGACTGGCAGCCATGCACACACAGCTATACTGAGCACAACCAAGCACTTGTATCAGACCTGCTCATCTACACACACTCATACGTACACACACACACACACACACACACAAAGTCACATCAAGCAGACAGAGAGACGAGAGGTTTTCCTACTCTGAGAGGAAGATTCCTTAAGCAGCTCCAATGCAGGAAAGCTAAGTTATGTCTTAAGGTAAACAGGGATTTAAGCATTGATGACAGTGGTACTGAAATCACAAGAGTAAGTTAGATCTAAAAATAGCTGCCGTTTGAAAGTTCATATTTTTATTTACACTGACCTAACAGCAAGTGAGTGTCTGACTAAAGCACACCATCTGTCCTCACTAAATCCACTTAATATGCACTTCTGTTACGTCATGTTAATAGAGCCCATCTGACATGGTATTATTGAGAACGATGCTGATTTTAGAGGGGGTAAATTATTTGATGATGAAGTTTTTTAGCTGGAATGAATTTTTTCACCACATCAAGAATGGTTGTCTGTAATATTACATACATACAGTGTTTTTTTTTTAATGTAGCGAGTCCCTGGGACTCACAGGTGCTCATAAAATCACTTGTTTTTTTTTGTTTTGTTTTTTAACGCCTACCTAGCAACATCACTACATGCATGCACACATCTTCTCAACAACTATTTCTAGGACAGCCGTGTATTCATCCTTAAATTCCGATTTGGTCGGGTTTTCTTTTGTTAATTAGATTTTTTGAATGATTTAGGGTCAAGTTGTACATGCCCACATACACAGCGCTTTAAAAAAATAAAAAAAATAGAATAAAAAATAGTTGATCATCAGCCAAGCTGCCCTAAATGTTCAACATTCTTTCATGCCAACTGCTAACAGGATAAAGATCCAGCAAAAACAGGTATATCTACAAAATCAACAGCATGTCAACAAATTAGGATTTCATTGAGAGCCAAAAAATTACTTTGTTGTCCCTTTAAAGTAGCTTTGGCACTGTGGTGCTGTGCAGCATAGGCAGTGGTATTAAGTGTCGTATCTAATTGATGATAAAACTGATGAGAATATTTATTGGGCAGCCTACAGAGTGCTTCAAGAACTCATGGGGATGCTGGAGAGGGGGCAAGCCTCCTCCCAGCGCTGCCTAAGATTGGCAATCAAGCTGTGGTGATAAACAAGCAAAATAAGTTGCAAGATCCACAGGACGCCTGTGAGGTTTTATAACACTTTTTTTGTGCGTGAGTCATTATTCCACAACTCTCTGCTGCTCTGTAGCAGCTCTACAGCTGTTAGGAGTAGGAAAAAAAAGGATCCATCCTAAACCATCATGTCAAATGGATCAGTCATGTCATGTGAAAACACTCAACGTTTCATATGGGAGAACAATGTGTGAATGCCAAAAGCCACCGCCTTGCACGCATGTTTGAAGCTAGTGATGTTGCAGGTGTGAAAAGGGCTTTAGTATGGTGAATCCAGTGTGCCTTTCGTGTTCCTGCAAGCTGACTGAATCAGTGTGGAGTGTCAGTGTAGAGCCCGGTAATGCCTCAGGGGGCTGATTGGACTATTATAGATGGACAAGAAAAAAAGTCTGCTTTCTCACTTTAGTCAATCAAGTAAATGGCCCCCTGGGTGGCAGGTCTAGGGTACCTAATGGGCTCATCAGGGAGGAGGAGGTTGATGATGGGAAGGAGCAGCGAGAGGAAGGGCATCGGCTGACCCACCTTCAGCCCCACAGCCCCGTGTCCTGCCAAGGACACCCAAATATCATGGGACCCGGCCTGGTCACATTTATTTCTGCAAGGTGAACATCCGCTCCGGCTTTACAAGGACAACGGTTAAATGTGGATTTCATGTCACGATAGTTTAGTGTGAAAACGTGAGCAAATTTCATGACAGGGAAGGACTTGAAAACACGTAAAAGTACGATGTAGAGGGTTTCCATAGTGAAACACATGGGGTAAATGGTTTAAACCATCTGCTGCATGACTCAAGAACTAAGAAATATTGTCTCTCTTGGGCTTTATCCCTGTCTCTCTGAGGGAAAACACTTTCACAGGCTTTGCTAAATAATTAAAGACCACATGGCAATGATTTGTGCTTAGTTTAAGTTGAGCAGACCAGCCTACCTATTAGGAATTTGACTTGGTTACAGGGAGTCATCTACCCAACATCACTGTCATCCTGCTTTCAAAACCACAGATGAAGTTACTGTTGCTATAATCAGAGTTAGTATACAACTGATGTGTGAATGTTCCTTGTATTCACAGAAATCACAATCAGCAGTGGCCTTGTATGTTTTTCCTATTACAGAACGTACTATATACATTTTTTCTTCTAACACTAGAAAAAAGGAACTATATGAGCCTATATATAATGTGTTTGCCCTGTGCAGCAGCTCCATCTGCAGAAGTTAAATTGAGCAATCAACATCAGACAATCCTTCTGTTAGTGCGAGGGTTATATTCCCATCGCCACTTCTTCTGTTAGAAGATAATTATTGTGTTATTTATTTATTTTCTGGTTATTTAAGTGGAATTGTGTTTGCTTGTAACATACCTTGCCACTCTAAATTCTGAATATATCTGAATGCATCACACTAACTAGTAGGGGATTTGAAGTAATGCTACCTCAAGGCAATTTATGTTATAAAAGATTGAATGATATCACCGTTCAGAATTTGCTTTCAGCAGCACAGTAATGAAGCAGCATTTTTCCATCTATTTCAAATGAACAGATTTGTTTGAAGGAGTAGCATTTTTATATATTCCACCCAGCACCACTATTAAAACGTAATGGGATAAAGCATATTGTAAGCAGTTAGGTTAAAAAATGGCAGCTGTCAAAAGGCATTTTATATAGGTGGTGTTAAAGAAAAGATTGAGGTAAAACTCCAGGTAGCTTAAGCTCTTCAACTAGAGCGTTTCCAAAGCTTCTGGCGTCCTGACAGTAAAAGCCTTTTTCACTTTTCGCTTTAAGCACAAACTTGAAATGGCCGGGACAAGGGATGGACTTGGATTAAAAAATGGCCCCGCACTTTGACATCGAGCAGTTCACTACAACCTGTGCACAGAAACTCCACAGCCGCTGGCACAGTTCTCACGATACCTTAAAGCTGCATTGACTGAGATTCCTGATGTAAAATAGTGTGAAAATAACATCAGCACCTTGGGTTTTATGTAGGATTCCCCCTGCCCTTACAGAGACCCTGAGCAGAATGTGCTACCAGCTTTCTGCATTTCAACATGTTTAAATACAGTCAGTTCCCATATAAGCTAGTCCATAGAGTATAATGTGTAATGTGCTATATTAATGTGTAATGATCATCTCAAGTGGCTAAAATACATGGATGTATATAAATATATAATGACATGGTATAATTATGTTTGATGTTTCCAGGCAGGAAACACTGAGGCACATTGGGCCTCATTCACTAAATTTTATGAAGTTTGTTTTTACAGTTTTTTCTAGAAAACAGTATCCTTTTTGTCCATATTGTTTTTGTATAATTATGAAAATAGTATTGAAAAACATCTTATAAATGATGAAACTAAGATTTGAATATTACTCCTTCAATAATATGTAACAGAAAACACAACCAGTAAACACATTGTGTGCGTATATTCTCACAAACAAATTATAAATTAAACATTGGTGTCTCATGAAAGTTATCTCAGAGTATTTAACTTAGATTTTCCAGATATACTAATAAATATCCAAGAGAATATTTAAATAATTATTTTTTTTGTGTTTTTTTATTTTATTTATTTTTTTTACTCAAGAAGATCAGTTTAAATGGTTTAAGATTAGTTTTTTGTTGTAAAGTTATGTTATCTGCTGGGAGATGTTGTTCACTGCAAGTTAAAATAAGATAAAATATCTTTATTGCCAATGTACAAGTACAATCAAATGATGTACTTATAAATGCAATGCAACATTTTTACAGTAAAATGTATGAAAACATATTTAGAAATATGTATATATTTACAAATTTACAGTAAATAACTGTATTTTCTCTTGCTGTAAGAGGAAAGATAAAGGAATGCTTCTTGTAATACACAGTGCAGAAAAAGAAGAGACAGTGTTGCTGATCAGGCAGCTGTGTACCGTACAACAATACAAAGGTTTAAACTACACATCAATGGGTGCTAGAAAATAGAAACAAGACACGGATATGAAGGAAAATAAAAGGGGATTTATTAGTATTTTACTTCCTGCATATGGCCCATTGCTTCAAATTTGTGTTTTTAAAGCCTCATCAGCTAAAAAAAGGAAAGTACAGTCCCAGACTGGTTTTAAAATTCAAATTGAAAATGATAAGCACTAATTAGACTGTACAAATTATTTCATTACAGTTGTACATATTAAAAGCACAGGTTTGGCGAGAGCACTTAGAGTAGCCTGTTTATGAATTAGTTAATATGCATGCTCTGTGGACTTGGTCCAGTCTTATGTCAATGATATTCACCTCACAATGCTAATATGCTCCCAGTTTCATCAGATAATTTTAATGACTGCCTTATTTCCTGGAATCGCATGGTTTCTGTGTTCACTCAGTGAAACCCCACAGTGTGCCCGTCCTCATCTCCTGTGTGCTCTATTTTAGCTCAGTGAAAGACAGCACTGTGAATTCAATTTATCAGTAGCACTATGGGCAACACGTGATATTTCTGAGATATTCAGTAAACTTTTTTAGAATTAATATCTCAGTGAAATTGATTTTTCACATCTTAAAAATGCTTTAAATATTATAATTTTTTTAACCTCTCCCAGGTTACCATCTCCCTTTATTACATATTACTAATAATAGTTAGCAGATGGAATCAGCATAACAGAGATGCACCTTTTTTTGCCTGGTAATGGCAGTTAGGGGTATAACAATAAACAAATTAAAATTTAAAATCCATGAAATTAAATTGTGATTACCCAACATGAGCAAATGATTGATCCCCATCTAATGAAAGTATGTGTGTTTTCGTGTCGGGATGCTGCCTGTAATTGTTTCAATTCACCATTGCCTGAATGTGTGCACAGTGTGTGCCTGTGCTTGTGTGTGTGTTTGTGTGTTGGGGGGTTGCATGCGTGTACACACGTGCACATGTGTGGGCATGTCCAACTGCAGGCTGTTTACAGTGCAGATATAGTCAGTAGGAGTACACAGAGGTGGGTTGTGCTAATTAGTTTTCCCAGCATGCCATTCGAACAGCATGGCAATCACAGTGGGGAATGAATATGGAACAAGTTTCCTATGCACTGATGTGGAGACTCCAGCTTCTGTGTATGAACACATGCACACACACTCTTGGCAAACACAGTAGAGTACTTTAATTCAAACTTTCCTGCCACACTATTTATTCTCATGTCATTTTATGTTTATACATGCCGCATGAACTGTACCGAATATGTCTGTTGTTTTTTTTTTCAATCTGTAATTAGATGTGAAAGTATGTTAGGTCTCAAAATACATTTTTATTTCATCTCCTTCTCGTGTACTTTGCATCTTTCCAGTCCCTTATTTGATACTGAAGATTGACAGAGAAGTTAACTGGAGATTTATTCCTGCAGTTCCTTATTATCTTGGTGGCCATTGCAGTACCCATAAGAGGGCATTAACAGACTTTGTACTGCAGCCATTGTTGTTGCCATCATGTATGCACCAAAATCATGAGGCTGTGTAGTACATTCAAGTAAATGAGTGTAAGCATCCGTGGTCATACATTCTTTTCTTTTAAATTATCTTTTTTTTTTCTTGGTTTTCTCTTTTTCAGCTCCGAGACACTAAATCCATCGCTCACAATACAACACTTCTTCATTTCCTCGCTGAGAAGTGTGAAGAGACTCACCAAGAGATTTTGAGGTTTCCGGATGAACTGGAGCATGTGGAGGATGCCAGCAGAGGTATGTCATTTTTCATAAATATTGAGACTGTCACATATCATAGTGCCCACATGCACATTATGAAAGTGCCATCACCATCCGGTGCTGGATGCAGCCTGGGAAAGAGTTTTACTGTGAGCAATGTAACGACGTCCATGACTGCATCGGGCTACATTCATTCATTTATTTTAGTTTTTTGTCTCAACACATTTTCACCTTTTACTTATCTATTTCAGCCCTTGACGACAGCTAGCACTCTCTCTCTCTTTCTCTCTGTGACGGCAATAGAGTTGTTTGTCTGACCACACTGTCATTCAGCCTGTCAATAAACTAATTCCACTCTAATTCTATTCTCAAGCATTTGGTGGAATCCCTGCAGGCTTATTTACTTTGTTAGTCGCGTAATTGGTTATTTAATCTAATTCAACTAATTATGCACTTGACTGAGGCTGCCAGCCATTGTGTAAGTGGACTGAATAGTCTTCATGTGCTGTATATATTTAGATGTCTTGCTGCACAAATTTTGAATTATATCAACTTTGTCATTTCATGGAAATGAATAATCAAGAAGATGCCACTTAATTGACTGAGGACTTAGGAGCTATTTAAGGAGTCGGGATGCAAAAAACACTTTTGTGGGCACACCATGCTTCTCTTATCTCTTTCATTTTTAATCACACAAAATTAAACAGAGTTTTCAATCAGTTACTGTAACAGCAAAGTCAATAGAAGTGCTAACATGCCCACAGGTCAATAAGAGGAAAGGTTAGCATCTTTTAATTCTGCACCATTTCAAATATTTCTTTTCTTCTTTTTTGTGCTGTCGAGAAATTACTTCTTTTATTTTTCATATCTTACATTTTTCAGTGTCCTTCGCATGTTGAGGCTAGGTAAATGAGAAAAGCTAAAATCTCTTCTGTCAAGCTTCTAAAAATCTGTCTTATTAGATTTACTTGGAGGCACAAAGGAACATGGTGACCAGAGGCCGTGAGTCGGCCCACTCCATGTCTTTGAAAAGCTTTTACTCTTTGTAGAAACAGTAGAGCATCTCTGAATTATTTACAACAATTTACAGCCATCTTCAGCTCCTACAAGCCTTTGGTCCCCCATTTGTGTTTGTGTTTATGGCTGGTTCAGTTGACTGCTGAAATGATCTGTTGTTATTTATTAGACTTTAAATAATTAAATCTGACTGTGTGGCCTTGGTGGGAGAAAACCATAATTATGCTTGAAATCAGGAAATAGCTTATATTTTTATAGAAGACTATGGAAATGTAAATAACATTAATCAGGGCAGAAAACCAATTAATCTGTTGATCTTTACAAAACAAGACGCAGATTCTAACAGGGGAATAGCCTTCAGATATGAAAAGAAAACAAAAAAGTGTAAATTCCACCAAACCGAACCTCTGAGAGCTGGCGAGAAAGAAAAAAACACTGCTGTTTTATAATCTTCATGTTTGTCACTTATCTATAGGTAACAAACAGCCACATGAAAAAAACAGATGTCAGCCCTATTTGTTGATGCTTCTGAGCGGTTTGTGTTGTCATTAGGTGCAGTAAATAATAATAATAATAATAATGGATTAGATTTTTTTAGCGCTGTTCAAGGCACCCAAAGTGCTTTACATTGAGTCCATTATTCATTCAGTCCAGTCACACTCTGGTGATGGTAAGCTACTATTGTAGCCACCGCTGCCCTGGGGCAGACTGACGAGACATTTCGTTCAATAGCTAACTACAATAAGATGATACTTATCAGTCTTAAAGACATGTTGCAAGTTCAGCATCAAATCACATCTCTTCACTCGCCAAGAGCTGTCTCCAGCAGTGGAAAGCCTCGCCAATGTTTAATCTTGTCTAGCTTCTGTTTATTTCACTTATTGTCCTTGCTGATGATTGTGGTTTCTCGCTAAGAGCGGCTGGTTGGGATGGTGATAAAGGTCGCTTGCCAAGAGCTTCAGAAATCCTTGTTTTAACTGTGCCACTAACCGGGGGCTGTACTTTCTTCTTGATTGACAAGCCCCGGGGTAGCTCTACGTCTTCGTCCTCTAATGCGGGAGTGAGTGGACACTACAATGACCCGATACCACCTGTTGAGGTGCAAGTGCTTCATTGTTGCATTTTCTACTTCAAAGTTAGGAAAATAATGTTTACGTCAAGCCTGACAGAATGATCACTTCCACACAATGAGGCATTCAGCTTTTTTATTATAGTACCTGGTATGAGATCGGTGCACTGTATACTTACCTCAACACTGATTTACTTTGTTTTGTCTCTTTAACCATTTTTTTTTCTTCGAACATCCTTACTGATCAAAAAAATCAAAAAAATCAAAGCCAAATATATCACATATAAGACATAAAATTGCACATTCGGCAGCAATCTTTTCACTGGTGAAAGCATTTTTGTAAAAATCACTATATTGTTGTGCTTACTTGAGTTATAAATCCTGAGTCATAAACCTGTGTTGGGCCGGTGGCCTGCTTGTGATTTCTGATTGTTGATTGTCAGGCTGACGGGGAGGGGCTGACTTAAAGGGAAGCTGACAGTGATGATTCAAATGTAATCAAATGGCCATCTACAATAGTTGGGAGTTGTGCAATTAATGTACCTCATTGATAAGTGCAATCAGGCCTGCATGATTTCCCTATGAAATCATAATTTTCCCTTCCTTGATTTGCTGCTTCAGAATGTCACTCATACAATGCAGATTTTGGAGTAAGAAAAAAAAAAAGTATTACCACCTTGCTTTCATCTGGACAGAATTTTTTATTTCACCACCATAAAAAAAATAAGCCTATTTCCCCATAATAATTCAAATTATATTGAGTTTTACAGCAGCCTTAGCATATTAGAATGAAGGATAATTGGTAATTATTGCTAATTGATTATTCTATTTTCTGTCTAGTGGCCTGCTACAGCAGTAGTGATAGTGATAACGGCAACAGTTAGCAATGGAAGCCAGTTTAAGTTCTTTTAGTGCAGATATCTATTACCTCCACACTATCTGTTGGTATTAAATGCATCACTGAAAGGTTTAACTGCTGTGATATAACAATAGTTCATGTTGCAGCAGGTTTTCTCTTCCTGCTTTGACCATGATGTCTTTCACATCTGAACTGTACAGCGTGGAGTACTGTGGGTCATTGCAATCAACAGAAGTTCTGCCATTACCACTTTATTTTTTTGACTCTTACCTCGCTACCTCTTACTCTCTCACCTTGCTGATGGCTACATGTGAATAAATACTGTTCAAGTGTTTGAAAAATCTATTTTCTTTCCTTTTAAAAGCCAAAAGTTACCCAGAGCACATGACTGTATACAGTACAACATCAGAGATCATTAAGCGCAGACGAGCCTGTGAGCAGAGACGAGTCTTAATGGGGGTCAGAGGTTAACATTAACTAAGTCCAGCGTGTCGAGATGTTCCCATAGGAGACGCTTCCAATCCCCTTAGATTCAGCCTTTACCAAAGCCTGTCAATTTTGATTAAAATTCACATGATTATGCAAGGAAGCAAGGTTCCAGATAGGACCTGGACAAAGGGAGGGGCTTTATTAAGGATTTGTGTATGTAATATTATTAAAAGGTGTAAACTTTGGTATTCACTAAACTTATAGCAGCTTAAAATAATGGTACAAAATGTAGGCCTAATTAAAAACTTGAAATTAAATAGCTTATGTGCTGATTCGAGCCTATGCCTATTTTGTCTCAAAGGTTTACGCAGCAAAAAGAGTTTATAAACACTATCGTAATACTGTTTTTTATTATATCAATGTATAATTAGGAGCACAGGCTTTACAATTACAGTTTTTGTACCACAGGAGCCTTTCAGCGCCCTTTCCCCCCATTTTGATACCACACTGTGCGTGAAAATGCTTGATAACGACTTTAAAAAAAAGTGGTCATAAAATCACAAAATGAGAATGACTGTTTGTTTACTGGGCATGAACTTTACTTCACTAAGATAATTTGCATGCAATCAACCAGTTCTTTGTTGCAATGATGGTAGAGGTACGTTAGGTTTTCTGCTCCGAGAAAATCTAGTAAAAAATAAAATAAAACTAGCAGTTATCCTGGATCTGTTGTCCTGTAATACTGCTGCATTATAAGTCACTTTGGACAAAGTGCCTGTCAAAGTAATCTAATGTAATGTTATGTAATGTAATGAGGTCAATGCAGAGCAGCTCTTTCCCATCACTTTGTTTAAGCCGGTCTTCTTGGTGGTGACAGTGCCTCCATCTTAATAACCTCCATCAAGGAGGTTAATGGCATCATAATCAAAACTAAACAACCCTGCTTCCAGAGTAGTTGAGGCACTTTTTGCAACATAAACAAAACAATGCAGTAATTTGCTGATCCTTTTTTGACACATATTCAATAGAAAAGCGTGTAAAGACAATATATTTAATGTTTACCTCATCAACTTTATGGATTTTTGTTAATATAGGCTTATTCTGTATTTGATGCCAACAACACATTCAAAACGAAGCATAAAAAATACTGGCAGCAGTATAATGAATTCCTTTTAAAACATTGAAAAGCTTCTTCCGCGTTCTGTATTTTTCATATAAGTACATTATAAGTCCTGAGGCATAAGTGAATTTCAATACTTCGAATGTATAAACCTTGAGTCACAGAAAATTTTTACCAAACCCAAATTGAGATAAAAATATATTTCAAAATCACCCGTTCTCTATTCGACACGTTCCATTCAACAGAAACAAAGACGGACGCATAATGGATGTTCTGTCTGATCTTGTGTCACTGACAGTAAAGAAAATGCTGCTTGATTTTTTCTTATGAAAGCATTGATAGCAGAATGCCAGTAAAAAAATCATTGTAACCTGAAAAACGGACAAGGACGGGTTCTTGTCAGTGTTTTTCACCAGCAGCACTTTCCTTCAGACAGTGAAGAGCTGCTAAAGAGACACCTCCATCATTCAGAAACTCAAAATTTTTTTAAGTGGATACAGCTTGAGAAACATACACTATATTACACCGAGCGTATTGAAGTATGTGTGTTGTGCAGTACAATGCCTGACCTTGATACTGAGTACTGTATCAAGTTTAGTCTTGACAGTGAAACCCATTCTTAAGATAACAAATGGAAACATCGGACTGTGTCCCAGATCACATCTATCTTTTTGATAACGCGACATAGTTTAATAAAACTATAAAATCACTCCGGTAATAATAATATCAAATACAGTGCTGAATTAGGTTATTTGGAAGTTCAAGGCACCACACCTGTATACAAGCAGACATCTATTCCTGTGCAGGATGAATTTATCAACTATGATACATATTGCCCCTTTTTGAAGACATCATGGTTGTTGCCGGAATGATCCTTCCCCAAATTCAATTCATTTCCTTCCCTATGATGCCACTTCAGCGTTTGTTATTGCCTTTGTATCTAAACGACTACCATATTTTACTGAGCGCTCCATCTCTGCCTGAGCACAGGATTGGTAGCCTCTCCTGCCACCATGTCATCTTTGATCTCTGCTGATAAATCACTCTGAGGGATGAAGGATTTGAAGGCGGACTGGGTAGCTGAAAGGGGCTCAGGCCTCCTCATTGGAAATGAATTCAATTTACATTTTTTTTTTTTATCTCATCTCCTTCCCACCCAAAAAATTACTAGTCGCACTCGGCAGTACACCAGCAGTGAATATTGTGGGGCTTTTTCCTTAATAATATTATCTACATTGCTTTTATTAACCTACTATTTATTTAGGCTCAGGTTCAACATTCACCAAACAGGAAGGGATGACAGATTGACAATGCAAAGCAGATTCACTTATATTTTCCCTACACTATAATAATACTGTTTTTGACTGATAGTATGTATGTACGATATACTGATGGCTTATTTCTTCCTTATTTTGCTGCTTCTTTATTTTAATGTGAAGTATGTTTTTAAGCTTGATTTTTTTTTTTATATGGAGCATGCACTTAAATAAATTAAGACTTCACTCTCAAACTCTCATAAGAGAAAATGGTAAATATACTGCATTTGTATAGCGCTTTTCAAGTCCTAGGAACTGCTGAAAGTGTTTTTACACTACAATTCAACATTCAAGCATTCGCACACATTCATACACTGGGGGCCAAGTCTAAGTGCCATCAGTAAGTGAAACCATTCATACTCAGCTATTGGGAGCAATTTGTCATTCAGTATCTTGAATTTTAAACGTAGTCTCATGACCAGGGATCAAACCACAAGTGTAAGCACATTTTGAGTTGATCATTTTAATGTTGTAGTAAAGAAAATGCCAATTAGGGATACTTCCATTTCCATCAACTGGTTTAGGACAAATAAATGAAGCTGCATGGATGTATTTTGGTCAGTAGATGGCAGTGTAATGTGTTGCTGTATAGGCTAATCTGTCAGCAAACAGTAGAAGAAGTAGAAAAAGAGAAGAGAGAAATAAACAACAATAACGAGGTCGCCAATCAGACAACTTTGGCCATCCACGAGAGAATAAGGAGTGGAGAGGAGATGAGCTTCCATTCTACTACCTTCGTGTTTTATTTTTATTTTTAATGGTAATCAATCACTGTATAACTTCTATATTCTTGGGAAGATAAGTGAAGCTTGTGTTGATGAATTCATTTTAATAATGTGCTCTTGCAAATGGACTGTTTATATACTGTATATGATCGTTCATAAATGTACTATCGAGACGGTAACCATTTGAAATGTAGTCATAGAATCCACTATTTTCATACCCCTGACCTCATCTTAATAGCAGCAGCAAAGCCTTGAGAGAAGTGTCATTGGCCAATTTGCCTTGTTAAATCCCCCCCAGAGATGAATATGTGGGGCCTGACAATGGGAACTAAGTCTGTGTGGTGATTCCACTCAATCAGTGGTGCACTGACAATCTGTCTTGACAATCCGGGAAAAGAGGAAATATGACACAAATGTTCTCATAAATCTATTTAGTATAAGGCATAGCCAAGGGCAAAGTACTTTGGAGCCTGTGAGAGAGAAAATGGAGAATGAGGGGAGAAAAAAAAGATGAACTCTGAGGATATTAATACCGCTGTGAATATATCTATTATCCACATTCATTTCAAGGCACTGCAGCATAATAAAGCAGTGCCCATTTCCCATTTAAACTCATAGCAGTGCTTGGCTCTGTATTACGTAGACAAAATGCCTTTCTGGATGGGGTGGAACACAGAAGGGATCATTTGTCTTTTGGTTTCAATGGAATTGCAGGAAATCATGGCGCTGAGAAGATATTCCCTCATGCCAGTCCGGGGAGGGTCTCACTAAAGTCTGCTTGATGAAGAATTCATCAATTCAAGCCACACACTTAAGTGCTACTACTTTTTTGCCAAAGAGATGTTTGTCTTTGAAAGAAACTCAAGATTTACATTATGTAGTTGATACTTTGCACTAATAATTTATTTCACAGCTGGTATGTTGGCTCCCAATTTGAAAAGATTGACTACAGCGGAGATAATGAGAAAAAAATACAGTTTTTTAAAGTTTGTGGAACATTTTGAAAGTGCCTTGCTAACAGCTGGGCTGTTTTAGCAGAGAGGTGTTCGGCTGTTTATGTTAGAAGTGTGTTAGTAACAAAGAGACCTGCTTTACCTTTTTCATCTTTATTATTTCAATCAGTCATATTGCATAAAATGTGCTAATTCCATTGAAACATGTTATTTATTTACTTAATAGTGTGGTTTTGTCATCAGGTTTTTAAAATCTAGGTTTTCGAAATGTTTTTGCACACACACACACACACACGTCTTTCTCATTTAAATTTTATCAGACTGCAGAGGAACAAAGAATTGGATTTGCACTAGCTCGATTATGGCCACTGATTGAGTAACTTTATATTGTGCCTGTTTCGCTTCGTCTTCAGATAATATTGGAAACATAAATGATTCATTCTGTTTCTAATAGTTATAATAATATAAACAATGTTTAAACTACTGTTGAATTCAAATACCAATCCCCAAAGAAACAGTGAACAGGCATTCATTTATATGCAGGGCTGCCTGTTTGACCTAAATTAGCATTCAGAATGTCATCTGCTTGCTTGGCAACCTTCCTAATTTTCCCAGAAGACTTCTGATTTTAATAACACTTTCCCAGTGACCCTCATGGTGCCATATTCCCAATATTACCCCCAATGTTGATCACAATCTAAAATACAGCATATTAATTTTCTATTCAAATCATGTCATATTCACACAAAAAAGGTTTCAGTGCTTTTTTTTAACTAAGTTTCTAATTAGCAAAGTGCACACATCACAAATGTAGGCTCCATATATGGTAATATGGAGCCATATATGGACTGAACACTTTAATGCACACTACTCTACAATTTAAGCACTAATGATCTACTCGCCCTGGACCTGTCTGCATGTCCAAATGTTGTTAAAATTGTTTTGACTGGCAACCTCAAGCCAATGAGAGCAATTAATGTGGCAAGGAAATGATCAGGAGGAGTCACAATGCCTTGCAAAATCATTGCAAAACCATTTATCTACCTTCAACTCACTGCAGAACAGACAGTCCTTGCTCTAGTCTGGATTATTTTCTCCTTTTTTTTGCAGGAAATTAGCACAAATACAACTTGTATTGCTAGCTTCCTGCAGACATGAACAGAGCTTATCTTTGTTTTGCGTCATCTTGCATGGGTTTTATTGAGTTAAAGTAGTTTGGAGGCTGAACAGACTAGTCAGTGATTCTCCCTAGCTAAATATATTCTACTGTGTTTCCAGTGTGCATATTACGGTTATAAGACAGGTAGTTGTGTAATGTGACCAGTACTGACAAATTTCTTCAAAAGTCGTGTGTTGGTGCCGTTACTGTTTATAGCAAGTTGCATCCATAACCTTTGTGGTAATGTAATTTGTGCAGTGTGTTAACTGAAATGATGATATCCGTTTGATTGTGTAATTTTTGTTATGTTATTTTCTCATAAATAGAATATAAATAAGTCCTCGTACAAACCCTTCCACATTGGAGAGGTTCAATAAAAATATTGTTAATAATGATAAACCAACAATAACTTATGCATGCTTAAGTTTACTTTACTTTATAATACATGTTGGAATTAATATGCATAATCAATTTCATAAATAATTGCTTTGTATTCTCTTTGGTTGTTTTGAACAAACAACTCACATCTCTGGCTTATGAATAAATGTTTTGGAGACAGAGAATTAGTGATGTGAAGGAAATGCAGTGGTTCCTTTATCACCAAATGATGGAGCTTAATAATTGTTTCTCTTTATACTGAACATCAAGGCATCAAAAATAGTCTTTTGTTTACATAACTCAGCATAAAATAACAAAACAGTATACAAAGACTAAAATAGAGAGTACCCTTATGTGCATGTGAAAGGAATGACGTATCTACCTGCCTCTGTGTCTTAATCCTCAGCCAGGTCCTTCGCCTGTGTTGGTTACACCTAATGAGGCATTCTCCAATTATAGGAGGCAGATGCTCCTCTGAGGAAGTGAGCTGCGATCTCACCCATGTCCCCTGACCTCCACCAGTGTTCCATTTGGTTTTCCAGTACACAGTAACAAGCTTCTTGTCATCGATTTTGATATTCAGCCACTTCTTTTTAATTTCAGTAATGGTTGGGTTCTCTGGTTTGGCTCCCTGAACTAGCAGCTTTCATTACTGCGGTGATATGCAGCCACTTGAAAAATTGGGAGTGTCACAACGATGACTACCAATAACACCAACATCAGACCATCTCAATCTTTTGAAAAAAATAATAATAATCATCTATTTCACACTCAGTGAAGTTTCCTTTCTAAGATTTGTAGTCAAACTTTTCCATTCTCCCTTAGAAGTAATTGAATGACAATCTGATTTAGGTGCATATTAATATTCTCAGTGGGAATTCCATTTGCCATTTAATCGTGGGAGTTAATAGGGTGTGGTATGAGGCTCTCGAATGTGCAGCATTTCAAGTTTATTGCAATTCATAATGTGGGAAATTGCATGTAGGTAAACGTAAAAGACTAAATTGGGATATTTTGAAAGGTTTGCAGTCTTTTGAATTCATTGTTTTCATTGTGAAGCTCCCAGCCGCAGAGAAGCTGGTCTTAGGAATTATGATCAAAACACAAACCAGTGTGCACATAACTTCAGAACTTGGTGGAGATTCACCTAACAGCGGTACAATGACCCACATCGCACATCCAAGACAACAGTGGAGTGGCTTTGTCTCTGTATGTACTTGAGAGGGGCAGCCAAAGCCTGGATTTAAACCCCTTTGAAAATCTTTGGAGAGACCTGAAGATTGCAGCTCACTGATGCTTCCCATCCAGTCTGACTGAGATTAAGAGGGTCTGCAAGGAAGGAGAACAAAAGCCCAAATCTGAGATGACTTAGATGACTACAGTCACAAGTTGGAAATCTCCCACAGAACTGAAAAAACAAAAGCGCTGTTGATCATGTTAGAAGCAATACAAATCAACTAAATTGGTCAGATAGTTCGACACACAAACAATATCACTTTTTTTTAGCTAACGTGATAGTTTTTAATGTCCTGACTGTTTTAAAGTTTCACTTCCACAAGTAAGAAAATTGATACCAATGCTAAGTCAGTGGGAGTCGATAAGATTCACACAGACACTTGGGTTTGAATGTAATATTTATCAAAAACATTTGAGTGTCCTGCTTGTGCTAGGTCCTCACCTTTCCATCTATCATTTGGTGTGTTTCTGTGTCTAAGCACCAAGCATGCTCTTCGGAAGCTTTTTGTGTTTGAGAACTCATCACTTATACATCAAAGGATTTTGGCAAAGGGTACTTGTATTATTGAAGGCAGAGTCTTCAGTAATACACAACCAATGACAGTCTTTGGAGTCCTGAGACCCAGATTTCCTGTTGATTTGACTGGACACTTCATGCACGTCTGCACATACAGATTCAAAAAATTGTGTTTTTAAAACATAGCCAACCAGAACCAGAATATCTAAATTTTCTGTTATTTTTTTGCAGTCACACCGACACCAACATATTCCCCAAAAGATTATATCTGACCATTAGTCAACTTAACGTCATCACTGTGGCTAGAAATGGAAACAATTTCCTCAGCGGTTGTTTAAGGTATACTCATCCCTGGACCCTGAAAGTGATAGAGCAGGATCAGCGAGGCCAGCCGTTTAAATGGACAGTCTGTCATGAAGAATATTAGGAACAGGAAACAGACCTGTCGAGCTCCACCAGCTCAGGATGAGTGATGAGCTCTAGAGAGTTTTCGTTTTTCTTTTTCCTTTTTTTTCGCACTCACTTCATGGTGGATGAGTAGTTCATTGTGAGACCAAAACAACTATTCTCACTCTTTCTTTTTTTTTTTCTTTTCTGTCCATCTTTCTTTCCCTGCACCTCTGATTTCTTACATCACCACTTTGGCCAGCCAGTATGAATGTAGACAGAGATAGACACATGCAGGGAGGCCAGCAGCCCTGCTTAGCATCAGGCTCCACTCCGTGACAGCAGATTTCAATGAGAGGTGACAATGGGACCAGGAATGAGAATAATGCTGTTTGCCAGCCTAGAAATTCAGCCTGTCACAGTAGACCATTTCCCATGCTGGGAGTATTCCATGAGCCGAGGTGAACAAGGAAGCTCCATTTCAAATGCAACTCTCGTTTTCTGCAATAACTCATAACTAGAACCAATCCACCCCTGTAGATTAAAGTAATTGTAGTATTTTCAGAATGTATCAGTAGCTAATCGACACCTTTCCCTCTATAACACTTGTAACCTGAGTTCAAACAATTTTCTCTGCACTCAGATCCTTCAAACACTGCAAAATATAAAGTCCTGCTTAATGACATACAGTGATTGAACTCAGGACCCATACGAAGCAAATCCAGAGGGGAGCTACTCAGTGTGCGCTTACAGCAGAGGGAATGTCACCTGGTGCACCAGGGGCACATAGGGAAGCAGAGTTGTTTACTTTTAAAGTCATTACTGGTCTTATTTCCTTTAAAACACACATTACCCCGTGATCATGAAGATATCCAGGGTTTGGTTGTTTGCTCATTTGAGGAATGGCTTAGAGACCAAGAGGTTCTCAGGGGAAGACCTGGATTTGGGCTGTGCATTGATGTGCTTCCCTGCATTGAGACCAATGCCATTATCGATTTGGCTTATTGGTCTGATTCTTTATGGATTCTCTTATTGATTCCTGATCAATTTTCAGTGTGGAACACAGGGTCGGCCTACACAGTTTTATTGTCTCTCAGTCTGAACAAAGTGTGCTAGAAAAAGAGTAGAAAAATAAATGCATGTTACTCAATTGTGTAAAGCTCCACCGCTGTTTCAAATGCATGGTATTCCTGGAATTAAATGCTGCATAAAAATGTGTTTCAGCATATTACTGGTGTTTCCATCCTGTATTCAAATGACTATTTTTACAGACATCACGAGCAGTAGTAGTAGAAAGTAATTTTCTTTGTACAATGAAGCCACACTTTTGATTTCTTCTTTATCTTGACCATGGTCAACTTTTAAGTTATGAACAACTTTTAGGAAAACTTGCTGACATCGATGAAAGGAATTGATAAGCATGAAGGAATACAATTCTGATGGATCAGACCATTTTGAACTGGTTCTCAATTGGTATCGGTTCTTGATTTCCATCCCTATTCTCTATCTACAGTGGATCTTATGAAAAGTTGTACTTACTTCCTCTCTTATCTCCTTTATATAACCTGGATTTGTTTTAAGAAGTTACCAATTTTTTTGAGAAAACTTCACCGAAAATGTATTATAGAAAACCCATCCCCTGTAGGTTTGAATGGTGACTCTGAAGCGTTTGTACCTAGTCGGCTTGGATTCACAACAGTTACTACACAGTGGATTCAAATGGCAACTCAACAGTCAGTGCCGAGAAACATATCTAAACGTTCATATAAACTTCTCAAACCACTCATGCAGCATAATCCACTTGGCTGCCTTTGATCCCTATTAGTCGGATTGCTAAATTGCTAAATCATCACAAAAATAGCATGTGTAGATGTTGTGGAGGAACTCTTGAGTGCTCCTCTGCCTCATTCAGCTCGTTCGTAGGAGGCAGGTGGTACTTGTATCAATTAAAAACGTCTATTTTCCCCTTCAGAAATGTTAATGATGTGATGATATAAGATTTTTACATTTAATTAGGCTGATTTTGCTGCTCTATTCATTTATTTTTGAGTTAAGCAATGTTTTCATTCAGAATACTCCTGCAATACAGCACCAGCTTTAAGTGAGTGATACTCTTTCAGTAGCAAAGTCTGAGGGATCAGAACTGTGCTACTGCACTCTTATATATCCATTTATTGGCTTGGCACATTATCACAATGCTTGATATCTGTGTTCACTTAGGACATTATCACAAAGCCTGATTTACAGTATGCTTTGTGCATTGATAAAAGCTTGTAGTGTTAGGTGCGGCATACAATGCTTTTGACCTGTCATAACAATTGTTGAGCAACAAAGCTGCTGTATCCTTTAAAGGTAGCACCACTGAAAGGACATTTAACAAATGTTAGGGAACTTTAAAGTTGTTTTCATCGAGAGAACCCAATGATAACATGTCTGTCAGGCGATTCTGATAAGTAAGATAATGATGAGGATTGTTGTACAAATGAGCAGGAAATTGAGTTTTCCCTGAGGTGATCCCTGCACCCTCCAGATAAGGCCATGTTGAGGCGTTACAACAACAAGTGCAGGGATTTGTAATATTGACTGACTGAAAGAGCATAATCTACAGTACAATATGTCCACCCTGTTCAGGATTTATGTGGTGTGCTTGTGTGATGGCTCAGTGGTGACATCTATATTAAAAAGGCTAAGCCTGCCAAAGAGGTATCATACTATTGTTAAATAGTCATTTTAGCATTAACACAGACGCAGACAGTCCAAATTTTCCTCCACAGACCGCCTGTATTATCTCCTTTCAAATCCAGCAGGAGTGGGATATGAAATGGTATTTCATAATCCAGGGATGACTGATTTGGTTTTGTCCGACTTAATTAAAATTAATGGAAAGGACCAAAGACCGAAGAAATAGAAAAACCCTTGAAGTGACCAACATTATCTTTTTTTATTTATTATTTTACATATTGGTTATGGTCCGAATATTATCTGGTAAAATTACTTTTTCTTTTATTTCATGTCATTTAAGATCCAAATGTTATCTTATAATAACGTAATGATGGCTGTTTCATTATCTCATAGTAGAATGTGCCACAAATTACCTTGAAAAACAGGATGTCAAACCAGACGGCACAGTGTTAATAAGACGCCATAAAGGCGAGAATGAGAACTGCAATATTAATATACTAAAATCAAGCAAAGCATCAGCCAAGTAGTCAGCAGCAATGTTTGAATTTTAAGGTTATTAAAACTACTGAAACATTTTCTTTTTGGTGACGAAGCAATGTGATGTTTAAAGCCACATAGGGCCGCTGTCAGAGACATTTTAATGTTAATATTTTAATTAATATATTTATGGTAAAAAAAAATTGAGATTCAACCTATTGGTGGTGTAAAATAACTTTTTAATTCTGGTGACTGTTGTTATGTGGCTATAGGGGAGAAAAAAAGACACTAAGAAATTCACCCCAACTTTAATATTTTTTTAAATGGCAATTTTGTTCTTTTTCTTAGGCAGGAGACCAAGTATTGACTATGTAGGAGAGAAGTAAAATATTTAAATCACTTTCTAGGTTTTGTGATCCTTTTCATTGCCTTGAAAGAGAAGACTTAGCGCTCTTCTCTCAGCATCATGTAGGCAGAAATGTGCTTTA
>CAFUXE010000716.1:320297-339314 GCA_903364295.1 Serranus cabrilla
TGTGTGTGTTGTTGTTGGTGGTGGTGCACATTTGGGTGTTATCCTCTTATGGTATTATTCTCTTAAGAGCAAGGCCTCCTGCACAACTAATTGCTAGCAACAGAAGCAAACATCTTCAGTATGTTTATTCAAAAGGCAAGAACTATTTCAAATCACATTTTTATTTTTTAGGTTTCCTGCCAGATATGAATAGAGAAATGTTTTCTAGGCCTTCACATGCCTTTTGTCAGTATTGTGTGGGTTATTAAAAAAAAGTTGAAGTAACATTAATTCAATCAAAACATTTTTATTCAGCTTTTTCACATTATAATTGGAACAAAAAATAGAACATGGGATGTTTTTTTAAAAAGGGGAAAGGCAGAAAAATGACAATAGACATGTAAACATTCAATCATACCCCTACATATATATTACCAGACTTGTATACATATGGAGAAAGATGTAAACACAGTTTTGGGGGAATATATACTTTCCATCCCTGCCATATTTGAGGATAATGACCTTTTTAAAATCAGGAGAAAGGGGTTTCGAGCTCCTATCTTTTGTGACAATCATACGTACGTTTATCCTCTTTGTTCTATGCACACAAATCACACCATGCCATGGAGCAAAATACACATCATACCAGACATGCCATTTACCCAGAGAGGCAACAGATCATTTACCGACTAGGTGGTCATTGCAGTAAAGTGCCTCTGTTTTCTCTCCATTCCTTCCCACACTCTCCGCCTCTATTGACCACTGTTTGAGAGAACGTGTCTGTGGCTCAAACGCTGTCATAAGAATCTGAGCAGCTTTCGCCAACCTCTGCGCATCAGTGGGGGTGGGAATTGATTTTGGATACTAAATTGGGTCATTTTTATCATGGGCTGTCATCAATATATAATTTAAAAGCATGGCCTGAAGCGTGCACTGCAGGGCTGCTCATTGGAGTTTTACTAGGCCCGGGGGAGCCTACTCCCCTGTGCCCCTTTCAGTTAATGCATGCCACTATGTGTGAAGATTCCACCATCACTGGTGATTTATACCCCCCGGAGGAGCAAAGACACAGCAGAACATAGGCATTCACCGCCTGTATTGCAACATTTATATGGCACTCTCTGGGTCTGCCAAGATCATGCTCATCTGTATCTATCATGAAATATCTTCCAGGGATTTGTTCTCAACATGCCACACTTGTTTTTCCTTCTTTCTTTCCATTATGCACTGGTGAATTTCAACATAATCGCAGCTGCATTGTTGTGAAGTAAACAGTCGTATCTCAAGTGTTTACAGTGACGTGGGAGAGGTTAGTGTGGCTGAGGCAAAGATTCATAGAACCAAAGCTTTTCCTCACCAGATTTTCTCATCTTGATGCGTTTTGGAATGTACGATGAAAACAGGTGCCAGCCCACATCGGAAACCGCTTCCTTTGTGTAGTACAGACCATATTGTGTTTGTTTGCCTTTATGATGTAAATCATGCAGATCTCCTCTAATTTTGTCCCCAGGCTTTATGGAATGAGTTTAATTTAGCAGCCAGCCCTTTATTTCCAAAATAAATCTAACAGGTCCTCACTATGACCTTTCTCTTACATGTTGATGATTTGCATTTTCCACCTTCTTCTTTTTTTTTCCAGCTCTGTGATATGGAGTCACACTGTGTGATCCATATTCAAATATTATTTAAATCAGTTGCACCACATTTGCATGTGAAATTGAGGATTTGAAGCCAGGTCGCCTGCATACTGATCAGAGGGACAACCTTCATTCGAGTGAGGGTTGATATTGCAAATAAATGGGACAGGGTATTAATAATTGTGATGAAAGGAGTGTTCTATATTGCCCACTGCCATAAAGGAGTGTTTCTCCTCCCATGTAATGAATCTGATATCATGCTCAACCCTTTTGCTTTCAGCTCAGGAAATGATCATACTCTCTTCAAATAGAGAGACCAGCCCTGGTGTCACTTTTTAGGACAAAATTACCCACAAGATGGCGGCTTGTTCACACACCAAAAAATCTTTTATATAATCGTGGCCAGAAAATAAAACATTCACAAATAATGCTATTTCACAGAGTTATGTCACCTACCCATTATGTCATATGAGGTCATATGGCAGTGCTATTGTGAATTTGGGATGAAATATTTAATAGTTGTTGATAAGGAATGACGGTACTTTTAGGAGAGTTTATTTTAGTAAAACTACAACTAAACCTGGATCACATGTAAAAAAAAACTGATGATTACACTGCATGGCATTTATTAAAAAACAGAACTAAGATAAACATTATCCTAACAACTTAGTTTAAAATAAATGATTGAACTCTTTAGCTTGATGTTTGAGTTTGTTTAATAGTTGTAGGCACTAATATCTCTGAACTTGCCAATGCATTTATTTTATTTCAGTTCAGTTAGTCCTCAGCGATGAAGTTCTTTGTCTACATGTGTCGCTGGGGTTTCAACCTCTTCACACTTCTTCCTTTCTCCGTGACCTTTGGAAGAAAACAGTTTAGCTGAAATCCCTACTCTGCTTTCTATTCATTTTTAGAAGAAGATAGTCAGTGAAAAGTGTCTAACAGTAGCTCGCAACATTATCATAACCTTGGAGTAAGGTATTGGCCCCAGTTTTGTTTAGCAAGTATGTTGTCTTGTATTCCAGCACACGGTCAGGTTCAGATCTTTGTTAATTGCTGCCTTAAAATTATTATGGCAGTACTCTTAAAATATAATTCCATAACCTAACCTCAGCATGCAGCAAGGTCACTGGCTGAACACTACTGATTAGTGTTTATTCATGCTTCTGTATTTCCATTTATTCATACATTTCAAAGCTGATAATAGTGATGTTCTACCTCTGGGACAATGATTCATATGTGCCGAGAAAAATATGCGCGCCAGTTTCATAGGCAACCAAAATTCAAGTGTGTAGGTGTCTTTAGTTTTCCTCTCCTTTGCCTTGACATGGCATACCAGCTGAGACCTGCTCCTTACAGAAAGGTCTGTTTTTATTCCACCAACTGAAGCAGAGGTAAGGAGGGACAGAATCGATTGTTGCGGGCCAAATTGAACCTGTGTCGAGCTGCAGGCAGCCACGAGATAAAGCCTCTGACGCTGTCTGCTGTGTTTATCATCAGGTGGCCTTTTCTGTGTGTGCTATGCTGCGATTTTGATGTGTTAAGTCATAATAGGGGAGCCACCATTCTTTGGAGGGGCTGCCAATAAAATCGCAGACAGAGGGGATTATGTTTCATGTCAGCCCATTATTGTTTCCAGCTTCCCCTGTACACTTTTTTTCACCTGGAGAGGCCTCTACCTTGATTTTGCTGCTTTCTACTCTGCTTTGCCTCGGTTCCCTTTTTGTTCATATTGAAGAGGCAAAGTTTCCAATGTGATGCTCTCTAAATATGTTAGCATTTTATTTCATTGTGGACCTCTACTCGTCCACTGAAGTCTCCCTGTCACGCTGACCATGACTCACTTGCGGTTGTGGGGCCTGGGTCAAGAGAAGAGATCTGCTTTCCCTTTTGTTTGGGAAAGATGTAGCCACAGCAGAGTCTGGCTTTATTATTCAGAATCGTCTATTCTCTCAGTGGGTCCTGCACGCACAGCAGTACAATGAAACTTCTGTTCTTATCACCAAAGTAACTTGTGCATTCGTTTTTCTCGAGTCGATTAGTCATCTTTTATACTTGTTTCATGCTGAATGACATATTTCCAAGAAACTTATGAAAACATCTCTTGTCAACACAAGATATAAAGTGGTGTTTTTGCAGGATTCTTTGTGTAGACCCTCAGTTTCACAGATGTGTCCATTAAATCAACTAATCAGTTAATCCCCTATCCGCCCATTTAACCTTTTGATTAACTTGCACTTAAATACTCATATTTTTACAACTCCAGTTAGCTGTCAATCTAAAGACATGTTCCGCACATATATTGACAGTCATCTGGACACACTTTTTTATGAAATGCAGTTCATGCACCATAGTCATCTGGTAGTATTGGAGCCATTGCAGTGAAATAGTTTTATTGCTACTGGCTGTCCTCTGCCAAGCCTTCTCCCTCCACCAACAGAGATAATTTGCCACTTTGAGTGCAAAACCTTGGCAGAGGATGCTCAAACTGTGTGCCTGGTCTGCCTTGTACTTGAATATGCCCCAACAGCGCAGTCTCCACCAGCTTCTATGACCCTTCCATGTGGCTCAATCTTAAGAATGTCTGTTCCAAGATTGTCTATCCTACCAAGAACTCTTGTTTTGAGCCACTACGTGCTCGGTGGAGTGTGCTATCTCTGTTACACCAGTCGTTATCTGGGATGACCAGCTAAATACTGCCCACCTGTTCCCAGAGAAGGTGGGCTATAGCCTCATATCTAATCAGGCAGGCCATTAGCAGGAGATGACAATGACTCCAGTAATTTTATGGGCACAATTTAAAGCTTTCTTCTTTGAGGAAGACCATGATAATCTCCTCTTTCCACCCTTGGGCTACAGCGTTTTCAAGCTGACTTAATCAAGTGCAGAAAAGAATCACACCAGTGCTTCTCAAGCATTCAGCATAGATCTCCAGAAGTGTTTAGATGCTATCCCTTGGCCCATTGTACTGACACACACCCCCACTCCTTGGTTTCATTTTCTTGGTGACCTATATTCATGTAGTAGTAATGTACATTCAGTGCAATGACAGCTTTCAGCAAAGCCTAAAGCTGTTGGTTATTACAATGGGCTGATTGGCTGCGAGCTACAAACCCCCCTAAGTAATGGCTAAATGGGAGCACACACTGAAGCTGCCTTGGGCTACGAGATAACAGCCCAAACACCCTGGCAGTGTATGTCTTTTGCAGTTTTAGTTCCCTAATGTTTTTGTCAGCCCTATAGCACTTACCACCTGAAACAGTCTATTCTTAACTGGCAACAGTGCAAAGTCTACTGACATTTTGTCTTTTTTTATTTTTAAAACCTGCTTTTTAGTAGAAAAACAAAATTCCTAGAATTGCAAAAGAAAACAACATTAAAACATTTTTTAAAAACCCTTTCAAGACCTGGTTTTGTAGTGTGAGGCAGAGGCAAAATTAGAACCAGATGAAGCTTTGGTGCAATTTGTGTGAACACATGGGGTACTACTTATTTTGACATTAAAGCAACTTTTCACTTGAGTGGCCTGATATCCTTGGGTGAGAGCTCCCATAGACATTTTCTCAGAAGCAACATGATTGAATGTATCTAGCTTAACCCTTTAACAGCTGTTGATCTTTCATTTAGTATTTATTTATTCAGAATTCTTATTCTACCAGAATTAAATGTCATAAACAGACCTGAGCCAGGCACGTACACAGTTTACATACCAGGTCCAGGCAGTTTGCATTTTGGCTTAGTTTCTTGTCAGTTCAGTGGTTGTGCTGGTTCTGATAGAATATGACATAACTATGCAGGTTTCCATTTGGTTTGATTCTGACTCAAAGCAAATAGCATAAAGATCGGAATATATTTAGATGTAGTTTATCTTTTAATTTCACTTTTTCTGTTTTTCTTAACTGTTGTTGGAGAGTGAAATTGTGCTATTTTTGTTAGCATTTCAATACATGTAAAATATTATCAAGAGTAAAAAAAACAGTAATTCAAAGAAAAATTGAATGAGGCAACCCTACAGTATATTTCAGTGCTCGTCAATACTAACTCATTCTGTGTGGCTGGGACGATGTGAACTGCCATGCATCCTCTCCACTTTTCTTAACTTGTCAATGGTAAATGGACCCAACACTTCTACCCTAACGATTAATGAACTACTTAACAATTTGCTTAATGAACTACCTACCAATTTGCCCCTCACTCACACAACACTCGCACATCCGTGGTGTCAGATCGGTCTGTTTGGGGTTCAGTGGCACCAGATATTCCCACCTAAATAATAACCAAACAAGATCTAATGTTCTCTGTTGTCCTACTGTCAACCCTGCTATTTACATTTAGTGAAGCACCAAGGCAATCAGGAAGTACTACACACATTTTTTTTTAATATTGTGTTTTTTTCCTGACTATTTTTTTTCTTCTGTGCCATCAGGGTGGCCACAGTTTTAAGGACAAAGATTTTAAATTCATATGTGTATATGTTTGTAAGCGTGTGTTGTGCACACGTTTATGTGCGATCACATCACAGCTTTCATTGCCGAAGTGCCTTTCAGTGCAGTAGTTTCACATTTTTATATATATATACATTGATTGATGTGAGAGCCTGATTGTCTCATACTGTTCCAGCAAAAGAGAATCAATTTTTCTGTTTTCACCCATCTATGTTTCGATGTGTCCTGGTCATGCTACATACATCACAGTCCTGGACTGCTCCCGATGCTATATTCAACTACTCTGTATGGGGGGGAGAGGGGATAAAAACAAGAAAATCAGCCACTTAATTCATCTCCCAGCTCGAAAGTCTCATTACACTGCTGATGAGTTTAAGGATTGCCTGAGGTGGAAAGGGGCTGTGTTTATGGCTCGGCAATCGTGCGTACCGAGTCTCCTCGTCTCATGTGGATGGAAAACAAAAGACATGCCGACACTCCAGCCAAATTAATACTGAACACATCCCTGCTTACTTCATGATTGTACACTTATTTAAACATATGTTTCTAAAGAGATGTTATGTCCTATGAAGTCTTTATATGGTGGCTGCTAAATGAAGACAAATACGGTTGGTGGGAGAATTGATCTGACCTTTCCCGCCGTGTAAGGGATATGAATCTCTCCGCATCTACTTTATCAGTGTGATATAGGGACACAGGAAATCTTAATTTAGGCAGTAACATGTAGGTCACGGCACAGCTACAAGCTGAAGTGGAACAAGTATATGTAACCTATATGCCCTGCATTTTTAGAGACCATCCAGGCATCTATTTTAGCAAGTTGAAACATGCTGCAGACATTTTCTTTTCAGAAGGTGTAATTTCATTTAGTAAATTTAGAGAAAAAGGAACCTAAATGCATTTGTACAGCTTGTAACATAACAACAAAAACAACACAAATGTTATTAGTGAGCAAAAGGAGTTTATAATGAAATTGGGCAGCTTTTGCACAGTTTCTGTGGATGGATTAGCCGCAGCTCAGACATCTATTCCTGTTTTATTGAGTTTGCATCACAGGGTCACAGGTTGACTCGTGTTGATTTTTGTGGAGGCTGCTGTATCATGTCTGTATAGTAAGTGTAAATATTTTGCTGGAGTCTTATTCATTGAGTTACCACAGAGTTAAAAGTGGCTCACACACTTGCTATGACAGGCTAAAGCCAATAAATTCATTTGAACTTTCAGAAATAACACAAGTGTGCTACAACCGTGTAAACACGGACAGGATCCCGGTGGAAACTAAGTAATGAATGAGTGCTTTCATTTTCGAGAACTGTTCAGTATACATTAGTTATTCAATTTCAATGGCAAAACAAAGTTATTGTTATGAGTTTATGATCCGGCACCGCTGTTTCTTTCCTTGAATGCACATGTACGAGTTTCTCCAGTTAGAATGATGGCTCCAACATACCTTTCCTGCATTTATATTGAGGACTGAGCCTTTAACTAAATAATTCAAAATGTATTCCTGCTGCCACTGCCAAATACCTTGTACCCAGTTCCACATCTTCCAGCCACTGAGCCTATTTAATGCATTCAGTTACCTTCCCATCCCCTGCGCCGCCTCTGTTGTTAGGGAACCACCATAACCAGTCATCTGCGCTGCAAGATAAAACCAATGTGCTGAGGCGATGTGACCTACCATCTGACAGATGCCTCTTCAGTATGACTGCTCAGCTTAAAGCCAATCAAGAAGAGCCTGGCTGTCTTTCTCATCCAGTGAATACGTAATTTCCATCTAAATCTCATCAATAATCAGGGATAGCGACAGCAGCAATTGGCATGATTGCCAGAGTTCACAGAGCAATCCTTCGAAAATGTAAAGGATTGCTGTCTGCATGGATGGATGGTGTAAATCAAAAACGGAGTGATGAAGGGCCGACATTCCTCATTGTTGAACCACTGGACTGCTGGGGAGTGTGGTCTCTTGGGACCCATGATGTGATATACAGTACTGTCAGTAGACAGGACAGGAATTTTAATATAAGCACAGACTATACTTTTATTTATTTTTTTAAAAGTTCCTGTCAGCTCTTTGAAGTCACCTTATGTTGGTGTTTAAAATACTGGCAATGCTTTTAGTATTGGAGCCCCACTGTCTCAGACTGAAGACATGCATTTAAAGGAAGAGTTTGGCATTTTGGGAAACATGTTTATTCACTTTTTACAGACGTAGATGAGAAGATCAATACCACTCTGTTCAATACAGCTGGAGCCAGGAGATGGCTGGCTTGAATACTGGGAATGGGGGAAACAGCAATCCTGGCTTTATCTAAAGGCTTTTTGTTCAAATCTGTACAAAAAATAATATTTTAGGATACATACAATATTTTATGTACATTAATAGTCTAATAGTCTAAAGTTTGTCATGTTTTTTCTATATTGTTTTACAAGTGTTGGAAGATATGTTTTAAGCTAAGCTAATGGCCAGGACAGGTATAAAGTATCCTCACATCTCAATCTCAAAGTGTGTAAATGCATTTCCCAAAGTGTTCAATCTAAATGACAACCTGATTGCAGTTACAGTCATATTTATGAAACATGTGAATCCCAGGAAGTAAAAAAAGACACTTCACCTACTCGTGTCCATGACAAATGCTGAGTAATAGCAAATGCGCTGCTTGTTTTCTGGACTAAATCAAGCATATGCATGTAAATAAAGGTTTTATTAAAATCATATGATGATTGAGGGAACAAAAAGCTCAATGTTGGTTCATCAACAAAGGGAGGAAAGGGAGACAAACACAGTCCTTGAGTCATCACCCACCCTCACATTCTACCCATGAGTCATACACCACCACACATGTGCACACGGTTAAGCATGAGAAAATCTAATATCTGAAATATGCTCACTGGTCCAAGGGATAATTTGAACAGACACAAGTTTTAGAAAATGAATTAGCTGAAGAAAATGTATAAAATCAGAAGTATGTCTGCTGCAGATCACTGAGATCTACCACTCACAGTTGAATGTGGAAATGAATATAATGTATGCCTCTGTTGTCCTTTAACTTTTCAATTTTGAATTAGGAGCATGGCCAAAAGTTATATTTTATATTGATGATTTATTTAAGCTTTGTCATGGCTAATCTCCATCATCACAACTAAATGATAAAACATCCCATTGTTGAATTACTTGAAGCAAGTATTTGCAATTTCTATATGTCAAGTTCTCAGAAGAAATCTTATTCATAAAGTGTATAAAACAAGTCAAACTCTTCTGCCTCATCCAGAACAAATGTTAAACTGAATTATCTTTACAAGCATATACCCATACATGGAGTTTCCTCTGCCTGGCAATAATATCTCTCACAGAGGGAGCTGTTGAGCCACAAATGGGAGCATACGAGAAACCCAAATGACAGGAAGGGAAAGAGAGCGTCTGAGGGAAGAGGAGAACAAAGAGTGACTAAGATACAGGATGAGGGAGAGACAGGAGAATCTAAGCAAGATGTTTTGGATGTGAATGTGTAATAGAGCGGAAAAGCAAAAAAGGATGATGGCTTACAATCAAGACACCTACTATACCTCTCTTTCTCGCAGCCAGTTGACCTTGATGCTGCTGTTAATGAAAACCCACCATAGATATACCACTCAGATTACTGAAAAATGTGTGACTGAAATCATGTAAGCATAAAGAATAATACTGACCTAAAGAAAGATATTGTTTTACCTTCACTTTACTAAAGGTTAACACATTATTATGTATAATAGAAAGCAGTACATCTGTAAGCCAGCTCTTTAATAATAGCTTACTGTATGTTCAAATAGCAGGGTATCATAGTGAGTTGGGGGTCAAATCCTGAAACTAACCACTAGAGTAAAGACACTTGTGACTTTTATTCTGTAGAGAGATGTAGAGGAATCAAGGTCACCATAAATTACTGTGTCATTATTAATTTTAGAGGTCTATGCACTGCCAGTGGGGGAACCCTATAATCGACTAAATAAATTGCACTTTTCCATTTTTAAACTCTTAGAAATCCTTAAGAAACCAGTTTATCATTTTCAGTACAAATACATACATTTTCAATTTCCTCCACTGCCAAGGCAAACGAGAATTCATAAATAAACATGTAGATGAATGAGTTATAATCAATAAATGAATGTCTACAGTGTCTTTAAACTCTGAAGTAATGCTTAAAAACACATGCTTGAGCAATGGGTTTAGTTTCTGGCTTCCTTTGTAAAAACTCTGTGGTCAACTTCAGGTCAGTTATGATGGATTAAAGGTGACAAGTTTTCATAAAGAAAACAAATCAAAAGGGTTCACTATATCCACAGAGAATTATCGCCCAACTCTGAACCTTTCAGATTTTTTTATTCGATTTTGGAGGGTTTTCTGTCTCACAGACTCTGTTCTCATCAACCATATTTTTCAGCAGCAGCAGGCGTCTGTTTTTAGCTAGAAGCTAGCAAACACACTGTATATTACCTGCTTAGCATCAAATATCAGACTTAATTTGCCACTAGCTGAAACTCTGAATAGCATTTAACTAGCAAAAGGGACATATATTTTTCTCAGAAGTGTGTCAAGACCAAAACAGAGCTAAAAGTGGAACTTGCAGTTATTAAGCAGCCACAAACTCAACTTCAAGTGGCTGCTAGTGCTGCTCTCTGTCTGTGCAAAGCAGACCCAGTCAACACTGCACTAAACATAAACCACATTTCTGCTGTGGCTGCTTATGAGAATATACATATGATTTTCACTTTATCCACAGCATATTTAGCCTTCTTGTATTTGACTATTTAAAATGATTAAGAGTAAATTGGTCATGTTGTAGTCAGGTATCTGTGTGTGTCCATGCCCCTGTAATAGCTGCAGCAACTGCCAATTAATTGATGTTGTGATACTTAATTTTAAATATTTAAAAGCTGGGGTTTTGTTTTTGCTTCCTTTGGAAGTTTCTTGGCCCCACACACTGCAGATTTAAGCCCCATCAATAAGCCAAGTAAGGTTTGGGTTTCTTGGTTTTAGAAATGTCAAGTGAAGTGTGTCCCTTGGAGGTGTCAGGTGAAATAGCTTCAGCTGTGTGATAAGGTGTAACTTTGAAGTTGTGAATGAGGTTAGAGGCATGAGTCAACCTCTGCAGGCTATTATGACCGCCACACCCCCATCTCTGAGCATCTCTCCTGTCTACTACACTCACACAAGCCCGTGGTGTCTTTTTCCTGCCTCCAGAATCTCCTTGTTGCTGTCAGTTCAGTCTGGTGCGTGTTTGGTATCACAAGCCTGTTATTTACTTGTGTCATTATGTTGAAATGATATCAGTTTGTATTTACTTGTTCAGCTAAAGTTGATGTCTGCAGTTTTATCAGCCATTAAGCCACTGAGCAATCATTAACAAACTGAAATTAATTACTTGTTGTACCAGCATGTGGTGCTTTCACAAAGAGACCAGAGACGATGCATCTGCTAATTTACCTTGATGAGGACAGATCTGGGTTTTTACTTAAAAAAAAATCCTCCAGGTTAGCCATCTACTTCACTCAAACAGCCCACTCGTTTCAACAAGGCAGCCAGCTTTGACAATGGTACACGTAAAAAAAAAAAACTCTATGAAAGTAGACACTTGGCACCTCAGGCTGTGGTCACTCATGTCCCATCAGCATCTTTCATGCACTGAATGCCTTTAAAAAAAGAAAGAAAATGCTCTGAAGCCACCCAGCTGTACACTCCTAACTCATACCTTTCGGTTGTTTGTGTGACACCAGAAACATATTATAACAATATCACAGAAAAATATGTCTCGGGAAAGAGAAATGACCATCTTCAAGTAAGTGCATGACAAGCATTTAGATGGTTGATTGTCGGGAGAGAGGAGGTAAACCATTGCGCCCCTGTGGGTTCCTTATTCTCTTTATTGCAGAGGGCAGAGATTCACATATAGCACCAGCACATCGCCCTGACTGATTTCCTCAACACTTCCTGGGGAATTGTCATCACCCCAGGTCAATGTCTAAACTTTCCCATGCATCAAAATATATTGTAATTGACTCCATTTGTAATTCCTCCAGAGATCTGGCACTGGGCTGCAGCTCTGATGGCTGCCGAAAGCAATAAAGTCTCACAGACATGACCCCCATTGTAAACAAGGCCTCCTTCCAGAGTGTGAGGTACAGTGAAGTGTGGTTTTTCGGTGTCTGGCTGTGCTTTCGCTCTCTGGCTCCAGCCAATACTTCCATTCAAATGTTGTAATTCCACAATTATGTAGTTCTCATGTCATGTTTTATTCTTCTTGGCTCGTGTGCACCTACTCCATTATAGATCTTGCAGTTTTAAGATATTGGATGACCTGAAAGTGCAAAACAGAGTTTCCTTTTTTCTTTTTTTTCTTTTTTCTTTTTTTACAGTTTTTATAGGTACCAGAGAGGCTGGGAAGAAAATTCCGTGCTTCTTTACACTGCACACTACATTATAGATATGCTTTAATGCAATGTGCTGTAGCTGTAAATATTAATGTTACATCAATTAAAATAATAGCACTGCTTATGTGCTGTGAGTAATGTATACTGTTGTGATAAAAACAATAACGTTACATGAAGGTACTTCATCAGTTGCTGCTCAGGTTTTCTATCAATGCAACATTAAATCATATTTACATTTAAGGCAATGTTGTATCATATAAGAAAATAATTTTCTCACTAATACTAATTGCATCTTAATTTATTAAAAAGACTGGAGCCTGTGATCATTGCTGCTGTCGGCATTTGCAGATTAACCATTACATATTTAAACCTTATGGTTTTGCTCTTGGGGGGGTGGGGGGGGCATCAATTCTCATCAGAAGACAAATCCTTCATTATTATAACAGTCCTGTAACATGGAGGGTTTAGGGGAAATGCAAATTAAAAGAGGAAATAGAGCAAAAGTAAAAAGGATTTACCCTTTTATGTGCACGCAATTAGTGCAACATTGATGGGAAATTGCAATTGTGATTGTTTGTGCATTGGTGTCCTCTGAATGAGAATAATTGTATTGTGTGCCAACGACACTATGTTCTGATATAACGTAACAATGTTATTCAATATGTGTGTTATTATTTGTAAAGCAACATAAGTAATGCATTTAATTATTTACACATAGATAACTTGAACTATTTTCTTTCCACGGCACTGACAAGCTGATATAATTTGCTCTTTAACTAACTCTAAACTGTAGCATAATGTTTACAGTTTCTACTGTGCCACAAGGTTTCCTCCACCTCCATTGTTTATGCTGTCCATTAAATTTCCTCATTTGCCACTTTCTCCTGCCTGCTGTTTTTAACATAACATGATCCGAGGTAATCAGAAAGAACAATGTGACTGCTTTGTCACAGCAACAATATCACTTTCACTTCTGCAACTGGAGCTGCTTTGATTCCTGCTGAAAGGGGAACACATAGAGTTGTGTTTATCCTTTTGTCTGTTTCCTCTGATGTACTCTAGTCTGCCTCCCACTTCATCTCCTATTCACTCTCAGGTGCCACCAGCAGCTAAATGAAAAAAGACAAAACATTATTTTTATTGGGGGTGGAAAAGAAATCTAATTCTGTGTCATTTTAAAGGGAATTGAGGCACTCTCTAATTTATTCAAAATATTTTAAATCAACATACCATCCATCATTGTCTTGGTGTGATGCTGCTGATCAATAGTCAGTTTTGCCGTGATGTGATGAATTCGCCCTTTCGCAGCCGTAATATGTATCTGGTCATGTGTAGAGTCCCCTCAAGGTCGTCCTCTCTCCTCACCCTATGTTGTATATGCAAAGAGGCTGTGAGAGGAGGTTTGATGAGAAGATAACAAGTAGGGCAAGATTACTTCTTCAAGGCTCTGAAAGGTTTAACATCTATAATCTCTTGAGCTTGAAAGACTTTTTATGATTGAAGTGCTGATATTATCATGGCCACACCTCCGTCAGCCAAACAGATTTAGGCCAATTTATCTGTAAATTCATAGTGTGTAGAAAGAATGACTCACAGACCTATTCAACTCATAATGGTGTGCTCATTCATGGTTTATGGTTAGTGCTCTGGATCAGAAAATTACAGATTGGAAATCACTTTATGCAATTCAGGATCAGCTAATCCACTTTACTTTTGTTCCTGTGTGGATTTGATCACCCTAATCCAGAAACAAACTTTTAAGGACTACCAAATCTGGATAAATGGGACTATATACCATAATGTACACTATCAGCTATAATGTGGAAATGCTTTTCATTGTGAATATGGAAAAGAAGCACTCTGAGAAACTACTGTCATTGTAATTAAGATTTTATATTCTTGGTTTGATATTGACAGCTTTTTGGCAGATTATTTATAGGGAGGAAGCTTTTTTTTTTCTTTTTTTTCTTTTTTAAACTTCACTGAAAAGGCATCACCAGACTAATTTGCATATATAATCGAGATACTTCGTTTTTTAATTCCAAGGGGCGTTATCAATAGACCTACAACCAGTCAGAACAACGAAATGTGACCTCCAACCAATCATCGTAAAGAATTTGCCCCACCCCCATCCTAACCAATCAGAGCAACGAGAAATGTGACGCAGTGCTGATTGACATATGCTAATTGGGCGGTGGTTGGTCCGTTTTCAAGATGACCAAACATGGCGGCAGGTGACAAACTTTCTCATACTTTCAGGTAAACGGTCACAAAAGTATGTTCCTGAAAACATGTAAGGCGGAAAATAGGCAGCATGGTATCATAATATTGATTTATATTTAATCAGCGCTGCGTAGATTGACAGTTTGAGTTTCGTAAGATACGCTGGACGTCAGTTATCCTATCAAAACCACAGGTCGCCCCGGTGAGGACCAGGTTGTTTGGAAATCACGCTGAACAGGATTGTGACCGGATTTATCCGCCAAAGAAAATGCAAATGAGCCCGGAGGATTAATCTGGTTCCCAGGCTAAGGCCAACAGGTTACGGAATGTCTACTTTATCACCGTAAAAGGTAAACAAATCAAGTGCCAAATATGAATAAATGTTTAGGCCTATGTATTTGACCACTTTAGGTGTTATTAGTTACAGAAATCCACCCTCGGTTCACCTTTCTGCTAGTACCAGGATAATCTGAACCAAGCCTGGGTCAAATGTTGTTGTTTTTTTTACATTTATACTTGAAAAACTTTCCATCATCCTCAGCTTTACTTAGTGTTTAATTCTGGTCGGCAAATGTTAGCAGACACATTACACTAATATAGTTAACACTGTAAACATTGTAGCAGATAAGCATCAGCATATTAGCAGCAGGTTATTATAGTGATTAGGGTGATGTCAGACATCAGACTCTTAATCTTATTTTTCTTACTTTCAGTTTGTCCTTTTAACTTCTCCAACAGCCTTGCCTCTGAATTGTGTATTCATGTCTTGATTATCTAAGCTGAAATATGCCCAGTAATTATGGCATCAATTTCCGGTAATAAATCTCTGGCCTAATATTTCAACCTCTAAACCATCTCCGTACCAACGCTTTAACAATATTAAAGTCACATTTCACTGTTGGTGTAGAACACAAACTTTTTAAGCAGGTCCACCACCATGTTTAGTTACAGTATGTTAACTTTGTTATTAGTACCACATTTTTCATTGACCAGCAAACCATCCTGAAACATGATCAAATATTAAATATGTATATTTTACAGTCTTTGTTTATGCATCTCTGCTGTGTCTTCTCATATGCTCATCTCCTTTTCTGCACACCCACAAACATACACTCACTTTGCTAAGGTGATGAATGCTTTTATGAACGACCTTCTCCTTTGGTTTTATGTTGCATTTGTCTTTGTTTTCACAAGTGTGTAGATTATTTAAAACTTGATCTTTTATTCTATGTTGGCAGCAACGCTTGAGATAAATCTCAATTTCCTTTGTAACCTTTGGCGGCATTGCAAGAGCAGTGGATGAAAGATTGGTATTATTTGTCTATAAATCAAAATGAAAATTGCCCCCTTCTACAAATGACTGAATATAAAGTTGACATCTTCACATTATGGCGGTTGATTTGGTATTGTGAGCTACACAGTATTTTTCCCTCGCAGTTTATTTGAAGGAAACGTGGCAAAGCTTAATGAAATACTCTTTGTCTGCCTTTTGTTCATGTGAATGAATAATGCGTCAAGGGCCAGTATTATAGAGCTCATATAAATAACTGAAGGATGTTGACCACAGTGTAGCTTTTTTAATGCTGTCTGTTATTCACACAAGTTAACTTCTTGTCTTTGAAATGGCTTTTGTCGTTCTTGTCCTCTTTTTTGTCCTCATGCATCACTCCGCAGTTATTTACTGTGCATGAAAAGAACGCCGACTAAAGTGTACCGCAGACAACTTAAAGGAAGAGTTTTTTTTCTTGTGTAAGAAGTTACCTGAGAAGGAACTGAGTGCATGTAATGGCTTACAAACCTGGAGATATGTTTTTTTTCTGTGTCATTGAAAGACACTGGCAGGCCTTGCTGACAGCAGTCATTAGAATAATTTTACATGTTTCAGAAATCCTCTCTGTCTGGAAAGACAAAATATACAGCCCCCTCTATCCCCTGTTTCTCCTCTGATCCACTTGAAATGTGTATTCAGAAGATACCAGTGTTGCCACGTCTGTACCCTGAAAATAGCAGCATTATTTTTGTGGTAATTTAACTAATGATATCCCAGAGGAATCCCTGCTAGATTCTGTAGACACTAGATTATGAAAGCTAAGAAGGATGGTGTTATTAATGTATATGCATTTCTGAAAATCATAAACATCAATATATGTATAAACTAGAAGGGCACTCAGAGAGCGCAGACCTCCGCCAAAGCCATGCCCTGTCATGCAGTGGCAAAGAACGTGTAAAATAATCCAGTATCATCTCCAAAATGTGACGGGCTCGTCCTTGGCCCTTGGCACATCCTTCCACCAAGTTTCATGTAAATCAGGCCAGTAGTTTATCCGCTGTCAGGCAGACAATCAAACAAACAAACATAACCTTGATAGTGGTAATCATAAATGAAGTTATATTATGTACATTATATACATTTCAGCTGCCACATTTGTGTTAGTCAGCTTGTCTCAACGGTGAGAACCTCCCATGTAAACAATAGTCTGTATTGTTTTCCCATGGCTTCACTCTGATCCTGTAAATGGCTCCCCTGAAACATCTAAGCAGTTGTCTTGAGCCACTGTTTCTTGGCTACCATGGTTACTAAGATCAGTGTTACAGCCAAATTATTACCCAACGCTATCACTCCTGCCGCTAGCAACAAACAAAAGCCACGATGAGTGGCAAAGAGCTTTCCATGGCTCGAAACATTTGTGTGAATGTAATTGTTTTGCCTCTTGTATCCATCTGTCCACCTACGATGCAGTTCATTTTCCTTTTTATTTTTTTTTATTTTTTTTCCATTACTGAGGCTGAGATCATCGTGACAAGAGCATGTGGATCTCAGAGGCCCTATCAGTGGAGAAACAGGCTATGTGATAGTGTGGTTTTCTCACTGTCATCCCCAGGAGTCCGTTTTGTTAGAATGGAGGAGGAGGGATTGTGCAACTCACAGTCACAGGATCTGTCCAGCCAGTCAGCTAGCTGTGAACTCTAATAATGACAGTGACCTCATCCCTTACACTTATTGTATTGCTTCTAGACTGATCACAGCAGGCAGTTCGTGTGCCTCTGTGAATGTGTCTGTTTGTGTGTGCTTTCAGTGGGAATGCACTTTAGATACCTTTGTATTTGTGTTGAAGGTTGTTTCAGTGTGCCAGGAGTGCATTAGATCTACAATCTCACGGTCCAATCTTATTGTCAGAAAATGGGAAAAATAGCAAATCCCAGCTATGGAATTGATGTAAAGCAAGACAATGTTGACCCTCATGTCACCAAGGCCACATATTCTGACAGGCTGTCTGTTATCCCGCTCCTCTCTACCTCAGCACTTCAATTTCAGTCAAGTGGATGGGCTGACCTTGGAGATATGGGGATGGTGTAGGTTAAATAATACAAGTTGTTGAAGAGGGTTGTCCTTATTGGTGTTTATTTTGTTATGAATCACTGTGTGAAGCAAATTAAAATAACGAGCTGCAAAAAAGATTGCACCATTTGCTTTGCAGGTACTATTCAAACTTCTGTCTGGTGATGTTTGACCAGCAGTCAGACATTCATCAATTTTTTTATTCACCAATATGTCACTTGCATTTACGTAGACAGCAAAGATTACTCAGAACTATCACTGATCAATGACATCATTCATGCAGCAGGGCATGTTTATGGTTTTGTTTGTTTGTTTACTTTTACTTCAGCCTCCACCTTCCTGTTTGCTTATCTGTTTGTCTTTAGCCAACATGTTGAAACTCAAGGCTGCGCTGGGATGGGTTTGGTTTCCTGTGCACATGAATAACCTCAAGAGAAAGAATCTTATTGGTTTCGTAACCCTGTGACCTTCCTTTTTAAACAGGCCCAACCTTCATGTTTGAAATGAATGGAGCTACTGGCTCACGTTGTCTCAAAGAGGAAAATAAACCTACTTAGTTTGGTGACCTTGTGACCTCTCACCAAGCTATTCATCCGTCTTTGTCAGGTTGAAGATTCACTGTTCAGAATGGTGTCTATTTAAATAAGGAACTTTCACCATGCCTACTATCAGGATACATTCTTACTCTTAAACAATAATTCATCTTCAGTGCAATACAAAGTGTTTTTCTTTGGTCGCAAAAGCCACTGACATTTGTTGTAAAAATACTAAAAGCAACTTCAGTTTAGAGTAAATTGCATGTTATAGTAAAGACAGGAAAGCTTTCAAACAAGTACTCTGTGTACGAAGTGCAGTGAACATTGTAGCGAATGAATTTTCTGTGATATTGAATGAAATATATGGCTGCAATTTAAATATAATATGAAGGTTTATCTTGAAAGGCATCAAGGAGCATGCTGTTTATACCTTTATGTATGCTACTTTT
>CAFUXE010000716.1:339422-407265 GCA_903364295.1 Serranus cabrilla
GCGTGCGTGCAAGGGATTGTGTGTGTGAGTGTGTGTGTCAATAAGACTAAACCCCTAACAGCAACCTAAACATGGTACTGCATCCATGCTCCTGTCCCATCTGATCCCTTAAGACACTGCTCACTGTTTGAAGTCTCCACTTGAAAGGGCTGATCTGAATACTGTGGATAACACAGCAACTCTGCAAACTGTGATTACAGACTGATTAATGAGCCACACGCACACTGTACACACACACACACACACACGTGCCTGCTTTCTAGGCCACACACAAATGGATTATGCAGGAGTCAGTATGTCACAACATAAAGTCTCAGTTAAAGGTTGGTTTCTGCTCAAACTTTAGCAAAGTTTACAGCGATCTGTGTTGTGTTCATCATGTACCGTCACTGGAAGCTGTCAGTGAGCTCTCTATGAGTCTTAATTGTGCTTGCTAATCAATTTTCCTTTTTCTTTTTTTTTTTACAGTGTCTGCTGAGATCTTAAAAAGCAGTTTGACCACGATGGAACGTCACATTCAGAGGCTTGAGAACGACATCGAGAACTTCCCCAAAACGGACGACCAACAAGATAAGTTTGTGGAAAAGATGTCGATATCCTTTTTATGGTGGTCACTTTTACACCTTGCTTAGTTTGATATTTAAATCTGCTGCTGAAAATGTGATGTGTTGCAGCATATAAGGACATCGTACTTGCCATTTTGTCAACAGCAGTGGCAAAGTGTGTGCTGTTTGTGTTCTGGCTGGCATCGGTAAGCAGTTTAAGTCACTTGGTGTGATAGGTGGCACCCAGGGGAATGTGGGGAATGGATCCGGCTGCCTTGCTATGAGATGTTGATCGGATCTCCCTCTTCACTCGTCCCTGGGTCCCAAGAGTGAAATCATGCCTGTGGCTATTTTTACTGCACTCTGCCACAGCTGCCTGTCCCCAGGGGGACTCTAATAGGGGCTCTAGCCCCTCACACCAACTTATCGCCTATCCCTGATTTCATCTCCTGACCGGCCATGAGTCTCTCCACACAACCATCCGTGCACTATCTTCTCTCATGGCACCTCTCCTGTTTCGATAACAGAGTGTTTCACTTAAAGCCAAGCATCTCTGCTCCCAAATTGAATTAGCCATGTCTCTGCACTTTCTTGAATGCCCTTTCTGAAAAGAAAGGTCCTCACTGTATAGGTTTGATCAATGTTGGAAATCAAGTCTGTTGTCAATACCCTGAGGCTCGGGCGCCTTTCACGGGGAAAGAAAACAAACAGTAAAGCAGTCAGCATTGTCTTCTTTGTTGTCTCTAGTGTTATTAAGAAAAGAAGGAATTACTTGAGTAATTTAACGAGTGAGTAGGTGTTTCCATATGCTTGGCGCTCTCACGTAAGACAGCATTTAACCTGATTTTTGCTTCCTTTTGTCTGAGATTTATTAAGGCTGACTTTGCACATTGGGTGGTATAAGAGTAATAGCCTCCTAACACATTAACAATCTGCTCCCAGTCAAAGAAGGGCACTTAAATTTGTGTAATTAAAAAAACTGAAGCAGAGACCTCCCTGGCGGCGGCTCGAAGGCAGAGCAGGCAGGCAAGAAAGCTACTCTGCCCCCCGATGTCAGTATTGATTCACAGGCTCCTTCGAGAACTAAAGGCTTGAGTGAGAGGAAATGGAGAAGTGTAGATATACTGCAGCATGGCTCTCCCTCACTGTCTGGAGTTCCTCCCCAGAGAGAGGCAGAGAGAAGCTGGCTGGCCATGACCTGAAACACCCCACTCCCTCCCCCTTTTCTCCCAATGCCACCTGATCGAGGTTTGGTGCCAGGAAGGAGGCTTAGTGGGATTTAATAAGATGTTTTTTGGTTCTTGCCTTATTTAAGCAGCGACCAGTTGGAAAGCACTGAAAGGCATATATGTTTAATCCTCCATCTGCTTTGTGTTGCACTTTGGAGTGTTTTTTTTTAATGGTTAATGGTACAGTAGTTCTCCATCTCTGATTTTTCCAGTGGCGGAATTGCTTTAGCGATGCATATTTTTTTTAATCATAACTTCACTCTTATCATTTTTTGGGTGTAGACGCACAGCAGCACAGGAAGGAGTTAAGATGATGAAAAGTGCATGCTCGCTTGTTCTCTGTTAGCTACCTGGAGCGTTTTATCTGAATTTTATCTCCTGCTTAAATTATATTAGTAATATAATTGATAATAATGTAATTGTAATAAGGTGTCAGGGAAATTGTAATTCTACTTTGTGCGATGAGCATTTAGTGGCATTTGCCCCATGTAGTAGGAAACAGAGTTTGATACTCCCTCCAAGTTGTTTTTGTCTTCATACTACATAATAATAGGACACTAGAAGGATGCAATCACATTTTTCTCAGTGCCTTTGTAATAGCTGTGTATCTGTTTGCTACACGAGGACAGTTGTGTATATGGGTATACAAGTGTGTCTCAACTTAACCCACTTCTCTGAAGTCTGTCACCCAGGACAATATTTTCTAGCACTTTAAGCCTCCAAGATATTAGATTTTGGGCTGTTTTTTGTGCGAGATGGAAAGCGCAGGCTGTGCTTGATTTGCTGAGGTTTTAAGTACTAGTGTTTGCAATGAGCTTAGGTAGCACTCTAATCTGTGTTGCACAGCAAAGTGTTGGAACAATGACAGTGTGAAATACTGCGCTATATATTTTGGGTTGACATTTCCTCTGGTACACATAAGATAGCAGAGGCAAGACAAACATACCTTTTTAAACTTTTTCCTGGGATTAAAAAAAAGGATGTTGGTTCCTTGAAGCATGACAGATGGAAGAACAACAACAGCTAAAAGTCATGCATTTGATGCTTGAGCAACCCTGAAAAAGTAAAGTGAAGCTCTGTTGTCTTGACTGTTGGGCACTGTGATGAATGAGTCAGTCTGCGCTGGTGTGTGTGTGTCCATGCTTGTGTGTGTGAGGAAAAGAGAGAGGGAGTAATTTACAGTGCATGTGTAGGTGAGTACATGTGCCTCTGTTTCATTGTGACTCTTGTCAGCTTTTTTCCTGAGATTAATTTCAGGAGGCCATGGTCACTGCAAGGTATTTTAAATGTAATATGTGCCCCAAAGCAGCATAGTTTTAATTAAACCTTCAACAATAAATTATGTTTTGTTTTTTTTCCACAGCGCATGATTAGTGTTCCTAATTTGTTTAGGCTCCAGAAATTTCAGGTTTTGCCCATTTAAAAGTCTAATGCATTTCTGGCGCAAGCAATTTGTGAGAATCTGTCATCTTTATCGGTCATCGGGTGTGTTTACCTTTCAGAGGAAATCACTCCATTAAATAGTACGACAAGAAATTTGCGTCAACAGATCAGTAGCAGTTATGAAATACTGCGGGAAAGAAATATGGGAAGAAAAAATGCAGAATAAAAGAACTATGCAATGGAAGAAATGCAGGAAAGAAAGAAAGAAGAAGAAGAGCTTAGTGGAAGCACTTCATTTGGCTTTATTGATACATTTTTCTCTTTCCATTACTGTAATGTATGCAAATGACTGAATGGGGTGTTTGTTCAGCAGTTTAGTGATCTCTATCTGTCAGAAGTAATGGGAGCCCACAAAGGCTGTAGAGTTGAGGCATAAGCCCCCAGAGAGCCCTATTTCACCAGAGAGGCTACGGCTATCACACACACGCATACACTCACACACACTCACACACCCATTTCCAGTTCCTGCTGGATATGATAGAGTAGAGCTGGGGGCTTAGAGCGGGACTCTGCATACTGGAATATTAATGGTAGTGAGGTGGCTCGATGGGGATGATGAGAGACCGGACTGAACCTTGATGGGTGCCTGGACTTGTCCAATACATCTCCCCACACTGCACTCAATGCCTTAACCCAACCCACTGATATTTAGCTTAACCTTTTATTTCCCAGAAGGCCTGAGTCGGAGCACATCATTCTTTCCCGTCTTCACGCATTGAGTGACAAGGAGCTGTCTTCTGGGGCCATTAAGATATATTAGACTGGGCTAACACATTTAGCCAGACTTAATTTTGTCTCAGAATAGTCCAATGAGAGTAAGACAGTACCACATAAATCAAAACTTTGCCTAAATGCTGAAGCCACTAGATTCCACCAAGTTGCACCATAGCCAAGAGTTTAGTTTGTAGTAAAACCAGTCAAGCTGTAAATCTGCACCAACAGACAAAGAAGCTGTTGTGATTTGTAGTTGTAAGTAGTGTTTTTGTATTTTTCAGATATTCCTTTAGTGGTTTGCTTGTTTGTTTTTTTCATTTATCCATTTTTTATACCCTGTTGTCACTTAAAAAAAAAATCTTTTAAAAATTTGATGCTCCTGTTTACTGCAGTTTTCCAAATAATTAAATGTTTACACCTGGGTGCGTGTGTGGTATTGTTTCCACAGTAAAATAACCTTGTGGAAGAATTCAACAGCTACAAGGACGAGTGAATGGAGCGGAGTGGCTTGAAGCCATTGCTAGTGGCCATGTTTTTAGTTTGAAAACGCTTTAAATCTACCCAGAATTCTAAACACACCTTCTTCAAGGACTAGGTATCACCGTCCAACTGATGAGCTTAGGCACACACACAAAATGTGATGTTGTCTAAAACCTAAATATAACAGATCATTTGATCATTCTTTGAGATCTATATTTAATTGTAAAATATAAAAAGACAGTAAACGTATGTTCATACTAACTTTTGTAAATATGCACTCAATTTTGTTGCATCCTGTTTTTATTTATGTTTTAAAGAGCCTGGGTTGTAGCTATCTGTAGTTTATTTGTAAAATCAAAGCTACTCTCTAAGTGTCTTTGGGAAGCCAGCTGCTTACCCAAGGGGGGGATTTTTTTCTTGTAGTATTGTGCTTAATTACCTCGAGATAATTCCGGTTTCTGGTACGTCTATCACATTGACGCCTCCCTTGACAATTTTCTGCCAACATGAAGAAGCAGCTGTTCGAACAGCGTTACAGATCTGCGGCAGTTATTGATACCTGTTGGTGAACAGGAAGCCTATAGTCCTGGGATCGTACAAAGCCCACACACCTACCAGTGCCAATTTCTCACACCAACTTTGTCCTCCCACACAGGGTCAGCGCAGACATACTTTTCCCCGGGCCCTCAGGCTAGCCTGTAATACCACCTTTGTGGCTTAAAAATCGACAGATGCATTTATACAGGTACCACCTTTTTGTTGCTCTCAGATACTTCAGCCTGATTTAGTTCACACTTCAAAGGAAGAGGTTCACCACAATGTGTTTATGGATGGCCTTTGTCAAACTGCAATAGTTGGAGACTCTGTTTCCTTCAGGCAAGCTTTGTGTACAGGTGTACACAGCATTCTCTTGTTTCGGCACCAGGCACTTAAGGTTAAATAAATGGTTGTTAGTGAAACAATTGTTCTATTTAGCAGGCTGCTGAGTTTAAACCGCAGAAACATCCCCTGTTACCGACTTGTTTTGTCTGGAGGAGCACCGTGTTGTTTAGAGAAGTTATCCCACTTTATTACACCTTTTATGTGTGAATTAGAGGTAAGCCAGATTATTTACAGAATCTTCACATTTATTTCTGCATCTTTGTATATTAAAAAACTGGGTTAAATTTATCGGTGGCTCTTTCAGTAACACATGATTTTTTTAAAGCCGAAATACACAAACACCCACCCCTTCTTGCCACACACACGCTCTCTCTCTTAATCACCACCTTCCTTTGAGCCCTTTCCCCCCCAACCCCCAACCCGAGTGTTTTTCCCTGCTAATGAAATTCACTGTAAACTGTGTGGCCAATTAACTGAAGCACAGATAAACCATGGAGCCTTTTAATTACCCCAAATTCAGTGGAAACCAGTGTAAATAAGTAGAGGTGCAGAAACAGACTGTGTTCCTGCCTGAATTGTGTGTCAGTATCCCTCACCTCAATATGAATGTCCAGGCACAGATAAAGCAGCAGAAAACTGCAATCCCGAGAACAAATAGTCATCTTACACGTCCCTTTAGAGATTTTAATTAACACATTTTAATAGGTGTATGTCTACAAAAAAAAATGAAATTAAAATTGTAATTCTAATCATGATTATTGCAAAGAAGCACAAAGTGTAAATGAAAAAAGGTTGTGGTGTTTTTGTTGTTGACTTACCAACGATTTTCTTTTTTCTTATTTTAGTGCTGTGCTATTTCCTCTGATGACGAATATAAAATGCACCAAATCTATGTAGAGTCAGCCTAAGTAACAACTGCCATTGTTAGACTGAGATATTTTAATTAGCTTTCAAAAGTTTAACTGCTATGACTAATATTTGTATACATAGCTTTAGATCCCTTAACACACTGTACCTACATTAATGTTATTATTATACAGTACTACTAAGATTTATACAGCACAACACACTCTACTCTCCATTGTTGTATGAAGTTCAAACCCTTCTTTGTTTAGTTTCTTTTGGGGGAAAAAATGTTAATTTATTCATATGGATTGCTTTCATATTTGATTAACTTTTTTATTTTATTTGTTAAATGAAACCATTTGTTGTTTGGACAATGCAGATACTTGAGATTTTAAATTCTCATGATAATTTTATGATGCACTTATGTTGTATAATTCATACCAGCAGTTGAAAAAGTCAATATATTCACTTTTATTTACATTGTTTGTTTTCAATTCTGTCAAATCTAATTTAAGAAAAGGAAAGACAGTCAAATCCTCACATTTAAGCAGGTAGAACCATCCAATGTTTGCCATTTTTGTTTAATACTTGATTTAAACAATTAATTAATTATCAAATTTGCAGCCATTGAATTAATGACTAATTATTTTTGGCTCTACAATCTGTTGTGTGAAATACAGCCTTAAAAATACAAATCCAGTTGAAACTCAGTAAATTGATTCTCAAAAGAAACCATATATATATATATATATATATATAAATATATAACAACAATTGTTCACCCAGACGTGATTTGGCTCAGACAGCTCTGCTTCTCAGAGCAAAATCTGAACTACATGAGAAATGTCAACCATATATTAAACTCTGGAGAAGCCCCCGAAAAATGAGTGGTAGATTTTTACAGAATACAGTGTACATAGATTGTACAAAAAATATCATGTTGCCATTGCCTTGTCTGTCGGCCGTCATGTTCACTGCCAGACAGAAGACCATATTGGTGCCCTCTGGTCATACGAGTGAATTCCCTAGAAGTTCGCCAATCAGTATCTTGTTAGGCTGTGACACTTGGTCTGATGTGGCAGCTCCATTAGCCAGTAGAGTAAGCCTGCTGACAGGCTGGCTGGACTGTAGCTCCCAGGGGCAGCAGGGGGTCTGGTGTTGGAGTACAGGAGGTACACCCATGATATACACTGCATCTACCCCTTTGCTCCTCAGTGAAAAACTGTCATATCCCACTGATAAAGCCTCAATGCCCTGCCAGTCTTGGAGGGTGTCCTTTGGGATCTGTTGTGTCCTGCTGGGGTTCAGGGATGCCCCGCTGCAACCATAAACATTTCTTTACACACCTGTATACATTCTTCCAGTGTGAGGTTGATATACAATATACAGGGTTAAGTACCAATTTGCAGAAGGAGAAGGGCCAATGAACAACAGACTAAAGTGCTCTGAATAGAAAATTATTTTAGTTAATCTGTTTTATCTTCATGCCTCCATGTGTTGCTCTGCTGCTGTATAGCTTTGTCCCTATTGGCCCAGGTCTCCACTGATTATTTCTGCTCTACAGAAAGTCGGGCTAAGGACCCAGTGGCAGCAGCACCAATCTGCACCTCATTACTTCCCCAAAAGGCCTGAGCTTAGTGCAGGGTAATAGACAGAGGCCCAGCCGCCCTCATTTGTCATGGGCTCCTGGGTTTGATGCAAAGCCCCCCTTGAGCACTTGTTGCTGAGCTCTAATCCTGCAGTAGACACCAGCCACGCTTCTCTGCTTAGCCATCCCCACTCTCCACCGTCATGGCTCATGATTTCACTTTCATTTGATGTTTTAATGAAATCCCTGAGACTCAGTTGAATGGCAGGCCCATTGTTGGCAAATTATTCTATCAAATGCAAGTGGAAGGGAAACGTGACTGGAGTTATTTGTCTAGTAAATATAAGCCACAGAGCATACACGGTGTTTTACATCATGTGAATCCACGGGAAAATGGCACACAGAGTGCTGTTCACCTATACCTGATAGCTCCATGCATTACCCTTTCATACCACTGCTATAATAACTAATAATAGTACAGCTGCCGTAGCAGAAGTTAATTGTAAAATGAGTTGTGTGAAATGTTCTTAATGCTAGTAGATAGTGTACAGAGCAGACATTTATACAATGGCTGACATTTATTCCCATACAGGCCAGTATATTACCTGGGAGCACCATTTGTTGTGCCTTATTGCAAATAAGTGCTGTGGGGCAGCGCCCAAAAGGCTGGCGAAAGCTCCTTGATGAAAAGGCCTGAGTATCATTAGCTGAAGTTGCTGTGTGAGCCAGTTGAAAGCCTCTCTAAAATGTAAATCAAACTAATGCCCAAACACTTCCTCTCCTTTCCCCACAGTAATGTTATTCCTTTCTTGCTGATGCTGTCGAGGGAATACGGTGTTGTTCTGCTGTTTGCTGCTGGTCTCTCTGTTGATTTCTAACTTTGCTCCGCCGTGGCTATTCTTCCACTCCTGCGACAGGACCCAGGGATCACTGTGTCTGCAAGACTGCGGGACATCTCTCCTGCAGCCTTTTCATATATGCGGCCCCGCGAGCGATTAGCCAAACTTATTGACTGCATTTGCGCGCTTTGGAGCAATTAGGCGCTTCATTATGCAAATAAAGGGCACTAATTACCTCACGTTTGCTAATTGATTATAAGATACGGTATATGGGTCGACATTAGGGTTGACTCCTTCAAAAAGATCTGGCCTTAAACAGTTTAAGCTGTACATTTTGTGAATAAATTAATGGTGGCGAATAACACACAATTCCCCCAGCATGTCAGTGTACACTCGGCTCTGTAAATTTGAGGCACAATAGAAAAGTCGGAGGAGAAAGAGATCTCTAATTAAAATGAATCTGTGACAGTCAGAAACACTAACAGTTACAAACGGCAATCTGATGGTAGTCAACAGGGGATTCTCCATTAATTGGCAAAATGAGGCTCATCAATCACACAGAGGGGGAATGCTGCACAGACAGTATCCTGTCAGAGTCACCCACTGTGGGGGGAGCAGCATGACGTGTGTCTCAGGGACAGAGTCGTGTAGAGAGGGAACAGTTTCTTCTCTTTCTCTTCTCTCTCTCTCTCTGTCCTTCTCCCTCTCTCTCTCCCTCCCTCCTGACTCTGTTTCCCACCACATGTGGCTCTCAGTAGACATCTCTCCAACTCATTCTGACAAGCTTTGTTTTTCCTTGTCGCATTTCAAATAGGGATTGGCTGGCATTCTCTGCCAGTCAAGGCCAAGACAGAATTGTCAAAACACACTGTTGAGTTTAAGCTTTTAGAGGATATTCTTTGCTTATGACATGTGCTGAGAGGCCTGTAACGCCACACTCCTTCTCCATTCAAGCAGTACTGGCACTGCTGATTTTCAATTTTAAGAGACCTTGATAGTTTTGTAACCTTTTTTCCAATACTGACAGCCATCTTTGAAGTCTTAATTGGTAGGAACTGAAATGCTAGTAGTGGTAGCATGGAATAGGAGCATGCATGAACTTTGTATGAACCTAACAAGGTATTAATATGGCGAGCAGTGTGCTGCGATGATTGAGCAAGCCAAACAAATGCCGGGGAACGTAACATATCACCTCTGCCTACAAGTCAATAGATATACTCAGGCAATAATTGACTGTTTCATCAATTGGACCGATCAATGGACTGCTTCTGGTCTCTATATAACTCGCCTGGTTTGGAGCAATTACAGGCAGAGCCAGGCTGGAGAAAGTTATTGGTGTATATTGCTTTTCTGCTTCATCTGTATCTAATTGTGCTACTTCATAGATCTTTATGGTACAGACTACCATCACTGACTCGGCACAGAGGCTGTAATGTTACCTCACATGTCTGCAGAGTCCCACATTAGCACATGTGTTGTATGCTGATTACCTCATTACTTCCATCCACTGCACCAAACCAGTAATATGTCAGGCTTGTGACGGTAAATGGAGTATTCACAACTATCTTTATAGCTTTCACCGACAGGCCTAATATAGCGCGAGTCAAAACAACAGTCATGCTTGTGTGGATTTTTATTGACAATTAACCTCCAATTAGCAGCATGGATAGATAGGGTGACCTCCAGAAGTGATGGTGGTTGTGCTGCTGGCTCCTTCATGGATGTGATTACATGAGATGAGCCAGTTTGCTGTGAAGTGGGACCTCTGGCTGGTGCACTGACACCTGCGGTGACAGAGAGAGAGAGGCGTTTAACACGTTGTTGCTGTAATAGCAAATATAAATGAAAAAGGATGAGTAACAAAACAGTTTCTAATCCATTCCCCCCTTTGTATTCCCTCTCTCTGTCATTACTGTCACACACATATTGAGACTGTACAGTGCTGGTGGGTCTAAGCCCTGCCATTTAAGAGCAACAGGGATGTGTGAGACACATCTGCTGCCTGAACCAGCAGCTGACCTTGAATTGACTTTCTGTGATGAAGACTTATGGTTGATCCCTGGGCTTTTTGCCTTGATGCCTTGCAGCTTTCCATTCTAACTTAAGAACATAGGTTGAAACCGTAGAGACGATATATCTCTTTCTCTGTTGCTCTCCTTCCTTTTTTATTTTTCTGTGCCACGACTTTGAAAGTTCCCCGTGCAGGTGGTGAGGATATACAGTTGTACGAACTCCCTTTGAGTTTTTGCACATTTTTTTGTTCAAATTGCTCAATAATACACATAAGTGGGATTTTCTTTTTATCCCAGATCTTTGCAGTTTTGAGTACTCTTTAATATCAAAGTGACTTTTATTCTTTCACATAGTCTGTCTGTATGTGAAAGCATACATTTTGAAAAACACAGATTTAGAGAAGCATTGACTCCCCTCTACTCACTTCCGCTGTCATTGGCTTGGGATTCTATCTGGTAAGAAAAGAGTATGATTCTCTCCTCTATAAATAAAAATGCACTTCTTTTCTTCAACTTACACCCAAATTAAAATGTAAAGAGTGTGCCTTACAGCCCTAAATCCATGCTTAAATCTCACCATATATAGTAACTATTAAGAAACCATAATAGTTGTTGTAAATCTCATATCACATTTTTTTTCTTTTGAGAATCATACCTATTAGGTGGAAGGAAAGGCTTTTTTAGTGCATACTTTATCTTGTTTTCCACATATAGTGGAATTTGTGGAAATTACAATTTCCTATAAAGATAAGTACTTTTGGTGCAGGTTTCAGAATGTCCCGTCGATTTTCAGCATAGATGATGTTAGGAGACTTGCAGCTGGAGCATATCTGCAGCTTGGATCAGCAATACCTTTAGATATAATCTATTTCTTTAATAATACATCAAAGGCACACGCTCGCGTAGTCGACTACAACTTTCAAGGAGCATTCTGATAGGAAACATCCAACCGTTGAGCTCACAGTCCTGTGTAACTGCTGCTAATAGTGCGCTGGTTATCTGTAAGTTTTAAATCAATTCATTTTCACTTCAAAGCAGCTCACTTAGGTCACAGAGATGAAGTCAGTATCGGTGGTGGAGGGTTTTGTCCCCAATAGCAACAAGGAAATTATCTGGCTGGAGTCTTCTCCATGGCATCAGCCGCTGAGGCCGATGGGTAATATAGTGTGTAGAGTTAACTAACCAAACTGATTGGGGGGGTGTAATAACTGTGGCTCCTCCCACCTCACTTCACACTTCTGCCACATGAAAATGAGATTATTCGTCCTGGTTTTTCTTTTGGAAAAATGTAAACACCTCCTCCCTCCTTCCCTCTTGTGCTACTTGGGTACCTTTTACTCACCTAATGTGTCTTCAATGTATAAATTATTCTAAAGTGATAGATTCAAATTAAACTACTAACTGCTTTTGAGGATGTTACTCTGTAAATGTAAAATCATGACTTCTCACAATTATAATTAATGACAGTAGGCATAACATAAACCTGTAGCAAAGTGCAGGAGACATTCATCCTGTTACTGCCCTCTGCATTTAGCAACAATCAGGTTTTTGTACAAAGAAATCTTTGAAATGCTAATTCAATGTGGAGCAAACATCCTTTTGGCACCAATGGCTCCTCCCACTTCAAACACCAGCTGCATGATGATCAGTTTTTTTGTCAAAATATGTTTTTTGTTTTTTTCTAATTTTGTTTTTCAAACATGCAAACACCTCCCCCCCTTACCAGCACACAGTGCAGAGATGTTTTTTTTTTTTAACACACTAGCGATGGTGCCAACTGTAATACATTCAAGCAGATTTCTGTCCAACTGTGTCCTGATGTTACACGTCACAGAGCAGGCACAGGTGTGAAAACACACATCCAGAGGTGTAGGTAGCAACTGGCGATAGCTGGAGGGACTCGTTGGTTTGGTGCTGCCACAGCTCAGCAGTGACGAGGTGGTGTTGCACAGCAACACTGTATGGTTGCCATCATCAAAGCACCGAACTGGAGATTTGCATGTTTTTGTAACAACGCAGTCAAATAAGATCTCCAGCACAGCGGAGCAGATCATGGCAGCGATCACTCTGATTGAAAACAAGCTGGAAAGGTTTCCGCATTGTTTCAAGAGGCAGGTCGAAACATGATGTAGCAGAATAAAGAATAACTTGAGCAATTTAAATGACTGGAGTTTGTATGTGCTCTGTGGGCTGAGTGTGCTCATGGGGCATGTTTGTGATGAATAGTACAGCAGGGGTTACGATGCCTCAGGCTTGTTTGATCCAGTGGTCATATTCTTAAACCTTGATGAGCAAGGTCATGATGCTCCATTTGAAATACATTTCTATTTGCATGTGCTCCATTGCCCTACTCCTACAGTTTCCATGTACAAATTGGATTTTTAAAGACTAGTTAAAATAAATTTCCTGGTATGATGTGATGTGACCTGTTTCATTTTGTACTGTCTAACCATTTTATGCCAAAAGTGACAGACTGTTTGTATTCATTGGCATTGTACAGCACTAAATGAAGTTTATGCACTTTTAGCAGGGTATAAACTCACAAATCAACAATTAGACAGAGGGCATTGATCTTAAAGTAACAAATGGGTTGAATCTTGGGTTAAATGTAATATGTCTAACAATAATAATGGATTGTGTCATTCACTCATTTTTGTGCATACCCATGAAGACTAGAGACTACATGTTGAAGAAAAACGAGAAAATTAAATAAAATTATAACAGATGAAACTTCTGCACTTTGAAAGATTCAGGTCAACCCTTGCTTAAGCCTTACAGCAATATTAACATCATTAATATTAATTGATATGACTGAGTGTTGCTTTTTGTAACAGTTCAATCTGAAATACAAAATTGTGCATGCAGTTAGTCAGTATTGATTGAACACTAGTCTTGTTATTTAAGTACCTTATCCTCAGCTGACGTAGCTTCAATGTTATTATTCTAAAGTGAAATAATACAGATTCAAAGTTATTTTTGGGATGTGATTTTAATGTTGTGTTTTCATTGATTTTTTTTCATTTTTGTCTTTGTTTTACTAGGTCATGAAAAGGAAAAAACTAATATTTGGGCCATAGTAAGCCTGATGGTTTAAAGACCTCGTTATTCATTCTGCACGCTTTATACCAGCAACTCTGTAGCTCACTCTGTTGGTTGGTCAGTCAATTAGCCAGCCAACATCTCCAGACCCTCTGACATCCACAGTTTTCGCCCGAGGAGGCTGAAATATGTTATGGAGGTCAAGTTTGTGCGACTGAAGGTTTGTGTTTATGTTCATGCCATTGGTCAATGGGGCATGGCAGTGTCAGTGGCCTATCGATAAAAGTTTGACTCAAAAGCTTGAAAATTGATTTGCACAAGAGTTGGGGAAGGGTTGGTGTTGAGCCCGAGGACAGCTGACTAACTGTTCTTGCCAATTGGCTAAAAGGAGTTGTGGCAGTGGGAGGGGCCGAAAGAAACAACTTCTGAACCAATACACATACCATAGCCAAACTTATGTGTTTGTGGGGTTATGTTTACGTGTGTGAATGCATGTATGCTCATATTTGGGCACAGCTATTGCAAGTTCAAGTTTGTTTATATGTTTATGATCATATTAAAATAATTATACATATTTTTTTCACAGACATCTGGATATTTGCCATGAAGGATAGTACAGAGTTTACAGAGGGTTCTCGTATCATTAGAGTTTGTACCATCAGAGTGACGGTCGTTGTGTTTGTGACGTTGGCTTTTAGGGAGTGTAGGAATGTGTATACACAAGATAGCTGCAAGGCAGTACCGAATGATAGCTGTGAATGAGGCGTTTTCCATTCAAGTGATTAAAATGATTGAGGACAGTGGTGAACCCATTCATCTCAGAGCAAGGTGATGAGGGACATCCTGAATGTGCGAGTGCCTGTCCTCTGCTGCATTCATGTATACGTGAGAAAGCGCTTGTGTGTGTTTAATGTGTCACAGATGTAGAACAAGTTGTGAAATGGGACTGGCGTGGAGGCGGCCAGAGAGATGTGGAGCGATGCCCACAGGAGGGCCATGTCTTTTCACTGTATATCCGAGCAGACAGCCAAATATTTATCATCACCCCAGCACAGTCTACATTTTAATTTGACCTTCATCAGAACAAAGTAAACAATTCCACATTCCCCATTGCCATCCTCCTTTTTTATGTTGATGTCTGTTTTGTTTTCTTTTTTTTCTTTCTAATACAGTAACCTAAAACAGAGGGGTAGGAATAGCGGAATGGAAGTTATTTGAGGTTTCTGTGGATGTGATTAAGCTGGATTGTTATCAGTTTGTTTCCTCTCTTTAGCCAATTCTATTTAATTACCTCTGTGAGGGAGGGAGTGGATGGTGCAGGTTGTCTTGAGTGTGTGTCTGGCTATGTGTATGAGTTTTGTATCTTGAAACAGGTCATAGGTAGCAGTTAGAGTAGTTATTTTGATGCTAGTAACATTTCTATTCTATCTCACTTGACACACAGGTTAGACCACACCCTGTACTTTAAATGTAAGTACAGCTAGCCCCAGTGGCCTTGTCAGCTACACATAACCATTCTGAAGCACATTAAGTGCATGTGTAAACCCACTTAGCATGGGCACCCTTGCGAAACTGTTGATTTGAGGTCTACGGGTTCATGTTTCCCTCCTCTTTCTCTTTCTCTTTCACTCTCTCTACCTCTGCCTCTCCCATCAACTGCTCTAATCTCCTGAATGCCATCCACACTCACCGTTCATCCCCTGCCTTCAGGATTGGTTTCACACAGTGATCCCCTCACTGACCAGACAGACGACTCAACAATTAACCTCTAAGGCTGACCTGAAATATCTCAAACCTTCTCCCCTCAGCATCCTTATTGGCCCCTAATAGATTTCTAACAGGTAGAAAAAAAGTGGATTGAATTCCACCCATCCAACCCTTAGGCTCTGTACAGGAACACTGTTCAGTTTGTTGTCTTTTTGTTTTTTTTTCTTCTGCTTGCTAAATATCACAGTCGTGACTGTGGTATAGGATGCTGTCTGAGCTGAATGTGTAATGATGGGGGCAGGCTGGTGCTACATGGTGCCAATGTTTCATTAATGGCATTAGACTTTGTAGCATTCTTTGCAGAATTATTGTACCGATTGCCTCTCCATTTCCATCCTGTTAAAGCCCTCCATTTTGGTTATTGTGCTAATAGCCAAAAAGCACTCTGCTGGAGCCAGTTTGACTGAGACTGTATTCCCCACGTAGAAGATTAGTCCCTGTGTTATTTAATGTCACTTTGGCTATTATTGCAGGATTTACAGCTGATGCAGCGTCTGTTCTCTACCTTTCAGCTTATTATCCCACACTGGGCTATGGATATTCCCTGCTGTGCTGTGGACACATGTTGGCAATCCAGTGATTCACATCTTTCTTTTCTTTGGACTGGAGCTCAATTATACCCTAAGTGACCTTTCAGTGCACCACTTTGGCCCTGTTTGTTGGGTTTCCATTGTTAACTCATGTCTTGAAATGCATCTGTGTGCTGCCAGGCGTGAGGGTTTAAATTATAGTGTGTGCATGTGTTTATGGTCATTGTGTTGGTAGTTGAGGGAGAGCATGTGCAGATCAGATTGTAACCAGTAAGGTAATGATTCATAAGACAGCCAGTAGGACTTATCCACTAATAGATCTCCTGGGAGATAACCTAATCCCCCAACAATATCTCCTTATCATATTACAAGTGAACTATGTTCAGAATGGGTTTCTCTATCCACAAATGAATACTAAGCCCTATACTTACCTTTAAGCTTATTAGATTTGATCTGAAACAGAGCAGTATCAAGTATTCTCCCTGATGCAAAGCTGATCAGAGATAATAATCCTTTCTGAGATTAGTTTTAATTTCACAGTCTACCGATTGCCAGGACTTTCTATAAAATAATGTATGTTTTTCCAAAGCTATAAGCTTTGAAAACATTGCTGAAATAAGTCAAACTTAGTTAATTAAAATCAAGGGAGTGGATTCTGTAGTGGAGATTTACTCCATACTGTAGGACAGTAAATACACTATGTAATCTGCTCATTGAGGGCTTTTGTCATCCACTGAGATCACAAGAGGGAGCTTGTCAGTGGCAAATGAAAGTTAGACTTCTTTTCAAGGTGCGGATTGGAGATTAGTAGTAATGCTCATCTCTATCTTTCTGTCCGCTTTCACAGAGATGATACGATTTGCAAACGACGAGACCCCCTTTCTCTCTCTCACTTGCTCTTTCTGTCTCCCTTACCCATCTATTACTGCCTTGTCCTCACTCTCTCATGTTACCCCTTGCTTTCTTCTCTTTATCCCTTTCTCTCAGATTGACTAAGCTCGAAAGTGGGTTACTTACTCTTTTCATGATTCCAAGAGGAAGAGATTGTATGAGAGAGTAGATATTCTGAACAGAGACCTAAGTGGCTTTGTGTTACCACACACAGACTCATGGGGCATCTGCTAGATTTCGGAGGCCTTTATTTTTCTTGCTAAGTCTTAGTTATTAGTAGTGCTATTGTCTATACCACTTGTTGACAATATGGGAAATAAAGTAAAGTTTCAGGTCAAGTATATATGATTTATTTCCCATAATGGTGCTTCCTTTCTGACTATAAAATGTTAAGCCTTTGGATGAAAAAGCAAATCATTGCTTAGCTTAAACCCTGAGAAGTAGTTGAAGGAGTGCAGGGTATTATATCTGTTATGACTTGGTGTGGCTGCTGTCTCATCTAAACACTACTTTTTCTAATTGAGAGCAAAAGAAATAATGTATTTTTGTAGGCCGGCCCGTACATGGCATCACCATGGGGTCTGTTAAGAATTTGCCTGTGGGATTTTTGCATTGGATTTTGGATCATTGCAGAAAATAAGCTCTGTGACAAAGCGCTTACGCATTTTCTTCAGCAGGATAATCTTCACAAATGAACACCACTTTTATGATGTTTGCAGCGTTAATGCAGCCAGCAGAAGTAAAAAGCTAACGTTATGTTTTTGTGAACTTCACCACGACATGACTTCAGCCTAACCACAGTTATGCTTCAGACACTGTCTGACAAGCTAAGCAGCAGTTTTGACAAGCTAGTGAAACCGTAGCCTAATAAATAGTTTATTAACGTAATTTAAAATATACAAGAGTTTACAAGAGCACTGAAAAACATAACCAGAGGCTGTAAGGCGGACTAGTGAGAGAGTTGCGTCCATGTCTGGCATGATGATGTTTAATGTCCCCGACAACCACTGTAGTCTCATTTAGCCACTGGTTAGCAACTGGATCGTAAAAACTCCCAAATTCAAAAGTAGGGGTGTTCGCTAATGTATTTTATGTCATTCGACAAAACACGAACATCTCTTCAGCTTGTGTTAACCACAGACTATATTTCAAACAACTAACAACAAACACATTTATAAAATCCTCATTGAGTTTGAGAGGATAGACCCCAGGGAGCTAAAATGCTTACTTACTTCCTGGTTTAAGAACTCATGCCTGTGGTGCCCTATTGGTCATGTGGAGAGGGAGGGAACAAACCTTTCTGTGCTGTTAGGTCTCATCTGGAGTTTATTTATTTCGGTCTGAATGTGTCGCTCAATAGTAATCCACATGTTCACAGATCAGTAGCCAATAGGGAAAGGGAATTGTCACGGTCAATTACGACCTTAATGAGGAATCACAGATGAATTAACATATTTTCCATAACATTGACTGTTTTTATATCCATCATAATGACACTGTGTTGTGTTGTGACATGTTTTTTAAAGTCTTGCTGAAGTGCAAAAGTGTATTGGCAAGTATGAAACATTTTTTCAGAGCTTAAAATTTCATAATACATTTTTTTTATAACTGTACATATGTTAAAGGCTTTGAAACTGGCTGGTAAGAGTAAAAAAGTTATTTTTTATCTTCAGGCATTTTATATTCTTTGCTACAGTTCGTGGAGCAATGGTTCCCCAACAGCTCTCTTATTCCACTTTTTAGCTTTATTTTTTTTCTTGTTAATGCTGCATAGTTTCACCTTTTAGGCTTTTTCAGAAATCACCAAAAAAAAACAAAGAATCAGAAAAGCAAAACCTACTTTTTAGATGAGCTGCTGTCTGGCTGTATACATATGCATCTTATATTTCATTTTTAAGGGTCACAAGCCAAAAAACTGTTGGGAGCTGCTGAATTAGAGGAGAAGCCTTAAATTAAATAAGTATTCATATAATAAACACGTTGTGCTGCTATTGCTATACCTCACTGGACATAGTCAGCAGGGGACCCTACATGAAACTCCCCTCAAAGTCTTTCCAGCTGCACTGGATTACAGCACATTAACAGGTGCTGTGCTCTCAGCCATGTTTACTTACAGAGCACACTAGCATTTCCTATCAGTCTCACTTGCAATAGTTTTTAATTTGGTGCATGGAATCTAGGTTTCCTTTGAAATGCAGCTTTGGAAATGTGCCAGCGTCATCTTGTGCTGCTTAATACTCTGTTCCACGTTCTCAGATAATGACAGGATTTTGTATTGACTGTCGAAACTGCTCTTATTTCAGCTCTTGTTTCATTACATGGCGTCGGCGTGCGTTCAATAGGTCGCTACACAAGTTTGATTCATGATTGTTCCCCACTGCTTGTTATTAGTGCGGCATCAAAGCTAGACTTGGTAAACACATTTGCATTTTAATGACTGATATAGATTGTTCCCCTGCTCAATACCACCGTCAACCCACAACCCACCCCTGTCTGCATAGATAAAAAGTGGGCTGCACCTCGTCGACTTAAAAAACATCCACCAAACACGCAATAATGCAAGTGACAATTAGAAGCCAGATGTGATATCCGCAAGCATCCAAGGCTGCTTTATTTTGGAGAGGCAGCATACTGGCCTATCAACTCTCCAAGGTTTCAGGTGACAGCAGGCCAAGAATAAAAAAACTCTGGATATGGTAATTAAGGAAATAACTGGGTTAATGTGTCCACATTGTGGAATGGTGCAGTTAATGTTAATGAAGAGAGATTGAGCGGTTGAAAATTATATCTCGGAGCACAAATGGATGTCATCAGAGCAGCAATCAACCAATGACAAGTGAGCATTTGAGGGAGCAGATCATCTTTGTGTTCCCAACTCACGTTTTCTTCCCCTGCCACCTGCAGAGGATGATGCTACCCATTAAGGAGAGTTTGCCTCTGTGGGCATGTAATCTGATGCAAATTAGAGCAACAGACTGCCAAATGAAGCGGTGGTAGCAGGTAGCACAGCCAAGCTGCATACCTGTAGTGTTGTGGTGTGTCCGTGTGTTACTCAGATAGCCCTCTTGTTAAAGACTCTGTGAAACTGATGAGTCCCTCGCATTGATCTTAGTATCTTCGCATGCCACTTGCCAGGAACTGTACACTGCAGCAATGAATGAATGTTGTGTTGCAAAGGAGGTGGTTAGCTTATTATGTTTGGCTTTTTTACCAGCACCACTATCACTGTCAAATGTTTGCAAGTATCCAACGCCAGTCCCTCTCTAAATATGTGCTCAGAGAACAGACGATGAAAGCTCCTTCCTTGAGGTGAAAGACATGACAATAAGTCCATTGTCTGTGTACTCTCTTTGGCTGCCTTTCTGCTCTGCTTCCTCACACTCCTTTTTGTTCATGTTGTGATAATACATATTTTCTTGCAGTATTTTCCAGGCAGAACAATTCAAGTTTTGCAGCAGAGATAATGTGTGCAAATGTTTTCTTCAGTGGTCCACTCACTGTTAAGATCCTGTTTCTTGGATGTGTACAAAGCCTCCAAAACCTTTTTGCTATGTCACCCATCGACAACCAATTAAGCCAATAACAATGATTTTCACAGATAGCTCTGTGTTTTTTGAGAGAAAAGAAAATATAATTGGCTGAAGAAAGTGAAGTTTAAATGCAGGGGTTCTTGTTTCAATAAAACAATTGCCTTTTTTTTAATATTACTGACAGTAGTGTTGTCACTTCACAATGGTAGACAGGCTGGAGGATGAGAGGAGGGCAGCTGGGGAGGCTCTAATTTATCTGTTTGTCTGTGTTTTCCTCCCCACAGTAGAAGGGGGAAGAAGGCTGTAACAGGGCCCGGCTCCACAGGGGAGAGTTGTGTTTAGTGGTGGCATTGATTTCATAAAAGGTTGCGCAGTGGGGAGGCTAGGTAGGCCTGTCAACCTTAGCTCTCACCAAAGCACATCATACTGTCAAGCTAATTGTGCCTTCTCTATAATCCCACCACCATAAAAAGGACACGGTATGCAAACATATGGAAAGGGTGAAAGTAATACATTACATTGACTGTCGTTACTGTAACAGAGATGTTCTTTTTGTGCATTTTGCATATTTAATTCAGTATTTTTAATCAGAAGTATTTAATTTTCAAGTCACATCTGTTTCAGAGTAAGAAAAAAACGTGTGTTGGCTGACTAGTATTGATTTTATCATAGGAAAACAATTGAATGTACTGTATGTGTTTTTAATGCTTGTTGCACCTGCTGCTGGGTCCATAGACTTCTATTTATTGATGGCCATTTTTTATTAAATGATCATGTTATGATAATGATGAGTTACATACTGCAAAATGCCATCTGTAGAAGGAGAACCTGGTCATGGTTGTTGGCATGATGTTGTTTAGATGGTGTTTATCTTTGCATTTAGATCAGCTTGTAGCCAAAAATCATTCCTTAATTAAACAATAGTATTATACCTATCCCCATAACGTTCCATCCAGTGTTTGTTCCCCATTTTGTCCCTCCAGCCACTACTACACGGATGAAGGGATTTGCAATTGGATACATACCAAGGACGTAAAACTTAAGGAAGCCGATAAAAACTACACCTGTATAGAGAGAAAGCTTGATAGGCAGATTAACATACTTAGTTTGACAGCCAGTTCTATGGCGCCATGTTCAGGGAGGGCTGAGGACGTAATGTGATAGTGACAGCTGCAGTAAAACATGAGCGGGTCAGAGAGATGAAGACGAGAAGGGAGAGGACATACTTGGTAAGAAGGAGATGAACTGGCAATGAAAGTGCTTTTATTTGTACAGGCTGGAGGACACACACACTCACAGAGCCAGAGGCAGTTCATCAACTGCTTGTCAATGCTCTCTCCCCCCTCTTCTTCTCTTTTTAGAGGGAATCTTGTCAGGGTCAGGTGTAGAGATAACCTAACTTGGACACCAAACATCCACTACCTCTCCACTGAACTTGCAACCAAAACAACTAAACTTTAAGTCACCACTCTCTTTTTAGCTCAGTCAAACTGTTGGAGAAAAATCTTCACAAGTTAAAACACATTTATGAAGATTGAGGAGAAATACTCTCTCCTTGCAGTTCATGGTGCTTTTTGCAAAGCAGTAGTTGTGTTTCCATCAACCAATTTCTATGCACATTTTGACGATTTGCATGAAAAAAGCTTGATGGAATCACCAAGATTCGATAAAACTTTTGAAAATATGCATAAAAGTTTATATGCTCGCTTGAGTTGTTTTTTTTTTACTTTTGCAAAAAGTAGTTAATGCACTAAATGGGAGATGGAAATGCTTTTTTTCGAATAAGTTCTCACTTAACATTTAACTCCCATGACTCACACGTCTTCTCTCCATTTTGTCTCGTGGGTGGCCGGTTGTCTGATTAGCAACCTCTTTTTTGTTTTTGTTTTCTCTCACACGCAATCTCTTCTTCTTCTACTGTTTACCGACGGATTAGCCTACAGCAATACATTACACTGCCATCTTGACAAAAGTACGTTTATGCAGCTTCATTTATTCGCTCTAAACCAGTTGATGGAAGCATCACTAATTCGCATTTTCTTAACTGCGACATTTCAAAACTTCAAATTTGCTTCGACTTTAATGGAAGCACGGCTGCTGTCTCCAACATGTGTGTGTTCCTCCCATGGACGTTTCTATTCACGTGTGTTGGCAGAAACGTGTGAGACCCACATGTAAGACAGCTGCTCCACGTCTATTATTCCACTAACAAATAGATTTTAAGTGCCAGTTTTCTGTCACTCATTAGACACTGTTCTTTGGTGAATCCATTTGCCTTCTAGGAAGAACATCTTACTGTATTCCCCCTGTCATTTTTTCCTGCACCGTGACACCCAGCAGTTTTTTGACTGGCGAGTCACACAAAGCCCCTCTGTCCGCCTGCTGAGCCACATGACAAAAAAACTCTTGGGGAGATCATTTTATCTTACTCTTGATTGCCAGATAATTATCAGTTAATTATTTAGAGCCTTAAATTAATTTGCTAAAAATAGCCTCTGTGCCTCTGCGTTGCCAATGGAGACGGCTCCATTATTCCTTTCTCCCCGGTCTGCATCTCTCCTTCTCCAGCTCCCCTTCTTTGACAGCTACTTCTGCCACTCATGTCTGACTGCAATTTAATAAAGGAAGAGGTTGTGTTTTTGCATTTAAGGCAACACAGTTACTGTGATGCACTGATTGTATACATTTCTCCATGTTATGCCTCAAAATTAGATTGAATTTACAACATGTCAGTCTATGGAAACTGAACTTATGATTACAAAGGCAATATAAAAAGTTCTTTCAAAGCCCAAAGTTTAGATTTACAAGGCAAACTTTGTTTAGTAACATCCACTGTCTTCTGACTTTGCAGTTGGTTGTGTCCAGCAGTAACTTTACCTGTGCTTTACAACACTCTTTAGTGGATAGCATCTTCTTTTAACTTCTAACTCCACTCTTAGGACACTTCATTAGCCTGAAAGTGTTCTGAACAAAGAAATGTGCTGTAAGTGGTCTTATAATGGGATTCATTGGCTTTAAGAATCGAAATTTACCCCTGTCCTTTCCTTTTTTCCCTCTGCATGCTCACACACACACACACACACACACACATATACACACACTGAACCAGGGGCCAAATAGGCTGACCTGCTGAATGGGTTTGTGCTGTGGTAATGATAAGGCTATTGAATGGAGCTGTACTCTGTCACGCTAGCTGCTGGGCCAGTGGTGGTACTGAAGGAATCTGATCAATATACAGTCTCCCTCTCCCTCTTTCTCTCTCTCCCAACCTGTCTTCTATCACTCTTTCCCACATTCTTTCTGTTTCTACAAACAAATTAAAAACTTGACCAATTGTTGACTAGCAGCACTTTCAAATACATTTCACTCTCAGCACTTAAACCATCTTCACTGCGACAGTTAAAGCCACTGAAAGCTATGAGCTATTATCGCTGTTAACGTCCTCACCTTTGAAAAGATTGATTATCATATGTTGAATAAATAAGTGTTTAGACATTGATTTTCATTTTATTTGAGCAATTCAGTGATTTGTGCACCAACTACACTAGTTGACCTTGCTAGGTGTCAGATTTATCCCTGTGTCTTTCTCACACACTCTCACAAACTCACATATCTAATTGATTTGAATAAAGCCGTCTTTGTTGTGGATTGCGGAAATAATATTCTCCATATCCAGTAGCTAACCCTTGCCCTCATTCCCATATTAGAACAGATCAACACTTGATGTTACCGTTGAGTTATTTACAACATATCAATATAATTTCCATAATACTAAGAAATTCCACTATGAACCATGTTCTGTTCATTGTGCAGCAAGAGTTCAGCATAAAAGCAGGAGACTCCATTGACATTTAAAACACTCCCCAGCAGTCTAAAGGCACACATCAAAGGCAGCCCAACATGATGTCCATTTGCAAACTGCGCTGCCTGGCTTGATTACCGGTCTGTTCAGGAGGCATGCATTAAGTGGCCACCTAAGAGGTCCCATTTCCATCTTTATCCACTGTGATCACACGAATAAGATGTAATCTGGACATGCTGTGAGCAAACCTTGGTCAAATTGCATTTTTTAAAACCTTCTGTACATTTTTCAAAGCGGCCGGGAGTCGCTAATTTTATAGAAACCGTTAACCACATTACAGTAATCAGGCAGTTACCATTTGTTCGTCACAGGGATATTGAGCACAAGTTATAATTTGCTTTTTTTAGCATCCATTTGTGTCATTTTGCTTCTACTGTTGCAAACTTAAATTAACATTACATATTTAATACTTAAGCTTTAACACATTTCAATAACTAGTTAAAACGAAGTGGAGCTGCATATATTAGTGAATGGCTGAAGACACAACAGCTCCAGGGATGTCTGTCTTTAAACACAGCAGCAGATAGGTGTCATGTTTTTGAGTGTTTGCATAAAGACTTTGCTTGAACTCCAAACTATAAAACTAAAAACAGATATCTTAACATTTGATGGTAAATAATGTTCAACAGTATCCACACCAACAGAAACAAGACAGGAAAAAATGCAACCCATAAAATAAATTCATTTGAATGTGCTGCCTATATGTTAGAGATAAATATGACTAAAATACACCTGCAGTAGTTATGATGTGAAAACCGGCTGGACAATGAGTGTGCATGTCTGTGCAAGAGTAGGTTTGCGAAAGCGCTTGTTAGAGGCAGATAAAGACTGTTAAAACAAAGAGGCAGAGAGACAGAGACAGAGCACAAAACAAAAAGTGCAGACCAGCAATTGTGATTCATCACTGTCATCGTCGCATAGAACTACATAGACATGGCATGCGCAAGGAAACAAGTCTATACAGTGCGGCCCACACAGTCTTTGTACTCCCTCAGTGGCAAAGCAAGACAAGTCTCTCAAATTGAACATACATTGAGGAAATAGCTGGTTTTCCTCGCCAGTAGGAGTTCAGGAGCAGAGTGTGTTAATATTCCAATGTATTGTCTAGAAATAAGGCGAGCCAGGTCAGAAAGTGGGGCAATGTAAATGAGAAACAATGCAGCACAAATGGCAGCAGTTGTGCTTGGCAGTATAGTATATATAGCAGTGCATGTTATTACAGTGTTCAAAGGTGAGCATTAAATGCATCTAAACAAGATTAAACAATTAAGCATGTATATTTATGAGAGGGAAAGAGTGTATTCATGTTTCTGCCAGTTTGAACCAGATTTTCTCTGAAGGAAAGAGGCTGTTAGCTGGCGTTATTGAGACCAAATCAATGAATGTGCAACACTGAGTATCACTGGCATCTCAAAGATTACTCATGGGTGTTTTTCTGAATGATAAATATTAAAACATGCACTCGCATCTGTGTTTACTGCGGATGTTGACCTGTGTTATATTGTTTACAAGCGTGCCGGTGTCTATTAAATGACATGCCTGTGTTCCTGCACATACAGTACTTGTCTCTTCAAGGGCCATCTCGCCAGCCATTGAAATGTAGCGGTTGGGATTGATGTTTACCGATTAGATCAGCGCCAGGGGAAAGTGAGACACTTGACCTTTTACAGTTTGACAAGTATGAATATTGTAAACACAGCGGATTTGCATTGTCATGTTTCCACTCTGTGAAAATTACAGTGAAAGGCACAGCCCCTGGGCATTGATGTGACATGAGATTGTTTTTGGATGAGGATAAAAGGATGACAACACGATAAAAGGTCATCAAAGATAAAACTGTGTGTGCACGCCGGTGTGTTTTTCAATAATCTTAATGGGACTGTGTTGTGTCACACTCACCGGCACCATTATAACGGACACCAAATTATTTTTTGAAAATTTTCCATGCTATCTCTTTCCTTTTTAATAGCCTATCCATGATTCAACAGGTCATTCCCATGGACCTAATCCCCTCATATCTAATTTATATAGTCTCTTTTCCTTTATCAGATGTAGTCATTACACCCACCAGCCTGCCCCTCATTGAGTTGTTCCAACACCAGCTGGGTGCTGTAGTGAAGAGCCTTGAATGCTTAAGCAGAAACAACCTTCCTCTCTACAGGTATAAATATTTCAGGGCCAGGCGGGCAGAATAAATTGACAGTAAAATTGACATCAAATCTGGCTTTTAATTTCAAGAGAAAAAAGGAGGTTGCAGCTGTAGGGAGGATGATGGAGATGAGTACAGAGAGACGGGAGGTCGTGACCCCTGTGTTAAAGTGGTAATATAATTTACTGAGCCTGTGATGTGTGAAAAATACGTCCCTCACTGTTATTAAATATATATGTGAATGCCATGTCTGTATTTCAAACACACCACTGTGTGGTGGGAAAAAATCCTAAAGATTTTCTCTGCAAAGTTACCTCAGGAAGCAAGGTTAAGAGGTTAAAGTAGAGTCAGATCGCTGCAGCAGCACACTGAGCATTACATTAATTACATTCTGAAAGGGAGGGAGATGGCATCGAGTAATCACCACCCTGTTGGCACCTTCTGTAATCCAACAGAGAGAGCGAGAGAGAGGGAAAAGAGATACAGTTTGGTGTGTGTGTGTGTGTGTGTGTGTGTATATATGAGTGTGTGTGTATTCGCGTGTGTGCAGTGACAAAGACAGATCAACAGGATAGAGTTTCTCGATGGCACACGATTGATTTCCATCCAAGGTGTTGTTTTGATTACTTTGGACAAAGTCCAGCAATTTTCAAAGAGTATTGTTTCACTAAGGCATTCAGTTTGGTACAGATTTAATTATTTTCACCATGTGAAATGAACCTGACTGGAATTCTTTATTCTCCTCTCAGGTTTCCTGTTTCACATGAGCTGAGATTGCAGAGGCCTTAAAACACTTAAAATATTGGGGTTTTTAATTTATTTATTTATCCAGAGTGGTGGATAATTAGTTCACAAATTAGGTTTGGATGTCTTTCTCAAAGACAACAGAGAACTTTTCCTGAAAACTAATTCTGTAGTTCTGTAGCAACCTCTTGGATCGTAATGTTCAGCTGGTCGGTCTGTCAGTCTGTCCACCACTTCAGTCCCCAATGAAATGTCCCAACAATTATTGGATTGATAGAAGTAGACTTTAAGGGAGAAATGTCAAATTTTTCCACTGGTTGACAATAATTTAGGTTTGTGAGACCTTGACTTCTTAAAAAAATATCTCAGAGTCTGCTGAATGGATCAGTACAAAATGTGCTTTAAACATTCATGGTTGCCAGATGGTGTTTTTCTTATGACTATGGTAATTCCCTGAATTTTCCTTTAGGGGCACACTGATGTTGACAGGTTTTTGGGGGTGAAATGTCTTGATAACTATTAGATAGATTGCCTAATATTTGGTACATGCATCCATGATTCCCAGAGGATGAATCGTAATTAACAACGATAATGATAGCACACAAAATAAATATCAACATATTTACCTTTCCATTGTGAGCATTAGCTTCCAGCACAGAGTGGCTCGCTAACTGAGGGAAAGCACTGCCGACTTGTTACGCTGCTTGCATCATTGTAGACTTTTGTTTCACTCAGAACTTTTCATTTCAGAGTTTTTGAAGCGTTTTAAATTAAATATCAGAACATCAAGGCTTTTCGAAAAAACTTAATATGTGGATTCTCATAAAATTCCGGGAAAAAAAACTTCAACTGTCGATTGTTGACAGTAACTTAATATTAAATCATGAGATTTGGTTTGTTCTAACTGTGAGAAATTGAACAAGTTACTGATTACTTCAAATTTAGTTGCTGGGTGCCGATCTGATCAGCTCTATTGAACATGCAGACTACGATCAATGAAACATTCAGCGTAAATTATTCACGATTTCAGCTTGGGCAAGATTTTCCAAAATTCTAGATATCTATCTCTCTGTATAAAGCCTTCTAGTTGCATGTTATCGTATTAATAATTAAATGTATTCATTAATAGGATAAAGAAGACTTTCTGTTGTTTTCCAGACTCCCTTTAGAGACGAACATCCAGTCAGTTCATGCGTTAAACCTGAGACACATGCAGGTCCACTTCTGCAGGCTGGACAGTTGCCAATACACCAACAAAGTTACAAACATTGTTTATCTCAATTTCTTTCCATCTACAATCCATCCAGGGTCTAACCCGCCGGGAGCAAATCTAGTTAGGATAATACAGTACTACAATACAATACTATATTATGGTGGTATTTTCTTTAATTATAGTTTTGTATTTATATTTTCAAAAAATTTAATGGTTATTATATTACATTTACTTAAAAAAGAATCTATATATTCATGAAAAACATATTTTAATGAATCAACTAATGTAAAAAATATTAATTAGATGCATTTCTTGATTAATAGATGAATCCATAACATAATAATTGCTAGTAACAGCTCTACATTCAGATATGTGACTTTGACAGCGTGCTCTCTCCTTTAGATTTTGGCAAATCCTCCCTCCTTCCTGCCCTCCCTCCCACCATTACACCCTCCCACCTCCCCCCCTCCACCCTGAGCACCAGGTCACATCCCAATTTTCCGGAACTAGCTGCTCTGCTAATTCCCTCTGAAAGCCCCAGTGTGTGTGTATGTGTATGTGTGTGTGCACTGTGGTCCAACTCAGGACGCTGTCAGCCTCTTTTCTGCTCGCCCTACAGACCTCCCTCTGCTTGTACCGCCACACACAACAGAATGGACCTGTCCTCCTCTCTTAGGAACCTGACTTACAGTGTGGAGAGGAATACTGTCATGTCAGTTGTTGGCTAATGGGGAAAAACGTTTTAAACCGAACTACACAGTGTCTATGAAGCTTTTACTTGCTTTTTGTATGGAGTTAGCAAAAAAGAAGAAGAATTTTAGATTTGTACAGTGTAAAAACTAAGATCAGAGCATTCATACAGGTTTGAGCAGCATGAAATACTTTATACATCTATTGGTCTGAATTCTCTCTCTCTCTCTCTCTCTCTCTCACTCACTCACTTTGTGCCCTACCTCTGCACTACATTCCTTCATCCCTCTCTCATCCCACTCTCGCCCTCAACATGATGGGTTGTGTCCAGTCAGTGGGCAGCTTTGGTGTAATTTGGCCCACAGGGGCTGTTGGCAGTAGGTGTGGGGATAAAGGGAGCAGGGATGGTGGGGTTTGGAGAAAAGCAGGCTTAGTGTGGGGCCTTGGATGGAGGGGCCAGAGAGCACATAGGAAAAGCATTAAATAAACATTAATGCAACTAGGTTACAGGAGATTTATTAAGGAGGCTTTTTGGGCCCCCACTGTAGGGTTTTATGCAGCACTTTAATAACTCTCTCATGCACGCAGGTAAACAAACCAGGTAATTTATTGCCATCCTCATAGGTGGCCATTGTAAAAACTGTTTTAACTTTTTTTTTCTTTTTGGCTCATAAATGGATTTTTTTTCCTCCTCTTTCACTGGGTTTTTATCATGAAACTGAATAGTGTCTGGCTCCAAAAAGCTTTTTTTACATCTAGGGTAAGTCTGACTTGGATATGATTTCGATGTCACTTTGTGGTGTTAAAAATGAGTGCCCTTAATCGCAGCTTACTGATGTTAAATGTACCCTTTCTGGCATGTCAAACACACAGATAAAAAGTGACTGATTAAACACAGTAATGAGGACACTGTGGCAGGACAAAGAACTAATTCTAGATTTTTACAAGGACAGGAGTGGTTCTGGCAACAACGGGAGATTTGAGAGAGAGAGAATTACAAAAACATGAACTAGCGGAGCACTGCCATCGACATCACATTTTACATCTGACATTGTCTTTGTAAATCAGCGCTGTCAGATAAGACGCTGTCAGAAAGTGGAGTTGTAGAAGCCAAGCCGTAGTCTGTTATGTTCAGTGACTTGCTGCTATTCCACAAGTCCTTTTTTAACATAATTGTTTAACCTGCAGTTGTGCAAGCTTTAGCTATTGAAATAGTCTTTAAAACAGTCACTCCTAGGCTATGAAGACATGCAAAAAAGATGAAGCACAGAGCTATAAATTGCTCGTATTTGCAAATTTCGATTTCTAATCTGACCATTAGCATAAAATCCAGTAAGCACTCCACTGATATCTTCAGTAGCATCCACATTTGCTCAAGCCCTGCAGCAATTGTCTTGCTTTGCGGTGTGGAGGTGCAGTGCACAGGAAGTGCAGGCGGTAGCACTTCTCTGAGGACAGCTAGAACAGGAGAGCAGAGACTGACAAACAGGGTCAGGGCAACCAAAGGCTGCATGATTCTTTACCTTGAGACCCATCGCCTCAGCTCCCTGCTCTGCATCAGGCCCAAGTGACGAGAATACCAGACACAGCTCAGACAGCGTTCCTCTGAAAGTTCACTCTGAGTAGGAGAGAAAGAAGGGAGCTCGTTGTTTGAGTGAGAGAATATCAAGAGGAAGTGTAGAAAGAATTATAAAGGGAATATGTTTGAAAGAGACAGTGGTGGACAGGGAGAAAGACAGAGAAAAAGAATTATCTTTTTGAAAAAGGGGGGACAATAAAGGCTGCAATGACTGAGAAAAAAGGGAAAAAAGAGTAACGGACAACCTGACAGAGAGACGTTCAAAAAATTGGTGTGCGATTGTGTGCACGAGTACTATATATGTCGTGATATATGTGTGTGTGAGTGCGTGCCTGCTCATTGTGTGACTGTGTGTGTGTTTGATGAAGGCTCGAGCATACCGGTTGTGTTGCTGCAGGATAGTGTGCGTCAGGCTCCATCAATATGACATGTCTTTGATGTGGAAATACAAGGAGCAAAAGCCCAGTCAGCCTCAGTCCAGTCCCCAGCGGGACACATCTACCACTGTGCATGTGCATACATGTGTATTTGACTGTGTGAGAGAGAGACTAAGGGAGAGAGAGGAGAGAAAAAGAAATACAGAGAGAGCCACAAGCCAAAACAAGCACCAAAAGTCACCACAATTTTTAACTAGCATTCTACACGGGAGGCAACAGTTTTGACCTCAACATTTCCGGAACTGAAGGCACTGAGGGCTCTGTTGTAGCAAGAATCAATATTATGTCTAAATGCCGTTAATAGGCATTTCCATGCCAGAATAACATAACATGTCTTTTGCTCCTAAATTGACGCATTAATATTTGCTTTTTGGCATGAACCTGTTGCTGTTTCTTGATTCCAGTTAAACATTATAAATATTTATGCTTTTCTCCTTTTATCCTTCAGAGGCAGTTTTTCATTCTGACCCATTAGGAGTTGTTGTGTGGGGGCATTTTAAGTGAGGCTCAGTCTAGCAAAACTGATTGCAGTAGTATTTTTGGATGAAGCACTGAGGTTGAGTTTCACTAATAAATGACACCGAGCCATATGGTGTTGTTTGTGGTAGATTGGTCCCTAGAAATAGATTTTTTTCTCTTTGCAATGATCATTTTTAGACTTTTCCAACAAATACAACTGCAATACAGTACAACGCTGTCAGCCGTTTGGATGTTGAAAAGATATCTTTCTTTGACAAAGTTTTACTTTTACATCTATCCATCGGGCCCCTGAGTTTTCACACGCAAGTGCAGTGAGGGGGAGGTGGACAAAAGAAGAGATAAAGGCAGTCTGACAGAAGCAGGGGGATAAATCAGGTCCAGGCAGACAAGGAGATAGAGACAGAGAAGAGGAAAGACAGAAGGATGAGTCCATCCATCGGGCCCGTGTGTGGGCTTGCAGCTAACCTGGGCTGTGCCACCGCTGCTGCTGTTTCGGTAAACACTAGCTTGCAGGGAGGTAATCCGACCAGCCTATCCTGTCAGTGCTTTTATTCCCTGTTAGCTGCACAAAGGCCTCTCCACACGTACACGCTTACATGTGAGCATATACAGTAAGAGCACAAATACATCACACACACAGGCACATGGCAGGGTGTTGTTTATATCCTCAAATGGAAGTACAAATGTGAGCTAATAACTTGCCTGGGGACACTGAACAATCCCTGGACCTCAACGTGGATGACTACCAAGATGACAGAACAAACAAACAAACCATGAATAAATGACAATGTAGAAAACAGTGGCTTTCACATAATAGTGGCAGATTGCTCACAAAGAACAATATCTTGGTAACTGTTGAGCCCTGACAATCACAGGCCACATGCTGCACCACTAGCCTATGTTGCCAAGGCGACTGCATATTAGCACTAATTGTGTATATCTGTACCTGTGATGCTGTGAATAAGAGGCTGACGTCTGACATGTAATAGTACAGTTTGAAATGTACTTCTCTTCGACATTTGACAACAAGCATGTAAATATATATGCACAGGTATAATAATCTTTTCAAGGTATAATATGTTACTCTTTAGCAAAAAAATAGCATAAGAATTATGAGAGCTGTATATATATTTGAACTATACAAGTACTTAAGTTGTCATTTACATTGTACCAAATGTTTCCAACAAGTCAAGAAATACATCCCATTTGCATATACATCCAGTATTATGTCAGAAATGTACTTTTTTATCCTGCTTTAAGCCACAATTTTGCAAAACACTTTTTAGATTTTAGTCATTTAAACCAATTATTTACTTTTAGTGGATTCCTGGCGAGAAACAAGCTGAGCGAGATTTTTAATCTGGATCTGCTTTATTAAGTGTTTTCACTGGGTTTAATCACCTGGTCAGCTCATGGATACAATGAGGAAACATAGCATCATTCTCCAGAAAGGCCAATATACACGAGCAGCCAGTTAGGTTTTAAACAGGTTAGAGAACATATAGAAGTGAATGGCAACAATTACATAAAATAATTCATACAGTTGTACACACTTACATTTTTTAATTCAAGTGTGTACAGTTTTACTCATCTGGCAAATCTTCTGGCTGGTTTGCACCTTTCTGATCATGTGACTGCTCATGGATCTATTCGACCCATTCTTATAAATGTTGCCGCGTCATGAGATCTCAGCAATTACCTGTAAGTACAATGTCATTGTACCCAACAGAAATGATGGTCAGAGCTGTAAAAATAAAACCAAATTTCTAACAATTGAATTCCTCACCCTAGTGATGAGCTTTGAGCAGTTACAGTATTATAGCTATAATAAATTTGGCCTCTTAAGAAGGATAAAATGATTAAAGGTGCAGCAGGTGTCGGATGCCATTAAAACTAGTGGTGGTACAGTTTATATCGAATGTAATGTAATGTTTCCTTTTTTTATTCTGTGTTTGCAAGCATGTACATGCATGTGTAAACAAGTTGGTTTATTGTTGTGTGAAGTCGTACTCATCCTCACACAGGGTGTGTGAGTCTTGGAGTGTCCAAGTGCAGTCTCCATCAGGTCAGTGGCTGCTGTGATAATGCTTAACTGATGCCGGCTGTCAATAGCCATTCACCAGGAGAAAAGTGCTCGCCTGTTCAGTAAATTACACAGTGCGACGTGAGCTGTGAGGTTCAAAACAACCTGACCCCACTGTTGTTGGGAGAAACAATAGAACAATGACTGCAATCAGCTTTTCCAGCAGCCATCTGTGTCATGCTGCTGACTACAAAACACCTTTCCATTACTCCAGGGCTGCAGCTATTAGCTCACCATGCCATTGACTCCAAAGTGAGTTGGAGAGGTTATTGTAATGGCACATTAGATTGTCTGTGACCCTTCTTTATCCAGTGTTTTGTTTTGTTGACCTTGACATAGGTGGGCTTTTTGAATGCTATAAAGCCTCTAAAGCGATCATTTCTCACAAAGGCTTGTTTTGTCACAGATGAGCATATTTGTGAAGTGTCATCATATTGCTGATAACCATAGCTTGTGAATATGTTTGGTCCATGTTTGAGACTGTTCTTTTAGCCATTTTTCCTTAACACTGTCTTTCTCACGGCTTCTCCAAGCATGCACGAGAGCAGTATGAAAAGCTCTCCATCATGCACAAGAACATGCAGAAGCTCTACGAGAGCATAGGCAGCTTCTTCGCCTTTGACCCCCACTCAGTCGGTGTGGAGGATTTCTTCGGAGAACTGGCCAACTTCCGCATGCTGTTCATGGTGAGTACGGTGTAAAACTTGTGGTTTCTTCACACGTACATGTATGAAAAGTCTCATGTTTGCAGTTCCTGACTAACAGAAGCCATCGCCCACACATGCATTCCTTTGCACACACTTTCACTTGCTTAAAGGATGACAGGGGAGTGAATTTCCAGGAAGAATGATAAATAGTGAAATTTGGAATCTTACATGGCTACATTTATTAATGTTAAGAATAAATAACTGACAGATAAAGTACACAGTCTATGGTTTAATCTTACATTTCCATAATATTATAAAAACTTGATGAACAGTTTGATTCCTCTGATTGAGGATATTCCACCTTAAAGATACAGAGCTAACATGCATGGGCTGATTACCTCTCACTTTGTATCACTGTGAAATTGAACCTGAACAATCTGCATCGCGTCGTGTTGCCGTCTACCTGTTTCCACCAGGCAGCATAAAATCCAGTGTAAATTCTAAACAAATGCCTGGGGAGGTACAGATAACATGCAGCCTCACTTTCTCTACTGGATGCTGTGTTGCATTTTCCCATGGAGCCTGTTCTTGAGCTGGTGTTGGAAGATGTTAAATGAAAAAGAAGTGTTATTTTATGCACCATTATTTTGTTACAGCCAGTTATGTTAACCAGAGCCTCTAGATGTTAAGCAGAGGCAAAGACGCAGGGTCATGTCTGAAATGTATATATACATGGAGAGTAAAAAAGGCCTTACTATGTGGTTATTTCATATAGACTTACCAGCAAACGCGCTGTAGTGTGATATATACACTGTTTTTGAGATATGAAATGGCCTATATTGGAATAACAGATTTAGCCTTATCACCCACATATATATTTATAGGTTTGTCTTTCAAATGTACCATATTTTTCATGCTTGAACCACAACAGAATAATGCATCCACAAGCACTTGGACAGGAACTGTTTATCAGATTGATTTGAAAAGGAAAAGTGGTGTTTCCACAGTGTGTCACTCTGGCCAGCCCCCACAGGCCTGTGTTATAACAGATCGGCCCCAGAGCCACACAAGACATCATACATCTGTAATCAGAAAGTGAGTCACAAGGGTTGAAACATTTCCCTCACAGTCATCTGATAGTCCATCAAGATGTGCTTTTGAGCCAATCACCCGCTAGTTTTAGCTCTGTGGGTGTTTTTCACTTTCCTCGTCTAAAACTGCCTGAAAGTTTTTGGTTTGGGAGAGTGCACCATATTTTCTGGCCACCTATTTTGGTCTTTGTATTCCCTTGGTTGGCCCTGACATCCTTTTTCAGTTTTTTCTTTTAAGTTCTTGCACTGTTCTCTGCAAGAATGTAACCGCGCTCACCTGCTGTGTGATTTCCTTCCATATGTCATCTTTTAGTAGGTCATAATGCCACTTTGTCTGCCAAAGACTTTTTTCCCAGGTATCACAGACGTAACCTCTTTTCTTGTCACTGAAGTATATTTCTCTTTCATTTTCTTCAATGCCATTGTAGTTTGGAAGGTTATAAATATAGGTCTCTTGTTGGCAGTCCTTTCCTCTAAATGTATAATCCGATTAATGCTTAATAATGTATTTAATAACTAAAATTCCACCTGTGTGCACCTGTAAGTGAAGGCTGCTATATAAACAGATAAAGAATGACAGTAGAACAAAGTTACAGTTATATAAAATGTCTTCATAGGAAGAAACATAATTGTTGACAATTATTGTACATTAATGAACACTTATCTGCTCACAACTACATTATAGTGTATTATAAATAATTCATTAAATGTTTAAAGGGAAGTGTTATCCTCTTCTTTAACTAAACAATGTGTTTCTTTGTTTTATTCATGATCATTTTAGTGCTTGTTCAGAAACATACATATCTTATGGAGATATATTCACAAAATAGCACAAATGATACCCTTTGTTTTAAATGCACTTTGTGTGAGCGCAAAAAATAAGAAATGCATTAAATATGATATGGGCAGTATGGATAGAAGCTCTCAATACATTTATTCCACCTACAAGTACTGTATTGTACATACAAATGGGAAACAAAATTGCTTAATGCTTAATTTTTGAACTTTTCCTTCCCGACCAGTTCTGATAAAAGTACAGACGTGGGAGCTGTAAGAAAAGACAAAGTTATAAAACAGATTAAAATATATTATTTGAAAGTAGCTCAGACGAGGAGAGTGTCTCACTGATAAAAGGGCTTGATGAAGGCTTGGCCAAGCCTCTTAACCTGTTAAACACAGTTTCATTAACTTGCAGGTGCACGTGTGTATGTGTGTGCATGTGCCGTCACTGCAGGGCACTGCAGGTCTTGATGGATTTTATTATGGGGTAATGAGGCTAGAGAGGACTTTAAAAATGTCCAAGTCCTAAAGTAGATGAAATTGCATTTCACTTTTCACCTGTGAGTTTGAAAGTATTTTGTGTATGGCTGGGGAAAACTTTTTTATTTCCTTCTACTAAAAATTTAATTATGGGACATGTTCACTACCCAAAAAATAAAAGAAGTTTTCTTAGAATTTATTCTGGAAACACGCTACTTAAAACACTATAACACAACTGTGTTTTAACGCATTTAAATTGTAGACTAAATTCCTACAATAAGCAAAGAAAGAGAATACACAAGTGACTACAGTTTACTTTTGAGGTACATATACATTTGCTACTGATCAAAGTAAAACTAAAAAAATCCTTCTGCTTCTTGCTGGTGTTTTAGAAAATCTGGTTACTGAGAGCAGAAAATAAAGCACATAGGGTGAAGCAGATTTGTTGTCAAAGAGGCAATATAAATGACAAGGTGAACACCACATTATCCCGTTTCCTTTTCCCCTGAGTCTGTTAAACATTATTCAATCGCTTTGCTTTTCCACCTTCTCCAGTCTATCCATCCCTCTTGGCACCACCCCAAAAAATTCCCAGAGTCAGGTTGATGACATGGTGTCCAGAAGGCATACTCTGAGTCTTCACAAGCCATTAATGTGAATGACAAGGTCCCCTTGTCTGAATCCTTCTCCTCTATTTACGCTGATCCCCATCTGAAACCAACTTCTCATTCCCGCTGATCAAAGTGCACCAGCACACAAAACAACGCTCCCTCAAGGATTCCAGAGTTGCATATCTCTAAAAGAGGCATCCACCCAAGAAAATAAATTATTCTCTCAAGCAAATAGCTGCATATGAATATTTTATTACTGATTTAAACTTTCCTGCTATGGATAAGGGGAGGGAACTGAGTGGGATAAAGTGTTGTGGTGTGGTGAAAATCGGGGGGGCTGGTTCTAAGTTAATGTATTCACATAAAAACAATCCTTTAATCACCATATTCTTCAGATATTATTTATAGTTTTTGGCTCCTCAGCTCTGCTGACAGAAAGGCTAATCCCATCTGCTTGCAGAGCACCAGGAATCAATGCTTGTTTCTACTTGAATGTTGTTTTTTATTTTCTTACCCTGTGAAAATAACTGAGCTAGCTCCTTTGCAGCAGCATCCTCAGCTTTTTTTGTCAGTGAAGGAATTTGGGGAAGATGTCTGCTAGTTATTTATCTTTGACAATGTCGACCTACATCAACAATTACTGATTTGTTCCAAATGACAAATCTAATGAACACTATGACTTCTTGGCAGCTAATAATTTAGAGAAGAGCCCTGAATTTAACTTCTTGATATTCCTGGTGTGCCTCAGACTTTTATTTCAATATTGAGACATTGAGTTGTTTGACTCAGAGAGAACATCTTCGCTAACTTCTCTCTTTGTTGCATTGCCCTGTGTAATGCATTCACAGCACAAAGCATCTGCAGTATTAAAGAATTCCATTGCAATACAGTCACCCTAAATTGCTTTTACTAAAAAGCTAGGGCTTAATGCACCCGACCGACATGAGGCATTTGAGTAAACGCATTGACAGACAGTCCTCACAGAACTGAATGTAACTGATAAGAGAATCCATTAACTCTATTTTCCTTCTGTTTCATTTTCTTTCTCTCCCTCTCTCCCGTCCCATTCTCTCTTTTTTTCTGCGGCCAATGAAATATTATTTGATTTCAGCACATGGAGTCAGTATTCCAAGAGTCCAACAATTTGTTAATTTAATGCTGCTGCCATATTCTGAAATAGAGTATGAGTGAAATGCAATCGCAGGGTCTGTATGTGTAATCCTGACCAGGAGCATGGGGGATGAGGATTTTTCCATTAATGAGTTATCAAAGCGCAGCAGATGGGCTGGGATGAGCTAACAGTCTTCCTTGTTAATTGAGTGACTTTCTAATAAGACCAAAAGACCCAGACCGGGTTCGCAAAGTAGCAAGATAGAGCATCTATGAGATTAGAATGATGATTTGTGTGTGTGTCTTCGTGTGCGGCTGTATCCGTCCACTTTGGAGCCCATTTGATATTTCTAAGGCTTGCTAATTCCTTCACAATATGACAAATTATCATAATCATGCTGATAATGCTGAAGATGAGGCTCTGGCAATGCCGCTCTCTGCACCTTCTTGCTGAATCACTGTCATGAGTCCTCAGCATTTTTTCTTACACTCGCATGACACAGTCGTAAAAACGGTTGCACCAGATTTTGGAGGTCACCTATCAATATGGGCGTACGTCTATGGCGCAGAGCAGAAGTCTCACAATCTGTAACCTATAACTTCTTGAAGCCACCCCCCCATATCCTGGCACACAGTGTAACAGATGGCTAATAAACACATTTGCTGCTTAAAGCCCAGGCGCTGTAGTGTTTGTAAAATTCAAATGAGATATAGCAGTGACACTCTCTGTGTGAGATCACTGGTGCAACTGAGCAGTTGGAAATACTCAATGCTCCCTCATTGGACTGGCAAACTTGTATGCATGGGAGGGGAGCCATGCTGTGGGAGATGTATTGTGTTGTGCAGGGTCAAGGAAGAACAGCAAACACATTTCATGAATTATTGAAAGAACAGACCTGGAAAGGGAAATTGCTGCCTGGCCCTTGTTGGTAGATTGGACCTGTGGGTTGCACAGCATTCAGTTTTCTAGCCAGTTATAGATAGAGGAGTACTTATAATCTCCATCTTAGACACACCGGAGGCCATGAGAAGAAGTGAGCGGATGTCACACTCCCGGCCTCTGGTGTGTCTGAGATGAACAGACTTTTAGGCTCATAAAGCCTCAATAGTGTTGTTGACATCCCAACCTGGCTGTAAGGTGCTATTATGTGAAACAGCACATTTAGTTTGTCTTTTCAAGATGATTCTGACTCTAAATTTACATACCGCTCTGAGCAATATGTTCACCGCATTTTCTTGCTTTACACCTGAGGGGTTCAGGGCACAAAGCCAGTCATAAACATGGCCTCTGGGCTGCAGGGTTTCAGTGTTTTATTTAAGGATTGTTAGGTAGAATCAAAGCCAAAAAGGACACTGTCTATCATGGTAGATAATCACAGGGGAAAGAATCTTTTCACCTTTTGGGTTAGCTTGAAGTACTGCACTATACTTCAGACTTTTTCCAACACTGTATATTGTGCTTTAGTTTTCTCCTTTTTCTACACATAGAACTGATGTCATGGTTTTTCTATCGGGGATGTTACTTTGTTGAACATGCTTTTTATTTGCTTTGTATTGTGCCTTATAATAATAATGTCCTGTACAGCCACTCTAAGCAAGTTTCATTTGGTGAAGAATGCCATGCAGTATGGTCAAATTAATCAAGTCATTCTTGTGTTTAATGAATTAACCTCCATAGTCAAATTATTACAACACTAAATATTTGCCATACAACTATAATACATACAATTTTTTTTATTGCTTCTGTACATTTTTTTATCGTTTTGTGGTATTAAATGTGGAGTCTGACCAGTTTGAGATTTTTAAGACCAAAACCAATTTTGAAATTCACGGATTAGATGCATGATTACATGATTGCTGCCAGTATTATTGATTTTTCAGCTATGTTTTTTTTTGTTGCACCAATTCTTCACGGAGTACTCAGAAAGGAAAATAAAGAATATTTAACATTTTTATACATTATACATACAATGCATGACATTGTCAACCAAATCTGGAATTAGAAAGGTAGAAAAAAAACAAACAAATAAATCAAATTAAATATAACTGAATTAACATCAGTACTGCATGTTCATTCCTGACCATTTCAATAAACAATAAATACAAATTGAATGAATTCCAAATCACCCCAGGCATTGTTATTGTTTTTACATATCAGACAAGTTATACGCTCACACCAACAGATACAGATCCGTGATAGAAATCCACCAACCGGTGAAGTGATGTCATGTTTAAAGACCACAGAAAAGAACGAACCCTACACCCACTGGATTATAAACGTATAGATTTTGAGAAGCTCAATGTGAAGATCAAAGTTATGGTAGAATATTTTCCTTTGCATAAATGATGAAGCTCTCATTGAGTGGCATTATAACTGTACTGATCGTTAACAAGGGACACGACTGCATAAAGGCCAAAAATACCTTGTTTCCATGGTCACCTGAAATCATATTCTAAACATTTTTACTTTGATCTCGAGTAGACGAGTAGATGTACCCGAGAGACTAAACGAGATGCACGGATTTGTTTCCAAACATATTTTATTTTAACATTCATACAGAACATTTGAGTAGATTTTAGAGGAACTAGATCTTTTGTGTTCTGTTCCAGTGAGGTTTAAATCTGGTTCTCTGCACTGAAGATTATTTTTAAAAACACATCTCATGAGGATTGTTTATCTCTTGTATGTCCTCCTACAATATACAGAGTTGGCAAGAAAATGAGACCTGATAACAATCAGTTTTTGCCAACGGCAAAAAAGGGGCCGTCAAAGAGAATGGCGAAGGGAAAAATAAGAGATCAGTGAAAACATATTTGTTGCCATGGCAATTAGTGGTGCTGTGTGATTAGAGCAACATAATTACGTTGCATAATCATGTTTACAGTCAGAATTAGTTGTTTGTTTAAAGTAAGTTTTGCCGGCAGGATTTTATTTGTAATCTGCATAATTTATCTTCCGACTTATGCTGTAGCAATGCAGTGATATTACTTCCAAAAATGAATTGAGTCCTGTCACTGCATGAGGACAGAAATCAATTTGATCCGTGCTGCCAGTGCTGCCCATCACTTAAGCAAAATGAGCGAGTTAACTGTTTCATTACTGAAAAAATACAACACAGCACTCATCCACTCTAATTCAAAACAGCAGCAAAGTGCACACAGTCAATAGCCCTTATAGAGTGTAGCCGTATCATTTACACAACCTTGATGTGGCGATAAAATGTAGGTTGCTGTTTGAGTGTTCACCGACTTGTAGCAGCTGACGAAGCAAAACATCTCTTACGTTTTCATAATGCACATAATGCAAAAACACCCTCACTCCCTCTTATTATTCTGCTCTCTCTCTCTCCCTCTCTCGCTCCCTCTCTCTATCATTGCCCTTGTCATCCAACAAGGAGACAGTGACAATGAGGGCTTGTGTCCTTGGACATGGAGCAAAGCTCTACTATTGACTGGCATCATGAGCTGCTCTTTCCTTGTTCCTTCCCCACAATCCCTGTAATCCCTCTGTCTTAGCTGCCAACACGACACACACATCAGGACCACAGGGGCATTAGATGGGGGGCCTACTGTCGCCACTTATTATATCAGTGCACAGACAGGGCCATGCCTGCACTTACTGACACACACACATATGCATGCAGAAGGGGGAACACCGCAGATGAGCAAAAGTACAAAGATGCCCATGGACAGCGTACGGACACGGCTTATATGCATGCATACAGTATGACCTCTCACACACTAACACCTATGATGGCTCCTGTCAGGGGCCCTGCCACAGGCATAGGATGAAAGAACATTTTGTTGTTTCCAAAGGTCACGCGGTTGCATCTTACCCTCTGTTGGCACACGAACAAACTGACACATTTGTAAAGGCTGAATCCGTACCGTTGATTATCTCTCTTTCTCTGACTCCTTCCTGACATTTCAGCCGGTCACGAAGGAGGAGGAGGCTGATATCTCTGTCTCCGTCCTGAGAGACTGGCACACTGCTGCTACGCTTTTCTTCATGCAATATCTCCCCTCCCTATTGACAAAAGGAAATATCCTAGCATGGTACATATGTGAGATGATCATCTAGCCTTTTTGGTGCCACATTGATGTATTATTGACAACAAATCAGGTCTGTGTATTATTGAAAATATGTAAAGCAGGGCAGAAGCCTTGCAGACAAATATGCTTGTATTAAAAAGCCCATACACAAGGCATGATATATTGTTTATTCCAGCAGCTTATCTCTAACTATCAAACCCTTCTCTGAATAAGAATTTGCTGATGGCATACTGCCGCTTCTGAACACTATACTGTAGCGAAGACACTAAAAAGAGTGGTGGTGGCAGGAGCCAGATTCTGATTATATCTGTCTGTTTGTGTGTGTGTCTGTGTGTGTGTGTGTGCGTGCCTCATCAGGAAGCAGTGAAGGAGAACCACAAGAAGAGGGAGATGGAGGAGAAGATCAAGAGAGCCAAGCTGGCGAAGGAGAAAGCAGAGCGGGAGAAGCAGGAGCGCCAGCAGAAGAAGAAGCAGCTGATTGACATGAACAAAGGTATGCCACTTCTCCCCGCGCCACCACAGAGACAGAGACGGGGAGGCAGGTGGGGAGTTAGGATGAGGAGAACAGGAGGATAGAAAGGGGGGGGTTTCATGGAATTGTGCTTCACACGGATTTGAACTCTGAAGGAAGAGGATAATGTGTAGGAGAAGGGGGGAGTCATCTTTTTCAGCTGTGGAGGAGTCTTATACTTACCCCTGTAGCCGATACAATGCTCCCAAACAACAGGCAGATTATGCTACTTTTAGCTTGTTTTTTCCATGGTACATTTGCTCACACAGAGAGAAACATTCTCTGCTGCGGTAATATGCACATTTATTTCTAAACATTTAACCCATGTAAAGTAATAGCACTGTAATTCTGCAGCAGCACCATCTTTCAAGACTTTATTTTACCCCTCATAGAACTGGCTGTGGCACGCAATATGTAGGTCACATGTACAGACAGGAAGCTGTGGTCGACTTCACTGTAGACTGCACTTCCAACACGACCAGGCACTTGTTATTCATGTGCAAGCAACACGACAAAAATGTATCATTCCTGCAGTCTGACACTGTTTGCGAGCACTGTGCTATATTTATTGTTGTGAATCACTGAAATTACTCTATTGTCCTCCAGCCATGCCAGTAAACCGTGTATTGATCAGTGTAAGTTGCAGTTGTTCAGACATGAAAAATTAGAGCGACAGAGCTGGATGCCTGTGTCTAGTTATGCCAATGACATTGAGAAGGAATTTCAAGCCTGAAGGGGCTTTGCAAGCAGTCAGTGTGGTCTTTTGTCCATTTTTTTGACAAACAGACTGGGATTTCCACAATTCACCAGCTTCTAAATGTCAGCGCCAGCCAAGGACCTCTCTGTAGCTCAGCCACATTGGGAAATGTGACAAGACAGTCTTCAGTATGCCACAAACTCTCCAAGATAATTGATGCATGCTACAGCCTTTTTTTTCTCTGAGCAGTGACCTCTTTGAAAGCTTCACTTTTAATAATCAAACATGGCTGGGCTGAAGGAGTCTGTCTACCCCGCTCTCTCTCTCTCTCATGCTGGCTAACCAGATGGAGAAGGGTAGAAAAGTAGGTATGATATTAAATATTTCTGCCAGAGCAGATTTTGATCTCAGTTTCTGAATGCCATAATATGACTTGCATGAATAAAACATGAGGATGACATGGGCAACGTTGCCTGCAGCCTTGGAGATAGTGGGGATTGTCCTTCACATCAACACCTAGCTCGTTGGACTGTCGCGATCACAATGACCTCCGCAGTTATAGAATACACGCTTTTATATTCAAGTTGCGCTAAATCCAGGCTGCTTTTTACCCTGTCAAGGTTCTTTACCTGCATTGACTACACATTTTCATTAAACCTTGAATAGTGCTTTTCTGTGTACTAACTTTTCTCTATGTGAAATGCAATCAGAGAAAGGACAATCAAACGCGGAGCTCTTTGAATGCATCGTGTGAATGGAAATCTGAACTTGAGCCAGAAGCGGGTTGGAGGTCACAGCGGCTCGGTGTTCCGCTCGTGTTGTTTCTCAGTTTCTCTTTAAACTGCTTGGTTGGAACACTCATCGCAGGATATTCAGTGTTTTCTTGATGCACATCTTTCTTTTCTCTGCCTCCACTCCTCTCCAGTTGACAGCCTTGGCTTGAGAGCCTTGGCTCTTCTCTCCCATTCTGTTCTAAAATTCTATGTGTGCTTCAGATATTTTGAGTTAGTTATTTGAGGAGGCTTTTCACATCAATATTTTATGCCGAGCATCAGCCGTGTTTTTTTGTGAAGGTTGATGAAAATAAGGTAGTGTTCGGCACAAAGAGGCTTTTTTAATTCCTCTTACCATTAATTAATCATGTTCAAACATTTTGCACATTAGTTTTGCATTTAAAAGGTGGAAAGGCTAATTGATGTGCTGAAATACAGTACATCTCCAGTTTGATATACCTATTCTTGTCTATAATAGTTTGTTCCTAACCTTGGTTTCAGATAGACAGACAGACAGACAGACAGACGGATTAATAAATAAATAAATTGTGATTAATCATCCAGCCTGGATGATAGAGAAACGGAGAGAGATGGAAGTTTGTTGACCTGAATATAGTACATTTTTATGTCTACAAATCCTTTAGAATGAACAGATGGAGGAAACATATGGCCATTGTATTATGAGAATTAAGTACAGGTCAATATCTCTTTAATGGATTTACTGATTTACTAATTTTATTGCTCAAAAGACTGTTTGATGGATCATACTATTGTGTTAAATGCAATTTCAAGAGGCTATTTTTGAGAAGGGATAGATTTTATGTCATTTCACAAATTGCGACCTAATCCTCTTCGCTTGCAAATGATTAACAATGAAATGCATATTTAATGAGAGTTTAATTCATTTAGCTTTTGCCAGGATGGCACCGGGTGGGGGAGGGGAAACAGACAAATGCTTTCAGGAAACTGATGAAATAAAATCTTTTTTTCACCCTTTCACCAGTTGAAAAAACTGTGGATTACACTCTCTGCAGGAGCATTGATATGTGTCCTTCCTCAACAAGCATGATTGATAGATGAGACAAGTGCTGAGCTAAACGTGTTTTCCTTGTGAAGTATTACAAATCCTAATGTAGGAAATTGCTTGTGAAATCATTACCCAGTCACCCCATTTGTTTTAATTTGCTCTAAGTGGATTTCCATATTCTCTTGAACTGACCAGATGTTCAACATTTACCAAAACGCTGTACTTTGCTGGAAATAACGGTTAAACACCAGAATAAACTAATGCCTCTGTCTAAAACAGAGGAAGGAGGCTCATCACAGCAGGATTTGTTTTATTTTTTATAGTGGCATATGAAACAATGTCGCAAGCAGCATGCCAAGTGTGTCAAGAGCCGAAGCATGGTAGAGCATCTGGACTGTGTTTCTCTAAGGCATTTGTGAGGAGTAGCAGGCCCCTCTGGCCTCCGACTCGGCTGGCATCACCGGGGTCAGTGCCCCCGTCTGGGGCAAGTGTCTGCACCCACATGTCAACTGCGTACCCCAGTCAAATCCACTAAGCTCTGAACAGAGCCGGAAAGCGCACATGCCGCTTTGAGCACGATGCAGCTTGGCATAAGGCACATAGGAATAAACAAACAACCAGGACCGAAACAAAGTTATTGAGCATTTTATTTAGTCCAGGCATCTCTCCCAGGTACCTAAGAGAAGTAGTGAAGAAGTTTGTGTTTGCCATGTTTGCTGTCAACTTTTCTCAGACCTTCTCTATACAGTGTGCTCTCAGTCTGTGAATAGTTATAGTAGCTTGTTAAAGCCCCATCCACCATTTGAACATCTGAAAAACATTTTTATTGCCAACCTGAGGAATATCAAGTTGAGGAGCATATTGGTTGTAGCCTGCAAGTTTTACAGCACCTTTTTATGGCTGCACCAACTGTCTGCTATGTTACTTGACTACACACATAAAAAGTAATTCAACTGGACTCTCGCAGTATTAAATCTAATCATTTTCTTAACTAATCCGAGGCCTCAAAATACAATTATTTGATTTGAAAACAAACTTTTGTAACAAACACTGTTATTAAAATGGTGCTAGATAGTATCATTGATACTATAAACCAAATTAAGAGGCTCCACAGATGCTGTTTTTATGATTAGGTTTTACCTGCAAAGTGATTATTTTTTTACTCTATGAATTAGAGCCCACTCAGCCGCTTCAATCCATTCTTGCAACAGCTTGCAGACAGCGGCAGAATGCAGACCCGTACACGGGGTTGCTCTGAGGGAGTATTATAGTTGAAAAATAGGTTTTATCAAGGTGTTTGTGTTAATATAACTATTGAACACACATTATTATCATCTTTAATGTGGTTGTCTTTGATCACACAACAGCTGGAAGTTGTGTTTACCTCATAGTTTATCACAGTGTTTAAAAATGACTGAGCCCATTAGTAGAAAACGTAGGTCTTATTATGTTCAACTTCTCAAAGAGACCCTGTGTGCAGAATTAATCCTTGTTTCATTTTGATTTTAGTATATTTTACAATTATTTTGTGCCCTCCTTTCGTCTCCAAAAGCTTCTTTTTGTTGTTATGCTGGTGATAGTCGTCTAGGCATTTTTCCCGTTCAGCACGGCCTGCTAGAATGAGGTCTCCATGTCTCCGATTCTCTGCAGAGAGCAGTTGGCATGTTGACAATGATGGGCCTGCAGCTTCTATTTATGCATCCTCCTTGTCAACCTTTCACACTTTGAGGATGAACTAGTGTATGTTTATCTAAATAAAAGTGGGCCTCTCTAAAAAAAACATTCAGTTTACTAAATAGAAGCAAAATAAGTTAGACTAAGCTTTGACTGCTTTTCAGACTAAAGTGTTTGTTACATTTTGTAACGACAGATGTGGCATTATTTTGTCCAGACTTTTAAATGTGGATTTAACAAGATCCATTTGTTAAATAATGCATGTTTAAGATGCCAACCACTAAAGTTAAAACTAAGCTATTGTAAGAGTCTAATCGAGTTTATTAAGGTCACTTCTATTGATTCTATTAGCTAAGAAGCTAAGAAGTCTCTTTTTCCAGTTTTTCCTGAAAGAAGTTATTGAAGTTTTTTTTCTCTTGTTTACCAAAGCATATTTTCCAAATTCAGGTGTCTTATTACTGTGGTATGCTAAACTAAATTGACATATTTCCATGCAGCTGGCTGACTGGTTGTGGCTGGCGGAGCCCTGTCAGCAGTGACAGTGGCGGAGATGTGGATTGATGGCTTTGTGTGACACTGACAGCTGCCAGTAGGCCAGTGCATACCTGCGTCGCAGCCATGCCAGCCAGGTGATCATAGACAAGCACTGACAGGCGGTGGTGGGGTGGACAGGTTAGCTCTCTAAGTTTGCATAGTGTCTCAAGAGCACAGCCGACATGGCAAACAATATCACCAGGGGAGATAGTCTGTTAGAGACGTGAAGGTCAGGAACCTAAGTAGATAAAAGAAATGTTTCTGAGAAGACTCGCCATTCCTCAGCTTAGCTTGGGAAATGAAGCCAGCATTAGGAAGCTCAAGCTGACCTTCATGTTTGCTACAGAATATAACGAACAAGGACAGACCTTTCCAGAATGTAATGATGATATGTGGCACAATGCCTCTGAATTTGCTGCCTGTTTATTCCCTAAAGTGGCATTTCTTTGTCATGCCACTGATGGCTTCCATGTCTGGTTATACATTTGTAGTATTTGATGAGTTCTAAAAATGAAGGATCTTTTACTGCATCTGCATATGGATGCTGCACCAGTGGAATGCCAAACTCTGTGCAAATTGCTTTTCTCTTCGTCCTTGCATTCGAGCTGTGTCGATCCAGAGTGCAGGATGTGCGCGGCATGCTCTGAAACTCCCGAGTATAGATTGGTGAATTCCATCATTACCTTGAAAGACGGGAACAAGGGCACCAGGATTATCTGCTGTCATACACCCATTCTAATAAATAACAGCATATTAGATTGTGCTGTATCTCGTCGGAATCAGAATCTGCCTCAAGGCGATGATGCCACACAGAATATGGCTGACTGCGTCTCAACTGAGGCCCATAAGAGCAAGAAGAGAGGAATTATTCATAAACAAATGACATGCAAGGATTAAATGCATCTGATTGAATGCGAAATGACGTTTTGTAAGTGGAGGTGATACAATAAAATACTCATCCAGTCCTCGTCTTCTCGTATTATAACATTTCCAATGCATTTCCATAAATAAATGTCAGCATGAGGAAAGTGAGCCTGGCTTCATAGGAAGCCTTTTAATATTCTATGATAAATACCATAGTTCATTAGCAATTAAATGCAACACGAGGGAATAGTCTCTCCCACATTTTTGTCAGTCTGCCTCTTGCAGTAAATTGTCAAGCTGAATATGCATTGTTTCTTTTAAATCTTATGGCACCCTCTTTTGTAAAGAGAGAAAGACAAAGAACACTAATTAAAACTGCACTTTAAAGCTTTTAATCACTTTTATCTTTTATCTTTAACTTAATTTAGTTAAGGTCACAAGCAAGGAAGTGAGACATGCATCAGATATCTCTGCCTTTCCTGTTTTCTCTCTTTAATTCCCTCAGAGTCTGCACGTCTCTTTCCGTGTCTCACACACACTATACTCCATCCGCAATGTTCCCTGCTCTCATCCCATTGCTTTCGTAAATGTTCTCCTTCTCCTTGGTGAAATCAGCTCAGGCACAGTTGAATCTCATTAATTTGTGGGTGGTTCAAGTGTCTGATCATTTCCCCTCCCAGATCTGGACCTCACCAGTCACTTTACAGTCAATCAAACCTAATTACCCTCACTACAAAGACCATCAAATCCCATTGTCAAATCCATTTAGCTTCCCCAGACAGCAGCGCCTTTCGCTGATGCAAAAAGCCCATGTGTGGTTTGGTTCAGACGTTATCTTCATCTGGATTCCAAAACTCTGCATCCGCTACACAAATGTGCCACTCGTGTAAAATGGGTAATGTACGCTGCCCAGGATGGAGGAAACCCAAAATGTTAATAGCATCATATACTTCCACATGCCAAAGCCTCTTTGACATCCCTTTCATTTTTATAACCTGATTCATTTAGGTGACCCTGGTATAAACTGTGATGCCCCGCCATATACGTACATATGAGACATGGAACTGATAGATCAGGGCTGTTTCTGTCCATATGCCAGAGCAGCACAGTAGAAATGGCTGCCATCTGCATTCAACCAGCTTACTTTGACTGAATTCTTCTGCAATATTTAAAACCAATTCACTGACAAAAAAAGCACTATAATTGTCCTTTACTGGTCACAAGCGGTCCATCATTAACCTTGAGGCTTAACGCTGCGCTTCCTGTTGCTGCTTCACAATAGACACCTTCTAAAAAAACATTCCAATGTGAATTGAATTCATTATAATTTTTGTGAAATGTGTGTAGAAATGTGTGTAGAAAGTGTTCAGATTGCATTGAAGCTCCTTTGTAGGATTTTCTGAATTCCTCCCAGTTTTAGTATTTAAAAAGAAGCAGTGTTGGAAATAAATTCACACTCAAGCACCACTCCCTTTCTCACACACCAACCTTAGAAGGAAAGTAAAATCATCAACACAGACCAATTTTCACTGGGATCGTCTTACTTTTCTACAAACAAAAACAGATTGTGTGCCAACAGAAGGATTTGAAAGATGTTGTAACACCCCCCAAAAAAATTGCACATTTGGGGCTTTTTATAGTAGCAGATTTCACAACTGCTCCATCATGGCAAAGAGCAGATCAGAAAACAGCTACTGGAATCTATTAGATGTGGTTAAAAGAAGGAAAAAGAAACACGACTGAAACTAAACTCCAGAGCGACTCTCACATTAAACAGGTGCTACAGTACAAAGCTGAATATAGTAGTGAGCCTGATAAATATCGTGCTTCTGTCTAGTCGCCTGTAAGACCACACTTTGATTGGTTTATAGCGACAGAGCAGATCAGACCATCAGCGTTTATCCCCAGGTGTGGGGCCACAGTGAAAATGCATATGGTTCAGGGTTTACCACGTTGCAGCTAAATTTAGCATTACCTAGCCCTTTGGAAAAGCAGCAGTGGGAGTCTGCTGTGGTGTGAGGGCCGGCTCCTGTGGCCCTGCTGGCACCCTGACACATTGACCCCATGTGGCTTAGAGAAAGTATGTCAAGTTAACATCTGTCAGTGCTGGGTTGGAGCTCTCCCTTGTGTGTTGGTGGTGTTACTGGGCAAACTAGCCAGAAGCAGTGGATAGATGGTGATCGCAATATGGTAACTGGGGGGGCCCGCAGGCAATAGAAGTAAATTATAGCAGAGGAAGCAGAGTGTGGTGACTGCTACGTTCCGAGCATCTCTCCCCCCTACCCCTTCCCATCTCCCAACCTCCCCTCCCTACTGTTTCTCACTTGGGGCCTGGCAGCATCCATCCAGATGGAGGGTTTATTTTTGTTTTTGTTTGTTTACTTATTCATGCATCCAGCTATTCGGGGCATCGCAGGGGCTTTCGTTCCACCACAGAATGCAAATCGCCACGGCGGCTAATCCACTTTCATCTCTCCCTTGTCGACATCCAACTTCTCTCCACGTTTCCCCGAGTCTCTCGCAGCCATGACATCTCTGTTTCTTTCAGGGTATAGGATCAGACCTGCAGTGACCAGGCCAGCCTTCCTCCAGCCCTCTGTCTGTACTTCATGCATGTCAAACACAATGCAACTCTCACCTCTCACCCACCATCCGCGTCTTCAAGACTTTCTGCCCTCTCTCCACATTTTCTCATCCTCTCTCCTCTCCTGACCCTGGCGCCACACAGGGGCTCATATCAAGAGGAAAGTAGAAGCTACACTGCCATTCCCCCTGGAATGGAGGGTTGTGGGAGCATCCCTAATTGAGTTAGGGAGGACATGAGTGGGTTTGCTCATCAAGTTGTTACAGTAAAACAATCCAGATGAATCAGCAAGCAAATCTGTCTTTTTTATTAGCCATCTTACCCTTCCGTTCCCCTTTTTCCCTCCTCTCCTTTTCCACTAAAGTAGACGAGTAAACATGCACACACACACACCTATAAATTAAAGGCCGCGGCCTGTCTGAAAAGTTTCTCGGGTCACCATGTCAAAGCTTTTGTCAGAGTTGGGTGGTTGGACTGCAGGGAGAGGGGGGTAAAAAAGGGGAGAGTGAAAAACAAAGGAAAGACATCTAACAGGTGCATGACTGCTGTCCTTCGGGCACTTGTGTTTTCTGTGCTCTCTGTGGCAGTAATGGTCTCTGCCTGCTCGGGTCTTAGGAGCTGCTGGGACTGCAGGTAAGGAAAGGCGAAGGGAGGGGGGTGACTCCACTCAAAGCCAGACAGTAGGAGAGTAGACGGCGGAGCGGAGAGAGGAGGGGGATACTGAGTAATGCAGGTGGTTGTGTATGTCTAGGCGGCTGAGCCTGAATTCAGATGTGAAAGTAACACAAAACCAGGTGCATACAAGTGAGAGTAGAGAGAGGGAGATTAAAAGAAAGTGTGGTTGTTGCCTCTCCACCTGGCCATAAAGCAGCCCCCCCTCCTTCCACCAAGGCCTTTGTTTCACGGCTAATGGTCCAGGTTAATTGCACAGGTGACTCTCTGTGGGGGAACAGATGGGCTCAAATGTGTTCAAAAACAATCCGCAGCAAGCAAAAACACTAGAAACGACTTGTTCCTCTCCTCTTCATTCTTCCTTCTCTTTCTCATCCTCTCCACTGGAGTCATGGAGGGCGACTGGGGTGAGGTTAAACTCTTACTGTGTTCCTCTCTCACAGTGGTTTTAATTCATCAAGCACAAGGCCTGTAAGCACTCATTAGATCTCATTACCGTGCAAATTAGACTCAGGGACTGGCTACTGGAAGGATAGTGGATAAAAGACATCTCTCCTATGCCCGATGTTCCTCATGTCGAACACTTTAATTTGTTTAGGGAGGAGAGTGCTTTGCTTATATAAATTCAGGGGGTATGTAGCTGTGATTGATTAAAATATGTGACTTTGACAAATATCATTATTTTGTATGCTTACGCTGTTATTTATCTTTTCAATTAACATGCCGATGTTGCTAGCAGTTTCACTCTTGGCATAAAGGATGTCATAATTTGCCACTATATTAGAAACCCACACGTACCAGACAGAAGCTTTTTAGAATTCTAAGAATTATTCGTCTCTCTTTTCCCCCATGAATCATGAAGGCTGCATGTGAGCCATCACAAATTGAAGTCTCAATCGATCCACTGTGTTTTTTCTCCCCAGCACAACATGCAGGAGATGACAGATAGCAAATTGAATTTATGAACAGACTTTGTTGACAATGCTGCATAATTATAGGAATGCCATGCCTTTGGTGTTTAAAAAAAAGCCCAGCATTTCATTCAAATACATACAAGGTTTTCTGCTGGATGATTGAGTGAAAGGCTTTGTCACGTTTTCCGAAGCGACAGCTGTTCTTTTACTCTGCAGTTATATACATATTCTGACTGATTATAATTGGCAGAAATAAACAAATGAGATGTCAGGTTTTGCATAGTTTAAGCTTGTTTGTTTGATTCCTAATTGGTTCCTTGACTGAGGTTTTAAGAGTTTGTATGGAGGCTTCAGTGATGTATTGGTTTTCTGAAAGACTTGGCTAGATTCCTGTGTCTCCTCTAACTGATCTTGCCACGAGCAGCCATGAGTATAGGTCATCCTGCTGACATTAGTTGTAGTACATTCTCTGTCTGCCTCGCTCCGACTATCTTTTCATCCCTCACTGCCTCTGTTTGTCAAACTTGTACTCATTTGTCAGCTTAGAAATCTACCCCATAAATTTAGATTAGTTAAGTGGAAGCAGGGTAAAACAATTACACATTTAAAATACAAAATATGAGCAACTGTAATCCATTACAGTTTAAACTGGTGGTATTCTGAATACAGTTACAGTCTCTAAAAGTAGAGTATGTGAGTGGATTACTTTATTACCTCCTCCAAGAAGGTTATGCTTCCAGTTGTTGTTTTTTTAGTTTGTTGGTCTGTCTGCCTTTTGCTTTAATTTGCTCTTAAATTCAAATGAGGCATGCATTTCCTATTAAAAGATTAAAAAGGAAATTGTGTCTACACAGTGCTGTTGCCACACGACAATGGCAGGGGAGACGCACAGCCAATATACTGTCAGTAATGTATTTTTGGTGTGAAAGACAAATGAGCTCAGTAACACAATTCTGAAGTATTTCAAAAGTCGTCCAAAGTATATGGATAGGATGTGTTGCTTGATTTGAAAAAATGTATTCAGTAATCTGTGCTGGAAAATATTTTAAAAGTAACCCTCCCAACGCCGATTGGGGCCTATAGCCTTGCAGATATACAACCTGCATTTGTATCACTAAAAATGAGTAGGCAGGTTTTTAGATGTAGGTGAGGGTCTGTGTGCCTGTGCTTGCATACTGCAGTGTATGTTTTAGAAATAATTAAATGTCACAGGACTCAGGCCGTCAAGTAGCCAGGAAGGTGTTTTACGACCTTGTGCCTTGCCTCGCTCCACTAGTCCCTCTCAATAACCCACTCCACCACATGCACTAGCGCACCCACAGAAACCCTCTTCACTTTTCTCTCCAGCTGCCTGCCTCGCTGTCTTTCTCTCCTCGTTCTCCCTGTATTCTGCCTCCTCCCTCATTCTTCCCCTTACATCTTCCTTCCCCAGTAGTGACACTTACAATATCTGTGCTTATTCTTTCCCTATCCCTCCCTTTCCTCCCTCGCAACTGTTGACACTCGACTTTGTGTTCGGCTCCTGGGATTGGTGAATAGTACATTGCTGTCGCTTTCTTCCACTTTTACTGTAGGTACTTTTTTTCTTCGGGAAAAACTAATCTGGTGTGTAAAGTTTTTATGCCAATCCTGCTGAGAGCACATTGCTCTTGTTATCCCTCCTAATTAGAAAATGTGATAGTGCCGCTTGTAAATATATTGCAGACTGAGCCAATCCCCAGGGCTCACTGTCACATTTGGCACAGCCTCTGGGTCCAGGTACCACCTGATATTCAGGTTAAGGAGGAGGGAAATGGGGGACTAGAGGTAGGCAGGGATCAAAGGCAAAGATATGGAACAGGTACACCATCTCTCTCTGGGAGGTAGAGTTTCACCGAGCTTTATTTCTACTCTTAAAGGTTTAACTGTTTAAGAAAGTACCTAAAAGTGCAAAAGCCGCAACCATGTTCCACACTTCCACAAGCTTTAATAAGATCATTAAAAGACCCCGGGGCTGTCTGTTGAGGTGCCCACCAAGGTGTTTCATCACTGGAAGGGTTTGTCAATGTCTTGGGTCTTAGCCCATCTTAACCCATTTAGAAAGCAATTTCCTGTGAGCAGAGGGGATCTTTCCTCTTGAGAAAGATCTTTGGGCATAAAAGGTTAGCTTTTCTGTAATTCCCCAGCATGCAATCTACCACTGCTGCTAATGAGAAGCGGATGAATATTTGCCCTAGGTTTAACAGCTCAAAATAAGACAAGAGTGAATTGTGGGAAGGAGGCAGAAATGTCTGCTAAAGCAGGCAATGTTACAATAGGTGATGAAGAAAGTTTGCTCTGAGGATTACGGGAGTAAGTGTAGTCAAATAATATTCAGTTTTATTTCTGTTTCTACCAAGGGCTTACCTTGTCTTTGTTAAATATACATATACACACAATTGCATATGAGTGGTAATAAGTTGATAGTCGTGAGGCTCATTTGTGGCGGTCTCTTGCTAAGAGTAAGGCCTGCTCGAGTCTAAGCTGCGGTCCAATAGGACATACTTAATTGAGCACTGTGGGGTGACTGGGGAGTATGTTTCCCATTTTAGTCATTTTGGTTCTTTGTGTCTGCAGTCCTCCTGCTGAACCTCCGTCTACCAGGGCTCCCAAGTCCTGGCCATTACAAATGATGAATTGTGCTACAGTTAAGCTAGAAGTAGGACAAATTGATCAAAGTGTCAGGTGCCCCCTGTGATGTCTAGGTCTCCATGAAGAAGGCAGTGAAGAAGGAGCTGTCAAAAAGTTTCTTGTGCCAAGGTGGTTGTAGATAAATGTTTACCTGCCACTTAACACTTTCTACCTTCTGTCAGACTCACAATGTGTCCTTGCTAGCCTACATAAGGAGAAGGAGTAGCTAAAGATCTTGGGAGTTGATACAGTTATAGTAGCTGCAAGTTGTTCACCATATTGTTTTTAGGTCCACAGCAGACAAAACCCATGCTCTCCCTTTTAAACCAATGGGCTTGCTATCTGAGGTGTAGTGCTGCAATTTGAGATAAGCACTACTTGGCTCGGCTTTGGTTTTGTTCTGATAAAGCTGGTCTAATTAAGCTTGATTTAATCGGAATTGCTTTTAAGCACAGCACACAGCCGGAACAGATACTTTGATTTCAAAGTAGCCCTTGGGAAGGACTTGAGGAAGAAAGAGAAGGAACGAGATAGAGAGCAGAATTAGTGTGAGTACGAGTGAAGAGTTGCTTTTTTTAAAATTAGCATAAGACATGTTTCTATTCTTAGTCGTACTCTCTTTTTTTACTTGCATGAATGATTGCAGGTTGGGTGGTTTGTTGCTGGAGGAGAAGGGGGAAACATGCGCAGCCCTGACTTTCCCTGGTAATGGCAAAGTACACGCCATTTCCTTAAATTAATCGTGTAGCATTCAGTGTCAACGTGTTTTGTTCATAAATTCAATTTGCCTGAGTGTCGTGTCTCTATGAGCACACGCAAGTAACAAAAGATTGATCACCCTGGTGTCTGGAAAAGTGCTGTGTGCTGAAAGTAGCTGTTGTCTCCACTTATTGTCGAATGTTTCCTTTCAACTATGGCTGTAAGCGCAGTAGAGAAGCAAGAGGCCTGGACCCTGATGGTAAACATTGGGGAAGAGCTAGTTCACTCATGTATGCTAAAGAATTGATGGCCAAGTCTCCAGCTCCACAATAAGTCACCCTAATGATCCTAGTTTAAAATAATGTCTGTTCTGGACCAGAATGATAAAAAGGGTGCCCCTCTGACTCATTAGTATTGGGGCGTAAAGATAGATGACCCAGATATAGAACCCAAGCTTATTTTTGAACCCTGTTTCCATTGAGCGGTGTGCTGCATGTGCACAGTGTGGGCACAGCTTGTCATGCTGTTGGCCTGGTAGCACTTTAAGTGTCTCCTACCTGTCTCTTCAGCCATGCCAGCTACCTCCAGCTCTCTGATTTCATGGATCCACACGACAGCTGGAACGGTGGGCTAGGGGAATGTTTTTCGAAGGCCGGTCCCGGTGTCATTGACTGAACAATGATAGAGCGCCTGGGTATTGAGCGGCTCCACACTAAATCTTTGTAAAGAGCACTTAGCTCCCCTGCGTTAGCCACAGAAAGAATATCTGTCAATGACCATCAGTGGATGCTTTCATCCTGAGGCTCCTCTGCCTGTATTAGTTGCTAAGCTCTAAGTGTATTTTTCCTTCTCCCCAGCTGTTTATTGAAAAAAAAGGACAGTCCTGAGTGACAGGCCTCTGTCTCACTCTGTCGTCTATAAAAGGCTTGTTTATATGTCACTCCGCTCTCTTGCTGTGATGTAAGGTGACTACTCATTAGTTGGAAGGCCTCCACACCAGAATACCTAAAATAAGACCTTTAAGACCATGTGCAAGTTCATAATACCATGTGCAAAGTGTAAGTCTTTATATTTACCTGTGCAGACCCATATGCATGTGCTGTTTTCTTATTCATTCTGCTATGTTAATGTATATTGTGTGTAAAGAGCTTTTCCTTTATTATCTGTCCCCTTGCAGAGGGAGATGAGACCGGTGTGATGGATAGCCTAATGGAAGCTCTACAGTCGGGAGCAGCCTTCCGCGATCGGCGAAAACGGACACCGCGCAACGGTAAGGCAGAAAAAAAACACTCTCTTTGTCTCGATTCATAACTTTTGCTGTTTCTGTCAGTTCCACCTGTCTGCAAAAAAAATATCACCTGACCCCATTAGTTGTAATGCTTTACATGCAACACAATGTACTCCTGGTTTTAAGGATGCATGACACATAAAGCACAGCCCTGTATAGGAACATACGCACATACAGAAAGATGTCATAGAAACAAGCACATGTGTGGCCCATTGCAGGTCATTAGCGATTTATTGTCCCCTCGCAATTCATAAAGCACTTATTATAATGTAGCCGTGCTGGCTGCAGTTGGACCGAGGCTGATTTAGTGTAATCCCGGTGTTAACACATTCCATTCTGCCTTGTTGAATGGCCGGTACCCAGGGGAGCACCACCTAGACGGGGTGCCAGGGTCAATTCATATGCAAGTCAGAGTTCTGCAGAAGAGCCACAGGTGCTGCCATTTCCATGCTGGCAATCATGGTAGAAAAAAAAGGAGGGAAAAAATCAGAGCTTGATTGGATAATTCTGCAATAGATAGGCTACGCACTGCAAAGCAAGCAGTAAAAGTAAGCATTATTTGAAAGCAGAGCGGGTACATTGCTGTCTCTACCATATTTTTAGCTATTTGCAGGGTGATATTTACATCTGGAGATCTTGGAGACTTATAGTAATTTGGATCAGATTTCAGCAAATATAGTAATATTTACTGAATTATTATTAGAAGTAGATATTTGCTTTTGGTTTACAAGATTTGGTGCATTGCATGCAAGATAAGAAGTAACAGATAAGTTGCTGTTTAATTTGCATTTGCAATGAAAAGGTACCTGCTTGGTAACATGGCTGTTTCTCTGCCTGGGTTAGCGCCTCTTTAGCTCAAACCTTTTTCTCTTTTTTCGAATAAGAGGTAGGTCTATTTTTTTTTCTTTTACAATGCTCACATACAATATTGATGCAATTTACATGTACTAGTTTGCACTGTGACAGACTGGCACGCCGTGACTCTGATCTCTCACCTTCAGTGACAAAATTGGTGCATGTTTGTGGCTATATAAGGCAGTAAAATGAATGTAATGAAAGTTGTTATGCTCAATTACACGTTCCTGTTCTTTCTTACAGCCACAAACAATTAACTTCAATATGTATATTGCTTTGAAGACAGTTTATAGTGTTTTGACAGAGCAAAAACATGCATACATACTTCATTCTTGTTTCAACACCTACAATGCTTCTCATCAGCACACATCACCAGCTCCATCCTTCACTTGCAATTTTCCATTCCATATCTGTGTTTGGGTTAATGTGAGTCTGTGTCTCTGTCCAAATGTGTGTGCAGCTGTCTTAGCAAACCTGAAGGTTTTGCCAGACTCTGGGAGTGGTTCATTCCTGCCAAATATCTGAAATGTGTCACCTCTGATGCTTTTTTTCTCTTTTTTCTCCATCCTTCCCCTCTTTTCTTTTTCTTTTCTTTATCTTTATTTATTTTATCACCAACATTATTACAGGTGATCAAAGCCCTTCCAGTCCATCCTCTCGGTGGCCGGGTGCTAACTATGGTAACAGAACCCTAGGTGTGTGTATTTAAATACCTTTTTAACCCAAAACCCAGCACCGCCCTGCCTCCTACTGCACTTCTCCTGGCTGCATAACTCACATGTCCTTCCTGTCAGAACACTCAAGCTGAGCTGGTCTACAACATGCAGAGTCCTTTGCTGGGTTTCTAAATTTGATTTAGCAAAGCATGAAAAGTGGTAATATGTGAGATTTACTTCATGTAAAAACACGTCGGAAAATTTTTGATGGATGAGGAATTTAAATGCAAATCGAAGACAAAACTTGCCTCTTATTAACATACACAGATCATAACTGAGTTTCAAAATGAATCAGAATACACTTTGAGAAATGTATAATGGGACATGCAGTAATGATTTATAGTTAATCATGATTTTCCACAGTAATATCATTATGAACAAGTTTCATTTTAAAATATTGATGAATCAAAACACTCATAACTGAAGCTTGCTGTTGGTTTCATTTCAACTTACATTTTGCGGTGGCACATCAAAATAATTAGCTAATTACTGATGTGCATTACAAGCCTTAAGCAAACATTAAAGCCTTCATACATGCACATATTTCTTTTTCTTAGAGCACACAATACAAAAGAAAAGCAACATGCTGTTTTAAGTCCTGCCACTCCGTAGGTGTAGCATGAGGTAACATTAGCCCAGTTTCTCTGGAAACACATCATAGAGTTATGCTTTTGGTTAATGACCAAAAGGCAGAAATAATGACAAATGATGCCCTGTGTTCATTTAAATAAGAGTAAATGAAACCTTTCTGCACAGAATTGTGGAAAGCTTTGAATAAGTCATCACCAGTTGAGGTCACATTAAAATATATGTCAACTGTAGGAGTCAGTATTACTAAAAGTCTAAACCAAACAAAGGAATAGAAAATACATATAACTTATATGTGCCACAAATGACATCCAGAGCATATTTATTATTTGAAGGGCTGATGCCTGGTCAGGGGCCCCTGGCGTCACTTTTTAATGCACTAGGCATACTACTTTACCTACTTTACTCACAAGATAAAGATCAATCTGCTCAGGGTGCCATTACCTTATCTTTACTTAGCAAATAGTTGTTTGCTGCTAGTTGTATATTAATGCTCTAAATTGCTTTTACATGACCCTAAAATAACGCAGCCTATTCCTCCAGTTATACATTTTTTTTAAATATAGGATCACATCAAAACACAAATGCAGCAGTAGAGTAAATGTGGACTGGAGACACAGTCATAGACAGTAATGGCTGTACTGCTGACTGACATGCTATAAATCTTGCATTAAATACTTTTAACTTAATACAGTAAAGTAAACTAGTAGTTAAGTGTCCCTTGTGTTGGCCCCTTGATTGTAAATGTTTAATCTTGTTACACAATCCTAATAGCGGCCACAGTCTTGGATTCACTCAGCATAGCTTCTATCTTGTAGAGCAGCTCCAGCTATCATCTAATTGTCTTGGTCTTCCTGTCAGCCTATGCTGTTGCAGCATGAGTTCACTTCCTGTCTTGTTGCAATGTTGAGGACGTGTCCTGCTGGGAGACCTCCATGCTTTGGCCACTCATAATTGTTGTGTAATGCAGTCTTTTTTCCTAAATGTTGGGTCAATGTCAAACTGATGTGCAATAGCATCCCAGATTTGCTTCTTTTTGACGGATTCCTGCATATATGCTATGCTGTGCCTGCAACTTTCAACAGATTTTTTCTGTTCGTTGCAAAAATGTCCCTCCTGCTATAATGTGTTTAATCTATTTTGATTGCATGTCTAGGTACCTATTTTTGTGTTGGTGTATTTATGAATGGCTCTGTATGTCAAGAGTGTGATGCCAAAACAACTAATTAACTTATTTAGAAAAGTTTTGCTCACTTTAAAAGAAGACACTTCGAAACAATGTGTTAATATTGAATTAATAGGAAGCTTTTAAAGTCATTTATAAGTAAGCCAAAGAGAGGGCATTGGCAAGCTGACACCTGCTTTGAATCCTCTTAAAAGATGTGAATATTACCTGTTTCGTGGGAAGAAGCTGTTGCTTGTAGGCAAGGTGTGAAAGTACCAATTAAATCAAGTTAGGTTCACCTCTATGCACTACAGAACTCCTGGACAGGAGCTGAATAGCTTTTCCACATCTGTGGACACACGGATTGACAGTCGCTGGGTGGGTTTTTGGATACTCATGAACTCCTGAGATTAGCACTGCTATGTTCAATATTTCAAAGAATATGATGGTCGACAGAGGATCTGACTGTCTGTGCCCCTGTGTCAGGCATGTTGGCAGTCCGTGCAGGTCCTGGAGTGAGCACCACATACATGTAGACCGCCATACTTTGGCAGGGAAAGGAACAATAAGGTGGTGTTGATGGATAGGAACGGCACGCCTGAGAAAGCATGGTCCTAATATTCAGAGGCAGTCTTGTTCATTTTCTGGTGGAGGTCACTGAGGTTGTCAAAAAGCTTCACAGTGGCAAGACACATTTTTCCAAGTTTTCATTTATTCTGTTTGTTGCTTTCTGAATTAAATATTAAGGGGCTGTCGAGAGTGTCCATCCTTTCTGCTTGGACATGATGTAGTCTTATTGGCTTCATTGGGCCGTGACCTCTAGTGTGAACTTTGCAGTTTGCAGCCAAATATGAAGTGGGATGGATGAGAGTCAGCACCTTCATGCCTGAGGCCGTGATACATGGTACTTGGAAAATGATGTTGGGACCTCCTTGGGTTGGGAGCAAGTGGTTGTCCCAAGTTAAGGAGTTCAAGTTACTCTGGGTCTTGTTCCTGACAGATTGAGAATAAGATGGACAGGCTGATTGTTGTAAGTAACTGAAAAACTAGATCATGGTTAAGAATGACAGGTTTCTTTTACTGTGTGAGAGGAAAAGATCTTTCAGAAGAAGTATAGTTTTTTGTGTTGAAGAAGTCTGTTGGCGTGCCCAACTAGGAGGAAACCCAGACTGGGAACATGATGGTGGGATAGATCCTGCATTCAAGATGTGCCTGGTTGGATGCTATTTGGACCCTGAAAAGTACCAGTAAAAACGGTTGCTCATCCCATGCAATATATTGTGAGTTATGGAATTGTTGTAAATCTAAATACTGTCTTACTTTCAATAGAATATTCTATATCTCCGTGACCTATTTCTTATTCTTGCAGGATAACCAAGATAACTTGGGTCCTTATGATGGCTCTCTCTCCTCCTTAGCCTTGTGCATCAGACCCTTCTTAGCACACTTTTTTTCCTTAATGCACATCACTATGCTACCAGAATGTATAATGCACTGACGGTTCCCTGTTTATTGATATGGAACCCCGAAATGTGGTTTGATAAACAGCTGCATGGATTCTCCACTCTGAGGTGATGAGAGAGGAAAATCCTTTTGACATGCTGGCTCTATGGATTTTTATAAATGGAATCTGGAAATGAGTTCAGTTGCTATAGAGCATAGGGGGAATTTGTGCGTAAAGATTTCTGTTTGTCCCCTTTCATGAGATGAGACAAATTCCCTCTTTGCTCTATAGCAACTGAGCTTGTTTCCAGACTACTTTTAGAAACAAAATGGAACGGGACCAACAGAAATCTTTACGCACTGTTTGAGGGGATTTTTTTAAACAACTCTGTAGAAGAAACAATTAAGTTCCCCAGTGACGGACGATTTGGTGACAAAAGGCCTCTCAGTCCCTGAAAGCTGTAGCTGGGTTGTTACTGTGTCATGCATGGCGGGAACTCTCAGTGTTTTAGTCAGTATTTAAAGAATGATGGTTTCATTTTTGGGTCAGCAAAGCTACATTAATGTACTTCTGTTGTGTACATATTTGCTTTCTCTCTGACTTGGTGACTGACAGCATTCTCTGAATTTACTGGTGAAGAAGGTTCTCTGAGCAGTTGTATCAGACAGTGTGCCAAATCTATTCACTCCTGCTTGTCATGTCTGTTGTAATCTCATGCTTTAAAGCTTGATTAACCTCCTGTCATCCTCAAACAAGCAGCATGTAGCAGAGAGAGTCTCTCAGAGCCGCACAAGAATCTTCACTTGTGTCAAAGCAGTTCATTTAAACCCAGCATGCAGTTTTTTGTCGTCCTTCAGACTAAACTATACTCCAACACACTACCTCAAGTGTCAGGCTGAACACAATTCTAGGCGCCGCCAGTCACAATTACAGCCAATTCCAGAAGCATTTCCTATTTCCTTGTCTCCACTTTGTGTAAGATGGAAAACCTAACCCGAGAGGCCATACTCATGTGTTATGCAATTACACCAGCCAGTCCTAATTCAACACACACAAGCTAGATGGATTGATGGAGACCAGGAAAGCCACATTCCTGATGTTTCATTTCAGGAAGATAATATATCAAGTAATTTATAGTGTTGAATGCGGTTGGGTGAACACTATATATTACCCTATTTTTAGACGGTGTATTCTAAAATCAGGTTTTCTTGAATAGGAATAAAAAAGAATGCAAGTTTTCCTGCTCTTTTTCTATCTCCTATTCCCTTTCTGGTGAGACAGTTACCTGGGTATCTTGCAGGAGATTGGTGGGTAGAGAGCAGGAGCCTCTCATACATCCTGGCTCATCGATTTTCGGTCAGGGATGAAAGCCACAGACTCAGTAGGTCTTTCATACTGGGGGGCATCCCAAAAGACACATCAATCAGATTTCAAAGAGAACCAAGCCAATCTTATTTATTTACTGCCTTTTCAACGTCATTACAATCCCAAACCAGGGCCTCTCTCCTTTCCTCTTTCTGCCCTGCTCTACCGCTTCACCTTCACAGGTCAGTCCATCAAAAGTTCCTTCCCGTGTTCTATATAGTAAGCCTCTTAAGGACTTATTTGACATTGAACAGGGAGGGATCATCTCATGCCCATTAAAACATAGAGATGCAGTGATATAATGCTTGTCAGGGTTAAGGAATTTCAGCCCAACTGTCTAATCCCCCGAAGCCGTGCAGTTAATTCAGCTGGTCAGGCCAGAGAGTGGGCCCCCTGTAAGTTTAATGAAGATTAAATTACCTATTTTCTCTCATGAAATTTTAAAGGAAGAAAGGGGATGAATTTGCAAAGAGGCAAATGAAAAGACCAAAGGGAAGTGTCTGTAAAAAGGACATGCTGGCAACGATAAAGAATCTCCCCTTGTTCTCTTATATGCCCCAACCTAATTTGTGACATAAATGATCATTTAATACTTATTGCTTCTGTGTTTGTAATCCACATCACCCTGATGTAGACAGCCACAATATGTTCAGCTTTGCAAAGCTGAACCTGATGTACGGGAAAATCACCCTTTTTTCTTAAATTACATCACAGGAAGTGATAGTGATCGTAATTCCCTTAGCAATTAATTTGCTCACACATATGTTGTACCCATCGCTTTATCTCTCTCTGTTGTCTCTCAACCTCTAGCAGTTGTTCTCTCGTAATGTTTCACACGCACACATGTGCAAGCTTGTGTCACATATCAGATAGGGACTGTTGCTGTAGGGTGTCTCTGAGATGAGGGCTAAAGCCCTTTGCCTCCACAAGCTCCTGGCTTCCACTTCAGGGTGTTGATAGATGTTATTCATTGGGGCGACCCTAGAGGCGATCCTACAGGAAGTGGAGCTAACATGATTTGGGGCAAAGAGACCCAGAAGGTGTCGATGCCTCTTGCTATGGCTCAGATCGCTCGGTAGATGTGAGATATCAATAGAGTAGATGAGAGCAGAGCTCTGTGGAGACGTGCTGCTTGAAATCTATCACCTGCTTCTCATAGATAAGGATATTTATCAACAGCCAAAGGGAAAGGCAGATGGGAAGGAGCTGAGGCATGGACAGCCACTCCATTTAACATTTGATGTCCTAGGGCATAGACAAAGCCATTGTCCCTCCCATTGACCCACAGGGCCTTTCTCTGGACCCGATCATTTTTCATCCACAGCAGAAAACCCATCATGGAAATATAGATGAAGATTTTATGTACCATTTGAGTACCCTTGGCGCATAACTGATTCGTTGCTCGACTCTGCCAAGAGAGGACGTAAAGTAAGTGAAGTGTGACATGGAGCCATTTTGTGAGGATAAATCAAATCTTAATAAAAGGCGATCTCTCTGAGTGGAAACCAGGGTCTCTCACCCCTGCCCCTCCTGCTAAGTACCCCCTAAACCCTTTGCTGTTTAAATTGTACTGCAGGTATCTACTTGAGTACATGGTATCAACAGGGGGCTGTCTGCATGCCCTTTTAATGCCGTTATGCCCTTTTACAACTCCCTGTCTGAGAAAACTGATCATGTGGAGCCTAGCTCCCTATGGTAACGCTTACTTTTTCTTCTCTTCTTTTGAAATAAAGTCAATGACCTAGTGCTTTAATGGACTCAGAGCTCTCAACACCTATGTCCAATATTGTTTTACTTTATTGGCACAGGGCCTCATTGATGTAAAAAGTACTCAGCCCTCCCGCCTAGTGGACCATCAACGAACAACTGCAGAGCAAAAACGTCTACTAGCTTATCATATTCAATAATATCCCAGAGCGTTTGCAGTGGGCTGTGTTTTTTTCATGCTCACTCTCCAAACAATATTGGCTTTCAAGTATGTGGGCAGTTATGAAAGGTCACCCTAAGTGTAAATTGTCAATGCTGGATCAATTTTGGAGGGCAAATATGCTCTGGAGGCCCCATAATGGAAGGTTTCATCTTATTTTTACCCAGGGCACACTCACACAATAAGATTGATATCGTTCATTGTTTGATGAATTCCTAATAGACCTATAACTTGCAGAGCTTAAAGCCAAAGGAATGCCTGTGAAAGTCGGACCATCCCACTAGCTGAAAAATTGCCCTCATATAATTCCAATGGAATCTCGCCCAAGCCATCATGCTTAGTGCTGAAGGATGGGCGACTTGTGTCGGCTGAATTAAACCTTATTTATCGCTCATTAGGCATACGGGGGCCCAACTGATGATCAGCTAGAGAACAAATAATGTGTGGCGGAATAGGATGCCATCCTGTATGGTTATGTGTTCCTCTGACAATAAGAGGCAGTGCTGGAGTCAGATGCTCCTTCCTCCGCTCCGTGTTTTTTCCAGCCTCCTCGATACGATGTGGCTGTTATTTAGGTATAATATGTACTGTCCAGGCTGATGTTTGCATTTGAAGTGTCAGTCACTATCTACAATCTGTCAGCCTCAATGAGGTGGAATTAATATTTTACTTTCCCATTAGGTGGGCTTGATGTCTGTAATAGGGAAGTATGGCAAAGTAACAGCAGTCCAGGAGATGAGTGATAACGGTAATTCCCAATTGATGCAGACAAAGAGAGAATGTGTCAAAGGATGTTAAATGTTCCATTTAATGGGACATACTATTAAAGGTGATGTTGGGAACAAGGATATTAAAGAAATTACAATTTGTCTGATGCTCTCAGCTTGAAGTAGCTCGATTTTTCAACTTTGCTTCCCTGACTTTTTTCACACTCTTTTCAGCGGGCTTAATTAAGTCATACCGTCTTTTTCTGAAGTGCCAGAAATGTTTTTAGATCAAAATGAAAAATACATAATTAGGAAACAATGCGCCTGAGCTGAATCTGGCAGCAAGTGAAAAGTAGCACTACTGTACCAGCCACACATTGTTCCCTGTGACACTGGGAATCACAGGAAAACTCAAGACAAAATACCATTGTGATATGTGGCTCAAGATAATGAATGCCTCATGATAAAGTTATTCTGCAGTCTCTATATATATTGCAAGATGATCATCTGGAAATACTTCACAATATGTGTAAAAGAAGAAAAATCTCACAAAAATCATTCTAATCTGAAACGGCGATGACACTTTATAGGGTTTCAAAATGAATATTTGAAATAAAAATGCAAGAATTGTGTAGAGAAATAAATATCTACACTATCTAATACACTATTAAATAAGTTAAACACAACACACAAATGTATTTTGATCAAGAAATAAAAGGTGAGGCCAATTTTGTTGGCCATTTGGTAGATTACAGTTTTCTAATATTACAAGTTTTTGCTGCCTCAAAGCCTGTAAGAATTTTTTCCGTCTCATTTAGAAATTTTAAGCAACAGAATCAAGGTAACAGGTTAATTACTTGTAAAACTATGTTAGAAAACTTAAATTGGATAATTGTGCTTCCATTTAATTAACACTGAGGCAAAGAATGTTTGGCAATTTTGATGACAGCAGTCAGCCTCCCACACCCTTTGTAGGATGTGCTCATTTTCACAGCCTAGGTGTTTTGTTTATTGAACGTGAATTTGTGCAGTAAAACATCTATTTGTCTTTTTTTTTTTTTAAATAAGAAAAACACCCGCACGCTGCCTGCAAACAGCTAAAATATTTTTTAACACTGTTGAATAAATATTAACACAACATTTAAGTTGGTAAATATTTTAGCTGTAAGTGGACAGTGTGCAGGAGTTTTTCTAATTGTTTCCCCGGACGCACCTGTCATACATTGAGGTGCGCAGAGATTCTTTTTAAAGCTTTTTGAACAACACAAAGCAGAGGCTCACCAACAGGCACATATTCTTATAGGCACTTTTGGACTAAGAAGAAATCTGTACTTTTCTTCCTGAGTGTGTGAAAACATCAAGTGAATCCTGATTGTCAGGAGAGCATCTTAAGAGCATATATTTAATATAACACATGCATAAGGATAAATGCAGTCAGCTGAGAACAAAAGTGATGTTTAACACAGGTATTAAAGTGAATTATGAGACACAAAGCGAGGGAGGCAGATGATAAAGCGGGTTAGAAAGTAAAAGAAAAAGGGCTGCTTGTAACGTTCAAACCAGTCGACATCATCAAGGATTGAGAGAAAGAAGCTGTGATCTCGTGCACTCTATAGTGGAAAAAAGTGCACACTTGACAGGGAGAAGGTGGAAGAGAGAGGTGTGTTATTCGACATAATGGAGTGAGTGGGTGTACTCTGCTGTGATGGACAGATGTATCGATGGTGATAGCTATAAAGAGTTAAAGAGGGCAGGAGGAGTGAGAGGGTTAAATGAAGGTAAAAAGCAGAATAACACAGACTACATCCCTCTACTCACACACACACACACACTCTCGGTCTCACAC
>CAFUXE010000716.1:412781-439171 GCA_903364295.1 Serranus cabrilla
TCAGCCTATAAGTATGAGCGGTGGTTATAATTGCTTTTCATATAATCATTTTTGCTGCTTTATTGTCGACAAGAGCACAGTTTTCCTTGTCAACTTAACTTAAGCACATTCATCATATGCACTCATTTGAAGTGTTATTTAACAAAAATGAGGTTGAATACATCCGCACGCAACAAAGACCAACCATTATCAGTGCCGACTAGCTAATTAAGGAGTCTCTCTGACTTGTTACTTGCCAAGGAGTGTGCAGTGGGTCCATAGCCGTGTATCCAACCATGTGTTTCAGGGAAATGTCTAAGGCATTACTTCTGCCCTCCCTCCATCCATAATTAACCTCCCTCCATCCATAATTCAGATGTGTTCTTCACACATCTTCTGGTGATATGACATTATTTTGCAGTGGCTAAACAGACATTGTGACGCCCCTGGTGCATGGGCATGTGTGCGTCTGCCTGACACACTTTTGACTGTCAAGGCTCCACCCAGGCCACAAGTGTGCGGTGGAAGACTCTCTTTCTTTGTTATTTTACAACTGCAGATCAGCTTATTCATTTACACTTTAGTTTAATTATTTCCAGATGGTATGTGACATGAAAGACACCTGTGCTTCCTGTTAGAGCTTTAATAATAACTGCACAAGCCAGCAATTACATTCACCATTTTATCTAGTAAAGCAGTCAAAGAAATGTTAATGAAATGTTAATGCATGCCAAAAAAATGCATTTTGTATATAGAGAGAAGTCATAATATTATGAGTAATATGTTTGCCTTTTCAAGGGCAGGAGTGTAGGAAAAGAGCCACGGAGTGAAGAAAGCAAAAAGAAAGGGATGCATGAGGTGATGCAGAAAGGTCATGAGAGAGGAGGGCAGAGACTTAGAGAGAGAGGGACGGAGACGGAGAGGAGGCATCCCATTGCCAAAGCAGCACTCAATATTGTGTCCAGTCCTGAAGGATGTGACATATTTCTCCAGTCTTTGTTGGCTGTTTTAATCAGCTTACATATGTCCTGGATGAAAATTGAATTTGTCTGGAAGAGAGGAAGATACTATTGGCTCTAACACTGCCTCTTGTTTGTGTGTGTGTGCGTGTGTCTGCTGCACACTTGCTTGTGAGTGTCTGTTTGTGTGTATCCGTGTGTGTGTGGAAGCATTGTCCGCACCAGAGCCAACCAATTCATAACAGCAATGGATTGTGTTTCTCCCATACATCATTGTCAATGCAGCTCACCTCTGCAGCGCCAGCTTATTTAATGGCCAAGACCTAAACTCAGAGTGCGCAAAAGACCCCCACTCCCCTATTCTACCCATTTGCCCTCTGGCATTTGGAGGTGTTTGTGTTGGTTACATGTGTGAAGCTGACAATGTGTGTGTGTGTGTGTGCTTAGTTCAGTTTTTGTGGTGTAGATACAGAGTTTATAAAAAAGGGTTTCAGCATTGTTGAATGCTACACAGTGAAGTATTTCAGTTTACACATTAAAGCAGCCCACCTGTGATTCAACGCATTACACACATCTCACCATATGCTGCCTTCCTGTGCTGTTAAGACAGCTGAGGATCGCACCCAACTTCATCTCGGGTTTTAAGACGACTACTGTATAAGAAGGCACACTCCATTAATCTGTCCGTCTACTGGGGCTTTTGAACAGTCTGTCTGGCACAGCTAGACTTTCCTCTGAGGAGTTCATCCCTCAACAGATCGCCACTTTATGGATAGCATCTTTTTTATTATTTTGAGCCAGTGCAATCTTTTTCCGCAGTTATGATTGATCACAAATATCACACAGTATGTTCCTGACTTGCAGCAGAGATTTTAAATAGGGAAGTCTTGTGCCTTTGAACTGCAGAGCGTACTGGAGTGAGTCAAGCATTCTTCAAAAAGAAAGGCCAAGATTGTTCGCTGTTTTCTATGATGCACTGTTGCCCTGTCTTTTGTTCATGGAAGTAGGGCATGTCCGGGAAAAAAGGGCAGCGCAAGATACAGACATCATGTGAAAAACTTCCTGCTTTGGTAGTAAAAAAAAATGTAGAAATCTATGAAAAAAGCACTGTTTTAACATTGCATCCTGATGTGTGATACATGAACGTATCCTGATACTGTCTGTGTGACGCTGACAGTAATGTAGGTTCCATCCTGCTGGCAAATTAACACAACCTCCAGAGTAGGTCACAGTTTCTCACAAATAACTAAATACAGTACCTGCTCTTTTTAGGTCACTTCATTTGCATGGGGGTGGTGCTTTTGGGGGGGAAGGTTATAAGGCATTCTTGATTCAGATGCAAATGGGGCAGTTATCAGCAGCCAGGACCTGATGAATAATGGGATGTACAAAACGCACGGCCCTGCATAAGGAAATGAAAGAGCGCCTCTTTTCTGCTCCACTGATTTCATTATAGACACTATTATTGGCTTAGAATGGCAACATCTATTATCTAGAGTCAGAACGGACCTTTTTTTTTCTTTTCTGATGCAGACAGTCTTTTACTACTGTCAAACCTCATCAAATATTGCTGCCCCAGATAGGGCAACAGGCACAATGTGCAGAGTGGGAGCCTTCAGGCAGTGGTCAGATATAGGAACTGTTAATGCCTCTTTAGCCTTGAGATGGAGCTCTGTCCTGGTCACTGTAACTCATGTCCCCAACTTTCCTGTTTTAATACCTGATCGTTATTGTAGCTACAAGAAGGACATTTTGTTTTGTCTATTTTGTCTGAAATAATTTTAAGTTTAGAATTCTATCTTAATTATTTGAGGGGAGGGAATGTTCAGGGGGAGATAGCAGGTCAACCACTTAGCAGTGGTGTACATCATCTGAAAGATTGATCTGAGTTGCAGCACAGAACTGCGGGTCATGTTTTCCTAGTCATTAATATGTAATATCAATCAATTCATGTATATATTAAAAAAGTGAAAGTGTACAATCGTTAAGGTCATGGGCAATTATGTCTCTTAAGTTGCTGTAGCAATTTTAGTGTTAAAGCCATTTGTTACACAGATTTGTTGCACAATTTACCATTTGAGAATTGAATAGAAAATCGTTCAAAACGACCTCCAAAATACCACATCAGGACACCAGGACTTTGAGGAACACCAAGGAAACATTCATGGAATGACAGTTTTTATCTCGTTTGGTGTTGTTTATCCCTCTTCCAAATCATAAACTTGGTACCGATGGATTCCTTAAGTCTTCTAGTTTCATCTGTTACAAATATGTTGCATTAAAAGTGAGCCTGTTACAGCCACTGAAAACAAAATGTTGGCTCGGCCGTCGGAACGTTAAGGGGTTAATATTTGGTTGTCAGGGTAACCTGCTAAAACTGGCACTGAAATGTTTCGAGTGTTGGGTCACTCTTTTTGTGGTAGGCAATACCTATGGAGCAAATGCAATTTTTTAAAGCTGTCTAGTTGTTGGAAGACATTTCATTCTTTTAGACAGCTGAACAACAGTGACAAGATACAACATGACATTACATTCGTCGTGGCATTCATATATCCTCTTTCAACTGCAGTGACAAACTGAATTGCTCCTGAATTGCCTGTAATATGGGACCAAAAAAAAGTGAAAAGTAGATCATTTTGAGTGGAGGATCTAAGAATAGAAGAGAGCCTGTGGCAGAGGGCAGAGGGAACAAGAAGGCACAGGGATTGGCTGTGAATAAGACTCAGTGACTGTGTGATAACACTGTAACTAACCTCATGGGATTTGTAATGTGTTTCTTTACCTTAGCTAATACTACCCTCTGACTCTCCCACTGAATTCTCATATTTTTTTAATAATGTCCTCATTTAGGGATGTTTTATACTGAACAACCACAAGTTATGTGTGGCTGCTTACTGAGTATTTCAGTGTTTTAGTTTCAGTTTAAGCCGTTTGTTGCATCAGAGGATATTAATATGTACAAACATGTTCATGCTGCCTATTCTTTGCTTTGGAAAAATCTGAAGAGTTAATTTGCTAAAACACATAAAATCCATTTTTAAAATGAATAAACCAACACCATTTTGATTGATTTTTGCACATTAAAACATACATGACTATGGAAAACTAAAAAAGTTTAAGATATCTTTTTTTAAACAACCTAAAACCAGTTTGATTGATATTCCCCCGACTGCACCCAAAAAAAAAAAAAATTTAGAAAAATAAATCAAACCGGAGATATGTTTTTGCAAATGAGCTCTTCATATATTACTAAAATATTCAAAATGATGTCTGTGAAGTAGTTCCCTCGGTGTTTTGGAGTATTACGCACATACATGCAAGCATAAAATTAGCAGAGCCTCAAAGGGAGACTCTCGACATTCTGGTGCATTCCTGGTTTTGAAGACGCTCCCAGTCGCAGCATTTTAACTTTGCAGCATCAGTAAAGACACAAATGTATGAAAAAACAGATTCTTTATTTGGGTGCTAGTCTGCTGTTGTGCTATTTCTAAGAACACTTGTTGTAGATAACAGACAAAAGGTAGATCCTGGACAGTTTTGCTTTTCCTATTACCCAAATGACTGTTGCGCTACCTAGAAGTAGTGATTACAATACACCTCCAGTCTAATCCCTAAATTACCCCACGACGATTGCTATCTGTCTTCGAAAAATTGAGTAAGCTGGCAGAGGAACAAAGTGGATAACAATATCTTTGCCAGCCGTGGCATAGGACAGACACTTTTATCAGAGGGGCCCTGCATGTTGCGAAGTTAAGCAAATTGGTTCTGCTTTCAGTGAAGCACTGTGTAGTTTAGGTACCTTATAAAAGGGTTTACGACACCTCTTGCCAACTGGGTAGAAACATTCTTTTCTTCGCAGAAATATCTGGCTTTGGTTAGATTATGTCTGTTTCTATTCCTGTGCTTGGAGTGTTGGGGCTCAATTCGCCAGGCCCTTCACCTCTCAGAGCTTAGCCTTAATCTGCATTTAACGGAGGCCCGGAAAAGACAGAAGTGATTATCACAACGTTATATGCTCAGAAGCCTTTATTTAATAATTTGTTTTAATGTCTTTGACTCTTTTCAGTGTGTCATCTGGATGGCAGAGTCAGAGGTTAGGTTATTTTTTTTATTTTTTTTCCTAAGAGGATAAACAAATAATCTGGGAGTATGGGGAGAGAGCAGCTAATTTTAGTATCAGAAAATTCCCCTTTAATTGTGTTCTATTCATGTTTTTATAGTCAAGTTGCAGACAAAATTGGTTGGGTTTCCAGGACAAGAGTTTGATGTAAATTGGATATAATTCAGTGAAAAAAAAGCTGTTAACAGGATCATCATAGGGGAGCCACAAAGCGGTTAAGTTAATTGATCAGTTTTTATAATTCCAAACAAATCATGTAGCGGTGCATGTTTTATAATGCAATTTGTTCCCCCGTGACAGTTATGCCTTTTTTTTATTTGTTCCAAAATGTTGAGCTTTAGTAGATTAATTACACTCCCTGTTGTAGCCTTGTTCTCCTCACTTCTCCTTTCGTTTACTGTCATATTCAAGAAACCTTCAGGCACCTTCTCCCCAGCACACACACAGACACACACCATCCCCTCCTCTGGTCTTGTATGTAGTCCAAGTGATTGGATGAATAAGTTGTGCCATCCCATATGGTGGGCTGTCCTGCTGGATCTGATCACAGTAGTGAATGAAGGAGCCCATGAGTCACCACCGGTTTGTTCTGCCGCACTTGTCACGCTCTGCTGTCGCATACTTCCCTCTCTCCCTCCGTCCATCCTGCCAGCCAACAGACGCCATGCCTTTTAAACTCTCTCGCCCTGTCGTTCACTGTCTTCCTCTCTCATGCACATCATAACTGCAATCTCGAGCATGCCCCCTTCTGCTCCTCCTCTTTTTTCTACCTCTGTCACACTCTCTCTCTCTCTGTCCTTTCCTTCCTTTTCTTTCACTCTCTCGCCCCAGATGAGGTAAAGTCTGTGCCCTGTTCTCTGACAGCCTAAACGTCAGTATGTTCCCCAAGCTCTGCACTTCCTTCACAGTCAGCGCCAACATCATTGTCATTTATAAACATTTTATGCCAGCTCTGCAGGGTAATGGCTAATTTCTCCCACCACACGGCTCTTCATTAAAAGTTGATTTTCTGTCAAAATGTATCCCAATCAAATTAGCTGCAGCTTCTTAGACAACTTTGGTTTACCTCGGCATGTGTCTTAGCTGCTCACTCTGATGCATCCATGTTTATAATTTTAATCAGTAAAGATGTTCATGTATTTGCTTGAAAAGATCTAGTTTGATTAAGTTAGCATTATGCGGTTAAATAGGCGATAAAGCACACAGAGATGTCTTGATATAACAAAGCAATAGACACGATTGAGGTGATGACTTTCACAATGCACTTTCCAACAACTCCATTACTTTCCTGGATAAGGACACCTCAGAAGCCGTCATCGTGACAAACCACTGCCACTTACAAAGAACATAAGAGAGAAGGTTGTTCTTAATTCATTTGGACAAATAAAAGGTTTGAAAAAGATATATTTATAAAAAGTCACGCCTGTCTGCCTTAAATACAGCTCGATAGCATCATCAGCTTGTGTGCTGCCCTCAAAGACTTAAGTTGAAAAGACTTTTAAAAACCAGACATCTAAAATTTAAAAAGTTGGAGAGACACTTTAAGTGCCCGAGTATGACCCTTTGCCTCATGCGTCCTCATCATTATTCACCATATGTCCACGTGTCTTCATCTCGTGGACCATCTTTTATTTGCTCAAGTGCAGATTTACACACAAAACTGCACATATGCACACAAACAAACTTCTATTCCCAGCCGGAAATGATGGATTGAAGATGGATAAGCACAGGGAGGCCTCGGTGAGATTCATCAATTTGGGTGCAGGGTGTGTGTGATGGTCAGCTGCAGGAGGTCGGCCCATAGCCCATACTTTGTTGCTACTTGTGTTGCTCAATATTAGGAAAATCGATACATATCCAACAGGTTCATCGCTGCACACATGCGTGTAAAAACAGCCCCTTGTTTCCAAGAGTTGAGACTTCTATTCACTACCGTTTCCCAATAACATTAAAAAAAAACCTTTTCATGTTTGGCAATTTCTTCTCTTCCTTGATGCTTTCCACCCTCACTCCTCTTCTCCATAATATTCTCTAGTTTTCTTGCTTTTATTTATGTTGCTTTCGTCTTCAGTATTATTTTTCTGAAAAGGAAAATCAATACCCTCCTTCTCTCAGCCGTGAGAAACAGCTGAGAAAGTAAACACTCACAATAAGTGTAGAGTGGTATTTTCTGTTCACATTCCAAGTTCTGCCCCTCCATCTGAAAGTGTGTGTGTGTGCACATGCTCTTTGTCTAATTGTCTACTTTTGTCATGTTGCCACAAAGAAACATTTGGGTGCTGGAGTGGCTGATATCAGGAGCATATCATCACCATGGAATGACTGCACTGGCGATAGTGTTCGCGGTGTCTAAATTACTGCTCTCTGAGGTACTGGCTGCTTTACCATCATTAGCACGGCCATTACATAGATTGGTGAAGGAAGGGTGCTGAGGCCCTGGCAGGAGACCAGCTGAGTGTTCCTCAGGCTGGCAGGGTCATTCAGGAAGTGTAGTCTGTTTCCACCACACAAACACCCTCATCCCACTGTGTCTCCATTGAGACCTGGCTACAGCCTGCAGAAAAATGGAGATTAGTGGTGTGTACTCTTGCTATTATTGTGAGGACCAAGAACCCTCGTGATAGAAAGAGTAGGGGAAAAGTGAGGGCAGGATTTAACTTCTACCAAGTTAACTTGTGTTACTTCTGGATGAAGTTTATAGCTACAAGAATATTAGTTTTTGGGATTGTAAACAGAGGAGTTTACCCTGGTCCTCACAGGCATACAACAGATGTGTGTGTGTGTGTGATGGAGGGAGAGAGTGAGGAGTTAGGGAGTGAAGAGAGGTCGGAGTTATTAGTCGAAAATCTCGCCTAGGGCGCCAAATGCCAGGCCCGGAGGCAATGAGCAATCATTCTAGTAAGACTGCTGCCACTTCTATCAAGTAACTCAACCTTTCATGAAAGAATAGTGGCCCACTCTTCGTGTCGTCTTCTGTTACACAAGCATACACTCCGCTGTAATGTGACCTCCGCCTATAACATTACTTAGCTAAGGATGGCAACAGTTAATTGACGCTGTCCATGTGATGACTTTAAGTACACGTGTTTGTGTGCGTAAGTGAGGGAGCGAGAAAGATAAAATAAGGCTAAAAAATGGCTCCGTGTTTAGTCGCTTACAGGGTGGATATGGGAGTGAGCCAGCACAAATCCATGCAAAGCTACATGGAGAACAGGGGTTGGAGTGGAGAGGGTTCACCTTGCCAATAACATGACATTTTCCACCAGCAATAATGCAGGCTTAATTCGGCTCTGAAGAGCATCTGGTGCAAATTGGACATAGTTGCTCTTTAGCATCATTCCATGAATGATAGGCCTTCTATTTATACCTCTCTCTAGTGCGATAATGGTGTCAAGTCTGTTGCCGTGATGGACCATTATTTACGTGAGATTTATGTAAATGTGGATATACATTAGAATGTATGACAAGAATAGCAAGGAAAGGAGACTGATGAGTGTTGGTACATGTGTGTGCATATGTACATGCACCAGCACTTTGTTTGTGTCCATATGTACGTGTATGTGCGTCTGCATGTACCTGTGCATGTGGTACCTGGGTGTGTGTCGTCGGGGGCCACTGAGGAGGAGCATGTTAACCAGAGGAGCAGCCGGTCCACCAGATGTTCCTATTCCCACTAGGCTTGTCACAAGTGGACCTTTACTTCTCTCCCTGCAGTACACACACACATACACACACACACACACATCATTTCTTCAGCAGACTATACATGCACAGCAATACACAATGCAAAGCTACTTTATACTGTTGTCACTGTAGATTTGCATACAATGTGGATCTTGTTCAAAGTGAAGAACATGTAAACCCACCTGGCCTCAGTGATAAGGCTTTTTTCTCTCCACCAACTGTATTTTAGATTGTGTCCTTAGAAAATCTAAAGCGTTTTCTTCACAGCGCTCAAGTGTGTATTGTTAATTTGTTTGACGGAGTACTTTCAAAGTCAAAAGCATTTTTCACATACTTACAATATGGGAAGAATGCGCCGTGTTCTCAGTAAGAAGCCGCCACACACAGAGAACAGGACTTTTGACAATGCCAATTCTTACTGCCATTTGCCAGTGCCACTGGTGTTATTTGCTCCTGTGTGCTTGGTGTATTGGGCTCATTCTCATCTTCATATAGCATGGTCGAGTGCCTTTCATGGTGCCATGATCCTAGGTAGAGGATGTAGCCATTTGGAAATGTCATGAAAAAGGTCGAGACCATCATTGCAGCCCAGTTCAACAGGCTGATTTATGAGATTCTAGCAAATGAAATATAGTAAGGGGCTTGTAGAACACGTAGGCCCCTATAGGCACCCCAAAGGTCACCCAACTTAATTTCAATTAGGCCTAGGGGAGGTCAGGAGAAAATGTTGCTGTTGGAAAAAAAAGTGCAGGAGAAATGGATTTACTTGTAATGACATTGTGTTTATGAGGATTAAGATAAGGGTAATCAGTTGAAGAAGGTGGCTGTGTTAGTGCAGTACTGATTGACGAGTTTAGGAACGAGATGCCAAATGAAATAATCATTCTACTGAATTCCACACAGTGGCACAAGTGCTGTCTATTGTTTATTATTTACAGGGGGAGAAAAATGCAAGTCTCAGTGCTTCCTCCACTCCCTATCAATCACTCTGAATTGTGCCTGCACCGAATCCCATCAATTACTGCTTTCTGTTTGACACATGCAACACCAATTCTGATTAGCCAACAATTCTCTGGAAATAGCAGCATTGTAAGGAACAAACGGCTTGACATTTTAAATATTTAAGTCAAAGTTTACCACCAACCCCAACTGCCTTCAACCCACCTCCCCATCACTACATATGTGTCAAAAGCACCCCCACACAAAATGGTTCGAAATGACTCACAAATTGCTAGCAAATGATTTCCTGCTCAGGGAGAATAACAGGGTCCCCACTCTGCTCTTGACTAAGGCTCTTTTTTCATTCCCTCTTTGTTTACCCATGCTGTCTAGCAGTCGCTGTTCTGGAATCTCTATTGATAGCTGTCTGACAGGGGAGCTTGGTGGCTAAGTAGCCCAGAGGGGGTAGTGTGGTGTGCAGTTTGTGGCCACACGCCGTCTGAATGTTTGAGAATGTACGGCATTTTGTGGATGTCTTAATAGGTCTTGTGTTTGCCACAATGTGTAGTCTGAACCAGCGTTGCGTCTCCGTATAGGCTAGCCAGTTACCAGGTGTGTGTGTAGATCTGTCTGTCTGCGTTTGGTGCATGTCGGTTTGTGCGTAGGCATGTGTTTGTGTGTCTTGCGAGGGTGATGTGGCATGGAGGTCACTTCTGTCAGATCCAACGTCCAGGCCCATGCTGTGATGTGAAGGGCACTGTCAAGAGACAACCACGAGGCAGCACAGGTACAGCTGGCCTCAGTGCTCTTTTTCCTCTGTGGCACATACACACACACATACGCATCCACACAGGCGGGGACCAACAGACAAACACATCCATGCTTCACGTAAACTGACACACGGTGGTGGGAAAGCCCCCCCAGGGAGAAAGCCCCAGGATCGTACAGTCTCTTCAAAACAAACGATACCGCCTACTTGTTGACTGCCTGCTTGCTGGCGACCAGCTCTGTGATGCTTCGTGTAACTGGGTGGATGGGAGCCCAGATTTTTTGGGGGGCTTAACTGGGAGGATTGAAGGTCATGCAAAAGATGTTTATAGCCACATACTGAACTTTGGAAGAGTAAAGGTTGAAAAACAACAATAACCTTTGGCTGGAAACTCACAATTTTCAAGATACATACTGCAAGTTGGAACAGATGACCTCTTGAGAGTGTAGGTGTGTTTGTAAGACTTGAAAGTCTGCCAAAAAGTATCTTGATAATGTAAAACAAACGGTATAGAAAATAAAAGTTGGCCTACTCTCCGTCTATGAGTTGAATAACAGACACGAGGTCGATGAGGGAGCTCTCATAAGGGCGTTACATGTTAAGAACAAAAGTTAATTGTTGCTTTTTTTGAAACATATTCATGATAAAAGTACAGATACACACAGCAAAGTGACATTTTTCTCACATCAGTGCTCAGAGTTAATTTAAGGAATGTGATTTGCTTTCATTTTCTTCCGGGAAAAAAATATACTCTCTATTTCTCTATCATATTTCAGAATCTCAAGGAAACTCTTCTGCATTTCTCCAGGAGTAAATTATATAGTCAAAGTTCAATCAGCTTGTTTAAGTGTGTGAGAAGAAAGCATTAGCAAAGTCATGGAGAGATCAATTCAGTGGAACGGAGGAGGAAGAGTGATCAGTAAAAGCAGCCGGCGTATAATACAGGAACTGCCACAGCAGAATATATAACGCATGCTCGTGTCCTTGCATGCAGGTGTTGGTCTTGATAGCAGGTGAGATACACTGTGTGTGTGTGAGAATGAGTCTTTTGAACTTTGAGAAGTTTGCAGTGAAACATTTTTGTAACGATTTGTGTTACATGAAAAACACGCAGAAGCCTTGAACTTGAGCATAAAATGCAGCTAGTTTAGGGTTAACAGCAGAGGAACGACTGTGTATGTGTCAGTCTTTCCCGCCGCAGTGCCGTGTGTCTACAAATCTATCTCTCCCTTCACGTTTCTGTCAGTCTCTTCCTCTGGATGTTCTCAGGCTGTACCCCTCCAGTGTACACTGTGTCCACACTGCGGGAGAGCGGCTCTGAAACTTTAATGCTAATTGATCCCAGTGAAGAAGTGTGGACACAGGTGTGTTGCCGCAGGCCCTGGCTCTGACATGGATGCCAAGGGATTCTGGGTAACCGAGGGGCTTATAGGGCCAGAGCAGAAAGTGCCACCAGCCGGGGCACAAGTGACCCAGTTCTTTTCTAATCAGCACAGGTTTGATGTGCAGTGTGTGTATGTGTGGGCACACATCAGGCACAGAGAGGAAAAGTATAATGGGCCTTTTCAGACAAATAGTAGCAGAAAGTAAAGGCCCTCAGGAACTATTTCTGAAACTAAAACTTAATTCAGTGCTTCCATGTCTGCATTTAAATTTAACCTCAAAGAGACAATTCACCCCAAAGTTAAAAATATAGATTTCCCCTCCTAACTGTACTTCTATTAATCAATGTACATTTCTGTCTTCTCTCAAATATAATGCAACTAAATGGCACTTTGCTTGTTTTATATAGGAACTGTTTTCTTTCTGCTAAAATATCTACATGAAACTGCTCAAAACAAGGTAAAAGGATTATCTTGAGGAAGAAACATTGTTGTTGAGTTTTTTTTTTACAATTTTAGGTTTTGAGGAGAACTGTCCCTTTAAGAACAGTAAAGATTGTTGCAAATGCCGAAAGCCAAAGTGCAGGTTAATTTCCTACTTAAAGTTTCTTGAATATTTTAGCTCCTGTGTGAAAAGGGACCATAAGACACGATATACGATAATGCTCCTGTGTGTGCGTGCACAACTTGGAGTCGTGTACTATATGTGTGTTAGTTTTTGAACAAGTATGATAATTGTGAGCCTTTGATCCCTGGGAAAACCCACATCTAAATCAGACTCAAGCTGCTGAGTAACTCCCAGATTTTTGCTCGAAGTTTGCAGATTGTGTGGCTGTGGGTGGCTGGCTGCATGTGTCTGCGCACGCGTGTGTCGGTCTGGATAGAAAAGAGACTTAGCACTGCCAAGACACAGGTGTGCGGATTAGGTGTGATCCCTTCTCATATTCTCAGTAGTATATCTTATTTGATGGCTTTTCTGCCATGTAAATCTTATCAAAAACTAGCTAACAATAGCACCACGTTGACAGACGCCCAAGCATCTGGCGAGCCACCACTCTGAATGTTCAAACTGCTGTGAACAACCTGTCTCCAGGAAGGGAGAAAATAACTGGGAACCAAAGTCAAGGAGTGTGTGTGCGTGCGTGTAAGTGTGTTTGTGTGCTTGTGAAAGAGATGAGGGGGGAGGGGGGGCGCATGTTGATAGCCTCATAAATCATGAAACAGATAGTGCTGTATCTTAACCAGTGTTGAGCCAGGTGATGGCATGATGATGATCTGAATGCGACTGCTCCTATTTCGGCTACCTCCATTGACTTTGCTCCCTCACTCTGCTCAAACACAGAGAAAGATGGAAAGAAGGAGAGAGGGAGCGAGGAGAGAAATAACTTTGGCCGGTACAGGCTCCATTAAAGTGTGATGAGTGGCCTCAGTGAGGGGCTCTGTGTACAGCACTTTATTCAGGAACGATCACTTATTTATAGGTGTTGGAATTGTGTTGTTTGCTTGTTTTATTGAAAACCTTGTGGGTAAAGTGGCGGCAGGCCGCCTGGCATGTGAGCGCCACATCTCTGGAGGGCATCCCTGCAGAAAAATCTTCCTCCTTGATGAATAAGTGAAGGGGACAGATGCATTTTTCATTCACACAGAATCCATTGTCGCCTGAGATGTCTGGTCCGTGGGTATGTGTAGTCAACCAGCAGGCGCTTAAAAAAAAACATAACCTGCCTTAGACAGCGGCACACAAACACACACACACACACACCTATAAGCACATAATGTATATTCACGAAATCACACATGAATGCATAAACACACGCTCCATTCATGTTGTGGCAGAGCTCTGATAGACAGTGACTGTCAGATGTTGTTAAGCAAGATGGATTAATTGGTGTTTACTCTACCACATGACTGCAAGCGAGGGTATCAGTCAAGGCACGGACACAGCTACAACCTTGTTTAGAAAGGTGAATAAATTGCTATCTTTCTCATTTTTTCACCTTTTGAAGTCTAAATATTAAATTATTTTCATGGAGTAAAAACAAATCAGGGTTTATATATATATATGTATATATATATTTAAAAACCCTGACAAGATTGTTTTTTCCCAAAATACATTTCAAATAATTAGATTTAAAAGTTCCATGAAGAGACCGTGTGTCGATATTTTCTGTCTGGCACCTCCACTCTCTGTGTTGTCCGCAGAAACTCACGTTGACAGTCACACAGGCGATGCACAAGCAAAAACATGAAGGTAGCAAAGTGTAGCCCATCACAGGAAGAGTTGTGGTGTTTTGTGTACATGAGGGAGCATCTCTCAGTATGAATGATTTATATTAAAAGAGAAAGTGAAAAGTCTTTCTGGAAGCACACCCACCCTGCACCCCCCCCATGTGAACAGAAGGGAGCATCTTCACATGGCCAAATGGGTCTGATGGTGATGGCATGGAGGAGAGAGCGAGGCTGCTCGCTTGCAACGCCTTCTATGATCTCCAGCACCACTCTCACTGCGCGCTGGGACACATCAAAAAGGGGATTAATAAATAAATAACACACAACACTATGTTTTATTAAATTGTGTAAGGCATCAGTGGTGAGGGGTCCTAGAGAATCCTGAGATTGGATGGTGGCTTGGATTGTTGCTGGAAAACTTGTAGCAGCTGTCTAACCAGTTGCAGCTTCTTTGAGGATTTTTTTATGGAACTGGGCCGCGAATGACAAGAAAACCACTTTGTAGTAAACCATTTTTTGTTTTAATTTTTACATCTTAGTCTGTTGAAGTCACTGTAAATAGATTATGTAACAAACGGGGTGTGTTTATTTCAGTGTGGCATGTTTGTGAGAAGCAAAGGCATGAATAGTCATTTATTAATGTGATATGTATGACAGTAAATCCCGGCTTGTTTGCCTTTTTTTTCCTTTTCACTTCATGCTATAGAGCTGGGCAAAATGATTGCATATATTGTGGGTCGTAAATGTTTCTTTTGCGGAAAAAATTCAACCTAGTTATGGCAATAGTTACTTTGTTTGGATGACCATTTAAGTTCTGATTCTTGCACCTAGTAACAAACTGGAGGCACTGTTTTGCTAACATGGAGTTATATTTTATTACTTGGTTATTTCTGACTTTTAATTTATTGAATTTAAAAAAAAACATGCTATAATGTGATGAAATGAAATGACCAATGCAGGGTAAGACGATACTTTACTTCATGCATTTACATGTTCATTCTTTCAGTCATCAACACTTATAATGAAGGTGTATATTGCCCAACTTTTATTTTGAAATACAATACAGAAATGATGCAACTTTTCGATTATAACTGACACATTTGTTGGCCTATGGAATCTCTGAAAATAATTATTAATCATATGAGGTGAGGTGGAAGGGTGGGTAAATCTTTCAAAATGGTAATCTTATGAATAATGCAGCAGTTTATGCATGTATACATTTCCATTTCCAATCTGTGCTGCAGACAAACTGATTGAAAACCAATAAAACAAAAGTAAACAAAGAAGGAATATAAGAAAAGATTGCAAGTTCCCAAATTGACATCACTGCTCATTTTGTCAGAGCAACACTCCAAAACAGTGAAGATATTCAATTTGCAATTATACAAAACTGAGAGAAGCTTCAAGTCTGTACATTTGAGGAGCTTGAACTATCTAATAAATGGAACTCAAAATGACTTGACAAAAATGATTTATTTTCTCCGTTTTCTTCAGCCTAATCATTCCAATACACCAGGAAGGAGAGTTTAAGCTCAGACTAATGGCCAGTGCTCGTGTTCTTGGACTGACACATGCACTGCAAACTCTTTGTCAAACAACCCCCTCTGGTTACCATCCACTTCACCTACTATGTGGGTTTGACAGGAATCCAACACTATTCCTAGAGATGGGGCTTTAGCTGTATTTGTGTTTACAGTGAGGGAGTTGTACTGCTTTCTTAACATGGCACAAACAGATGTTTGTTTCCATAAGCCCCTTCTTGGAGTGAATGCAGGATGTTTTTATAGCCCGGCTTGTTTTATAGGTATTAATACTGTCAGGATGATGCTGAGATTCAACTTGTCAGGTATTATCTACACATCGCAGATGGATTAGTGTATGTGTGTGAGCGTGACTGTGAGCGTGTGCACGCAGGTGTTTATGCATGTTTGTGTGTAATTGTGTGCGTGCGCTGCCAAACTTATTTGTGTTTCTCGGGGTGTGTGTGTCTGAGCATTATGCACCTGTGAGCGTGTGTGTTTGTGTGTCATCTTGAGCGCACTGTGAAGGTGTCATTGTGCAGCCTAGGCCCTGTAAGCTGTCAGACAGTGAGAGATGCTGCACCTCTAAAGGGCATGCTTTCTGGGCCTTTCCTGTCTATTATAAGCCCTGCAACACTCATCAAGGCTGTTGAAGTGCACCCCCATGTCCCTCAAGCAGCCACAGAGAAAAGCCACCTTTCTAACTAGGAGAGCCCTTGCCTCTAAACTTCACATACCCTTGTCTTCCATTTTGACATGATAAACGCAAGCAGCAGTAATGAGGCGTCGGGTTGTCAGGGCATCCATTTTGTTTTTCTCAAATCTGAGCAGAAGCAAAGAATCCTACCCTTTCTCCATTTTGAGACAACCAGACCTGCTTTTCTCCAAGCTGCAGCTCCTTGCCAACAGCAGGGTTAACACCTCACCGCACCTTATGATTCCTACACAATAATTTAGACCCCCACCAAATCTGAAATCCCTCATTGTGGTCGGGATTTATTTATTTATGTCCTTCTGGATGACACTCTGAAGTGATGACACCGGAGGTGGTGCAGAGGAGATATACTGCGCTGAGCCAGCTAGCCCAAGATTGAGATGTGTCGCTATCTCGCCATCTGTAACAGTCATGCCTGGCGTCGTCAGAAGCAGATCGCCTTGATACCAGCCACATCAAATCTCCAGTTTGCCAAGCAAATAGAATAAAACAATCTATCGATCTTGCCCCACCTCCCGGTGTATCAACACAATCCATCTGTGTTCATCAGACTATCTGGCTTTCTATCTTTTGTTGTCTGCAGGCAGGCAGGCATTCTTTTCTTTTCTTCTCGTTCTTTTCTTCCTTCCTCCTCCCACATTTGTTTTGTGATCCATCAGCCTATTTACCTTATCATGCTGCCAAACCATCCATTTACGCTCCCATCTGTCTGTCAAACTATATCTTAGCTTCCATTTGTCTAACTATCTCTCTGTTTACTCGTTCACCTGTCAATCATGTGGCTTTCCTTGGCTGCCGCAGGTTCCAGCCGCTCGTCTGGCTGATGTTGTCTCTGACCTCGTCGGTTCAGAAGACCGTCAGATAAACTAATTAGATTCCTATCACTTCATCGGAAGTTTTACACTGTATCAACTACAGCACAATGTAATTATAGTAACATGCCTGTTCCGGTATTGACACGACTTATACACGACAATATACAGACAGGGGTTGTGAATTCTTTACGGTAGAAGTTTGACCCATATACTTATTAAATGTTTGCTAAATATGTTTGAGTTGAGATGTAAAATATTAAAGTTTAGTCTCTTTTTGGAGAACATTATCTGTGATCTAGATCACTCCCTCCACAGAATCCAAACGGAAGCAGGTCACTGCTTTGGCTCGGTCCGGTTCAGATCAAGCCTCAGTGGAGCACGCCAGACACTGATGTCCATGTAGTCAGGGGGTCTGGCCTCCCACTGAGGCCCAATCAGTCTTATAGGGTCAGTGACTACCCCCCCTGGGCACCAGAGTGCCTTGGCCTGATGGATGACTCTCTCTCCTGGCTCAGGCCTGTGAAACACAGGCCTCTGCTACAGGCCCCATCTGTGCTCTCCATGGCTCCTGCATGCCTTGTGGTCAAAGTCTCAGGCTGCTGGTGAAGCCCCAAATCAAAAGCTTCAGTCTAGTGTACATATTCTGACACTACTAGTGGCCGCGCATGCATAAAGCTGAGCAAATGAAGGCGTTAATTAAAGCTGCAGTGATTACTCTATTAATAGATTCAAGAAATAAGCAACTATTTTGGCAACTAGTTAATAGTTTAAGCATTTTAAAGCATCTTTTAGGTTGTTGAGCATGCCAATATGTTGATTTTCTTGGTCTACATTGAATATTTAGAGGTTTTTGACTGTTGGCTAGACCTGAGCAATGTGACCTCAGTATTCTGTCCCAAAAATACTGATATTTATCATGATAGTGCATGACTGGTGACTCAAAAAATAAATAAAGTCTATTTTTGTAAACTGACAACTGATTAAGAATCCCTCTACTGTTCTTGGAAAGATCCGCCCTGTGGTTAAGGTTAGGCGTTGACCTGGGGTTATTATGGTTGGGATGGCACATCTCACACAGGCATGGGCACTAAGTCAGTCTTAGTCCTTGAAAGCTGCCAAAAACAGCAGTGGGATCCATACTGACACCTCCATACTCCGTGTTAGAAACAGAGCCTCCAGCTTTGTTCCCATGTGCAAGGATCAGGGAGGGATCAGGGATTGTCCTAGCACAGTTTTTTTTACACTGCAATAAAACAATATTGAAATATATATAAACTAAATATTTCTGTGTTATCATTCCATCCAGCTCAACTGTTGGTTGGACAAAACAAGATATTTGTTACCTTGGACTGGAGGACATTATCTAAAAGTATCTGATGCTTTATAGACCAAAGAATTAATTTATAAATTGGGAAAAATAATCATCAGGTTCACTGATTACAATAATAGTCGTCAGTTGAAGCCCTAGAGTTCATGTTTCAGAGTATTGGAAACACTCCTGCTCCCTGTGCAGCACGTAATGTACTGATGCTCATCCTAATACTAGACTTCTCAGCTAAGCTACACTGTATACTTGAGGGCTGTGCCAAAGTAAGGAGATAATGTCAAAGTGAAAAGTAAACTCAAACAGCAGGCAAACAGGTGGGCAATGTTTAGCAGTTTCAGGAATTTACTCTCGAGGATATTTGTTTTCTTTCGTGGTTATACTTAGGTTGAAGCCTGCCTCCTGAAACTTGACTGCTGAGAGGACAATCATGAATGGGAGTTTTGCCTCAGGCACTGATCGATCGCAAAAGTGTTTTCATATAACTGTTCATTTGGGCTGTGTGTGCCTCCGCTGCATCCCAGAATGCAAAGAGGCATTGTTCCGTGACTGAGGAATCAAGTCCAGGAGAGATATTTTAAGGAGATTTCTGAACCTGAATCTGTGCTACCAGTGCTCTGTCAGGCCTGTTGTTTTCAATAAAAAAATCTAACAAATGTTAGCCAAGCTTCAAAGACAATGATAGATTTTTAGAAAAATAATAAATATTCCACACACAGATTCACGCAGAGCTTAAAGTGCATATAGTACACACTGGTTTTACGTGCACAAACACATGCAAAACCTCTTTTCTTCTCTCCTGCTGTTTTTTCCCCGGTGGAGACCCGTCAAAGCTCACCCACTGAGAAGATAAACTGGTGCTTTTCTTCCCTCACATTTGTATATGAACATGTGCAGTGATTTCCCACTGTCCTCAAACATATTTTGTGCCAAGCAGTCAGGAAACATTACTTTCAGACACCGGCTCTTTTCAGCTGGGTTGTTAAAGGTGTAGTCAGTGAATGTGTGCACATTATATGCTGTGTATATGTGGAAGCCTGACAGAGAAATAGGCTGCATTTATGCGCAGTCTGACAGTAAAAGCACTGCAAGGACAGATGGGGCTAGTTGCAATGAGGAGGGAGAAAAAGTGGTAAACATGGTGGTCGTCAGTAAAATCAGCCCTCGCGACATTTTTGATGCCGTCAAACGGTTTTGTCAAAGACAGTCTGGAAGTTAAATGGAAGCCAGGGATGGAGGGCTGTGAGAGGCTGCTGGTGGGGAAAGAATGGCTGTATTCACTATCTGGGTCAGTCACCAGTATTGCCAAGCATGCACATCACAGTACCCACTGAGATAGAGTGGTGATAGAAGCATGGAAAGATTAACCACATCCCTGTGCTGTCAAAACCTATTGCATGTGTTGTGACCACCCTGCTCTCTGCGAACCTCTCCTCATTACTGTTTATCTCAACAGACTGTCAGTTAAACTCACTTTGCCTCCAAATGCCGTATACAAACTGTCAAGCAGGAACGTGAACTTGTATACACGCATTCCTAATCTGAATACTGTGAGATTTAGTGTCCATTTCAAGCTAAAATGAGTTGTCAGTGTTTAGATTGCTTTCTGAGCTTCCTGGGTGTTTAGAAATCACAAGTGGTCGGCTTTTTGTAGTAAACATTGGCGGTAATGTCAGTAATAAAGGGGATTAAAAAGAGAAAAGTAGGGGAGGGCAAGTGAAAGGAAGTGAAAATGGGAGACAGACAGTGTGGCGCATAAGGGAGTCAGAAGCACAGACAGTGGGAGAATTTCAGTATCTTGCCTCAGCATGTTTATCCAGGCCTGTCTTAGGCATTTCCCTCTGTCATGCCATTCTGATCGCCTCTGCCTGCTGTGGCATGCTGAGAAAACACACCAAAACATATCAAGCACCGGATTGCAGCCCCCTCGCTCTGAGATCCCCTGACATTTGTTCACTCCCCTCATTGAGGTGATACTTACTTTAAAAAAAAACTTTCTACAGGTAATATACATTTAAACTTGGGAGACAAGTTAGAGAGAAGTTTCTCTATATAAACTTTCACAGATTGTCACACAATGCAGCCAGAAGGCATGTTGTGTTTTGGTAATGAGGAGCACAGATGTATCCGTGTGTCCACAGACAGGTTGGCTCGCCGGCTGCCCAGGGAATTGGTGAAAGTCGTTCTAGGACACATCGGAAATCGATAAGTGAAAATGTTTGTGTGGCAGAATGAGGAAAAACTGGATAAATATCGATAGATTAAATTAGATAAAACATGAGATAAAAAGTCAACTCTGCCCAAACTTCAACACATCAGTTCAAACAATGAAAAGCACCGTGTTCATCCTTTTTGTGTGTGAAACTGCAAAGCTTTAATAGATCATAGCAATGAATATAATAACATTTTAGTAAGAAGAAATATTTAAATAATTCCCACATTAATTCAACATATAATTAGAATGTATATTGGAATAAAAATTAAACCGATGTTATTCAAATTGTAATTCAGATTGACACCTCAGAAAATTGGATTAAAAAAGAATAAGTTTCAAAGTTTTAAATGTTTGGTGACAAACTGACTGAAAACTGGTTCAAACCAATGTGCTTAAAAAATGTAAAAGGCTAAAATACATTTTTCAGTTAAAATATATAGTCTTTCTGTAAAAACCCAAACAGAAAAGGGTGAAGAAAACAAGGTGCCTAGCCTAAATATTGCAGTAGCATCGAGCCGGCTTTAATCCTCTAATCTTTACCTTGCACTGGTTTGTAAACATTTCAGCTGCTTGTTATGAATCAGGGAGTGATTGGTTAAATCAGATAGAAAAGGGTCACTGATACTCGTTTTCCTTCACCCACCCCCCATCATCTCCCCCCTTTCTTTTCTCTCCAGCTCTCCACAATTGAACTCACCTTTTTCTTCAGTTGCACTAGTTTTCCCTCCCCTGCTCCTTGTTTGGGGTGATTACTCTTACCAGTGAACGAGGGGCTGTGTTTGCCACGACTGTAGTTTTGCGATACCCGGCCCATAACTTTCAGTTGGAAGAAATAGCTTCTCTCCCTCTGCATCCCATTTATACACCGTATCTTGTTTCTGTGTAGGGAGTTCCATTACTCTGTAGCTTGGAGGCTGGCAGAGGGGAAGGGGGAAGGGAGGTGCAGGAGATGAAAAGAGGTGATAGAAGGTTGCGGCTGTTGCTGCTGCGAGTGCTGCAGACGCTCTCCCCTCCGACAGAGAAGCAAACACAACATGGTGATGCTCGGCGAGCAGAGATTTAATCACCTTTATTATGTTTTATCTCATCAGAATATGAAGTGCACAGCCACTCTGAGCGAGAATTAGACAAAGGCTGCGACATGTCAGAGAAATCATGTCGTCGTTAACTTGTTTGGCACAAAACACAGCGGAGGCATGATTTCTAAAGATATGCTGAAATAGATGCGGCTCCAGTCATGCCTTATGATGCATCCTGCGTGCCGTCTGCAGCTCTTTACACACATGATGGGTGATTATGTGAGCCTGACCTTGTTATTGTGGCCTTGATGAATACGAGTACCATGTTTAGATGTTGGCCCAGGGTCTGATGATACCCAGACGATATTTAACTAACATAGCATAATCCCTCCAAAAGTCTTCCTGTTTATACTGGCCACTGGGAGGCAATTCCTCAAAGTGTCCCATGCTGAAAGCGTTTGATAGATGACTGGCAGCTTTTCCTTCTTTTGCGGATCATAGAGCCTTATCATGATGTAATTCCGGGTAATTAGCCAATGATGACAGTAACACAAAAGTCATTATGATATTTAATCTCTTTTGGGGGAATCCACTGGGGAAACTGCGTCTCTATCATAACATGGAATGACATCTCACTGGAGGCCCTCCAAACAGTCAGGAGAAGGTTGGAGTTGACTGCGCCGGCTTAAGGCCTCTGCTTCAGCTGTTTAGTAATCTTGGCGTCCTCTCCTCCTCCTATTACCCTTGTCTTATTCAGAGCCGCTCCCTTGTGGCAGGGATCATCACGATATACATGCAAGGATATGCTTGTGTGTGTTGGAAACAGAGGGGGAGTGTGTGTGTGCGACTTCCTCAAAGCAGCGCATCGAGCCATTTTTCCATGCACCGCTTGAACACTTAAGCAACAATGTGTGCGAAAGAAAGAGAGAGAGAAAGAGATAGTCTGTGTGTGTGTGTGTCAGTGACTTCCCCCTCCATCTGCACACCCTCATTGAAATCCTCAGTGCATTTAGTAACATTTTGAGAAACGATGCCAGCATTTAATTAAGTTCTGGTATGCCAACATCTCCCTGCTGTAACATGGAATACCTGCTCTTCTTTTGTCAATTTCTTCTCCTGTTCTTGTGCTCCTCTGTGTCGCGCCTACTGTAACTCGGAAAGATGTTGCCGCTGGGAGAAGCAGGTAAAGAAGCCATCAAAACCAATGCGAGTAGAAAGAGTTGCAATCAGTGCTCCAAATAACCGTAGAGTTTGTCTTTTGTGTGGATCTCTCCTCCTATCCCCCAGTCTCACTTTGTTTCCCTCCCTGCCTGTGTAAGTGTGTGTATGTGTGCTTGAAGCATTCAATTCAGTAGAGGCTAGTAGTAATGTTTCTTTCCCAGTAGAAATGGCTGCTGTTTGTTCAATTGTTGTGATAGATTGATGTGGGGTGGGAAAAGATGGGCTTTTATGCACCTGAAGATAGGAACAGAAAAGTCTTTATGAGAAGCCAATAGCTCTCCGTTCAAGGATCCTCTGATGGGAGATGCATTTTGCTGGAAGTTTTTCTGCTGTTTTGTGAAGTGTTTAACGAAAGCTTTCCCATGTATTTAGTTTCATTTGGTGTTCTTCAAAACTCTGCTCTACATGCTTCTGTTTTCAACAAGTGGTCTGACTAATGGTCTGCATTGTTTGAGCACAAATGGCCGACTCTTCAACTTCAAAGCCAATAACTGTGCTTTCAGATGCACGCTTCTCTTATTGTACAGCTCTACTGTAAGTACACTGTGTCGGTGCAGCAAGCAGATGGTAAGGTTGGTTATGGTTTACTGTAATCAAATCATTTGATGCAAACCAAAGTGTTATATTTCAGTAAAAATGTTGGAAAGGTTTATTTATTGTTGGGTATTCTGTATATAATGTGTTCATGTTGTTGTGCCAGAAGAATAACAGTGCAGCCTGTATTCAAACCCCACAGTAGTTGTCATCTTTATAGATCTGTTTGTGGATCGTTCCAGTTTTGCTTTTATGATTTCGCTTGTTTCCCCAATTCATTTATGGTCTTTTTTTTTCCTGTATAGTCTTCTTTGATCCTGTCTGCTGCCTTTTTTCCCATCCTATTTACAGTAATAGATGTAGCCCTAGATGACCCCGCATTAGAGACAGAGGGTCTGTATTCTCCCGGCTCTGTTTTCCTGCTCCTCTGACAGACTGAGGGTTAAAGGGGACTGCTTGCCCAGAAATGAGGTTACAGCAATTGGGCTCGCACATGATTGGCAGGGATGGATAGTGCATGATCTACTTTTTTTTCTATATTCTGTCCCCATTCTTTTTTGTCTACTCTGAATGTCTCTTTTGAAAGAGGGGAGGTTTTGTAAGTCCTGTTTACAGGCTGAAGCACAACCTGTGGATGTAAAATGAGTGCACGGATAAGCAGTGATGATGTTTTTTGGACACGCTGCCAGAACATGTTAGCTTCACCTGCTGTATATTAACTTATGTTAAACTGAGAGAAGCAGAAAATACAGAGCTCTCCTTTTTTTTCCACACCTCGATCTGTCTTCCTCTCGCTCTTCCTGTTCCTTCCCTCCCTCTTTCTCCCTCTCTCCTCCTGTGCACCATCTGCGTGATGCTTTGTATCCAATCTGAAGGAGTGCTTTCTGTTCTTCGCTGTGATGGTGGAAGTCTGTGTGTGTTTGCGCACATGTTTGTGTATGTGTTCGCAGCCATCACAGTCACTCTCAGCTCATTACCTGACATGATGGATGGAGCGAGTGCCATTAAACAACGCCCAGCCCGGGACGCCTGGCACCCTACAGCTGGCACTGAGTAATGGGCATAGTGGATGGCAGCACGCTTGGAAACACCAGGGAGTCCTGTGTGGGTGTGCCTGTAGTCATCTCCATGGCTATGCTTCCTGGTTCTGTCCAGCCCCACCTGCCACCTGGCTGCCCGGCGGATGCCATGGGCATTTCTGGGCAGACATGGTTGGATAGCATGGGAGGCAGTGTTTGTATGACTTTGTCATAGAACTGGCAACTGAGAAAACCCAAAGTGCTTTCTGACCACAAATGCTGCAGTGAAACTTTCGCTGCCACTGAACACCAGAAGCCAGATGCATGAAAGTGTGTACACACAGGAATCTGTGTGTCTTTTCATCAGATTCATAAACACGCACAAATGCCTGATTCTGTTTTATAAATTTCAATCATTGTGGAACTGGGCACAAATGCAGAAGCTTCATTTTCACGCCCACAGTTTGCCATAAACGGTTCTAGAAATGGCCTTGCACCCTCTTTGCATAAAGTTGTTTCCTTCTCCTCCGCTAATTGCACCTCTAAATGAGAAGTACAGCAAAGAAAGGGCACGGGGGTCAAAGAAAGACAATTATTTTAAGCTTAAAAAGTATTATATACATTTAAAAGTGCTCTATGCCAGAGAACTTTAAGCTCTGAAGGACAGTTTCACTGATTGCGTATCACCGGTGAGGTTTCTCCCACTGTGACAAGCCGGCTGTCATCTTGCATGGCCGTGGCTATTTGCAGCATCTGTGCCACTAATTCTTTACATTTCTGCAAACCACCATTGCGGTGAAATCTCTGTCAGAAGGACGATCAACAAATCATTCATAATGCTCAAGTTGAAACTGACTTTACAAAGTGTTGCAAAGTTCAGGATAAAATTAAACAATCACTCACAGGTAGATGATGGCTGAAATGTAAATAAAAAGAATGATGAAACTCGTACGTCTATAAATGTGCAGAAATTACAGCACAATCAGTGGAGTTGGCAGACAACCTAAAAACAATGTTATTCATCTCTCAACTTATATGCTGTCTCCCCCTCATCATATCACCTGCAGCTATCTCAGCTGAAACAGCGTGCACACATTCTCACCACACAGTCTTCCTTTCTAAATACCAGTTTGTGTGGGAAAAGGTGTGTGCATGGCTGCATTGTTTATGCATCTTGCCCTTGGTGTATAGCAGCCTCTTTAAACTTTCATTTGTGTTTTAATGTAATGTGTTTTTTGGCTGATCCTGACACGTTACTGAACCTTTCTGAACGACTGTAGGAAAGGTAGTGAACAGGGACTGTATGAGCCGCACATGGAGCGCTATTACTCCTCAGCCTTCACTTGTTTGTTTGTGTGTGTTCCTGCATGTGTGCGTTGACTTTGTCTTCTGTGCATATGCTGCTTCTGAGAACAGTCAAGGGGCTCTTGAGTGGAAGCCTGAATCAGGATCTGAATGGAGTTACTATGACACCAGACACAAGCACCTCAACTCCAGCAGCTTCTTCTGTTCCTCCGTCCTCCCCTGCTGCTCTCCTCTCAATCAGCCTGGATTTGCTTCATGTTTTTTCTTCTCTCCTCCTCCATCTCTTTTCTCTGCCTCCCTTAGTTTTTCTATACACTCTTTCATTTAGCCGAGCTCCTGCGTGCCAGTATGGATCAATGTAACAACACTTTCTTCTTCTTTCTCAGTCTCCCTCTCTGATTCTTTGTTGTTGCTTTTTTTTTCCCTGCACAGACAACCGCCGCGCAGTCCTGGAAAGGTCTCGTTCACGCCACAACGCAAATCACCAAGCTCGATGATCGCCCGCGCCTACCACAAGACGCTAGATAAGTGCCAAAGAGGCCTGCGAAGTGGAGACCTGGACGACATCTGAAAGCGGGACGGACCACCCCTCAGCGTAGCACGCGCACACACACACACACAGCACCAAGTATGGAACAAAAA
>CAFUXE010000717.1:0-24038 GCA_903364295.1 Serranus cabrilla
TTATTATAGTAAATATATATATATATAGTCGACTGTCATACTATAATGACCAAGTGGGGACTTCTATTTTGGGTCAATTTGAAAAAAAGAATAAGAAAGAACAGACATTTACTTTTAGGGTCTTTTATAATCATATAACTGCAAAAATGCTTGTTAATTTTTTAAAGAGGGGACTTGCATCTTTAAACAATCTCCACCTATCAAAGAGGGGACATCCATTGACTGCAGTGAACACATACACACACAGACACACACACACACAGACACACACACACAAACCATTTCCCGTCCTACCAGCCTCTAAGAAACAAACAATTAAAGGATTCAGAGGAATGTAAAATAATGAAGTCCTTCAAACTTCTCCACCGCTCACAATTCAAACAGGAATGTGTCACTGCTGCTCGCGGCTGTGTTGCCTTGGGCAGCATCACAAATAAAGCCATCTCTGCATCTGTTCTGTTGTCTTGCTGATCTTTGAAGTCTTTCCATTGAGAGACAACAGCACTGAATTCATGCCTGTTTTTTTTCTCATCATTCTACTGTTTTTGCTTTGAGACTTTCCTAAGATCTAATTTACTCTCATCTTATTTTTTCTAGATGGCTGAAGGCAGAGCTGTGCCTACTATGCTACATTGCACCTATACAATCTAAAATAGCCTGAGGATTTGGGAATAATTATCCAAATTTGCCTCCACTTGTCATGCTGGACCACAGACGAGGCCTTTCTCTATTCCACCTAAACACGGATTGAAAATAAAGCAATGTTTCCTCATGCAACTGTTACCTGCTGCCAAACTCTGACTGCAGCTTCCGCGGTGAGGTTGGCTGAACTCAGGACTGCTTTTCATTTCTTCCTTCAGGTTTGTTGTAGCGTTAGTGCCGACTCAGAGGACTCCATCATTATATTAACTGCACACAAGTGATTACATCCAGCCGCAATCACCAGAATCAAACGCTGGCACGCATTCATGCACAGATGCGCACACACACACACACACACACACACACACACACACAGAAATACAAACAGAGTTGAACCCACAATAAGTCAGAGATCCAGTTAAAAGTGTGTTTGGGAGATCTCCACAGCTGCACGCCCAGCAGCTGACAGCTGGAGAATTGTGTGATAGAGAGTGTTTGTCAGTGTGTGTGATGTGTGCCCGTGTGTGCATGATAAGCTGTGAGTGATTATCATTGTTGTTGTATCAGTTTATCACACCACAGGAGAACAGTTACACTCACCTGGCCATGTTTTCCCTGGAAGCAGCATCACACACACACACACACACACACACAAGTGCAAAACTTAATCTAATCTGTGTGTTTTCTCTCTGCTGCAATAATACAGCGGACTAATTGGCTCTGACAACTTGGCCAACTCAATTCCAGCCAGTCTCGTCCAGAATGCCTCTCTATGTCTCTAATTAGGTCCAATCAGCCGGAGTGATATTTATCGATTCACCTCATCCCTCTTTCTCTCTCTCTTACACACACACGCTCGATCCCTCTCTCCTTCACACCAGCCTACATTCTTCCTGCGTAGCTTTTTGAAGGAGACTGTGTTCCTCCCCTCTTTGGCTAACTTTAGTATGAGTAAAATAATTATGATTGATGCAGGTGCCTCTCTCTTCCTTCAAAGCTTTTTAAATAGACCCCCCCCCCTCCTGAAAAAGGAAGCAAGAAGCTAATTAGCGTGTGAGGATGAGCGAGGAGAGAGGCCTTATCGAGCCGTTATCAGTTCGCCTGCCCCACAGCTTTAAACATCATATTAGATATCTTAATCGTTCATTCTGACAGGGGCGTCAGGGACAAACTTTCTCATTTTCCTGGCCAATTGATGTGCTCTATTTTTCCCCCTCTGGTTCCAAACTTTTTTTTTTTCCTTGTCTTTTTTTTGTGAGACACACAGCCGTCAGCTACGTGTCAGGAATGCTTGATGCTTTAATTCATCTAAACAACCTTTTAGCCTCGCGCCGAATGTAATGCTACGTTTGAGAGTCTGAGCAAAGATGGTGTGTGTCATTTTGGGAGTATTGATGTGCCAGCCTCGCTGCTGAAGACACATCTGCAATGACATTGGAGCTGATCATTGTTTCTCAAAGTATGTGTAGGATAATTGCCAGATACACACATTGGGAAGGGTAGGGTAGGAGAGAGGTGGAGTCCATACAGTGTCAGAATGCAGCACTGGCTTTAGATGTGATAACTGTAATGTAAAATCACTTTATTTAACTCTGGCTGATCACACTATGTGTCAGCCCTGGATAGCCTAGTTCAGGGGTCGGCAACCTTAACTTATAAAAGAGCCATTATTAGCCAAAACAGAGAAAAAAAATGTCAGAATGGAGCCGCAAACCTTATTTTGATCCTTAAAATTAAGATAAAACCACCTACTGTGTCAAAATTTGTCTACCAACATTAATAATACGTCATAATGAGGATTTATTAATATGATTTTGTCAGATTGCAGTGAGGACCCAAGTGTAAATGAGCGGCAGAAGAAATATCGAAAGCTTATCTAGCTACATAAAGTAGCTAGGTAAAACTAGACTTGAAGTTGGCAAAATGCAGACTTTCATAAGCTATGATACACATTTTAGTTGACTGAAATGTTTCAGTATTTTTTCTGAATGGCATATATAAGCTGCACATTTTGAAAATTATAGAATTGAAATGCTTTGGACCTACACCAGTGATACATTTGAATAAAATATAAATAAACGCCTGTTTCATTTCATGTAATTTTGTCACAGCCTGAAGAGCCACAGGTTGCCTACCCCTGATCTAGTTGGTCCGGTATGACCAGAATGTATGGTGGCTCAAGGGAACCCATTCAATTCAGTCACTCAGGCCTTTATTTATTTTCATTATTGGAGCAATGTTAAGAATATGACCTGATGATTTTTAAAGATTATAAGAAGAGAAACTTCTTTCTTTTTCCTCACAATAAAAAGCATAATTTATTCTGACAGAGAGGGTCATTTCATTCTGAGTCACCACTAATAATGTAAAACTAAAGATCCTTCTTTTTATTGTTTAATTCCCTACAAATACTGAGTGTAATTTTTAATCATTTCATATTTGTGTATGTTGTACAAATGAAAATGAAACCTAATTTAATTTTAAATTCAATTTAAATAATTGCACAGTTAGTTTGGAGTTTTTTAATTCAGCCACTAAAGCCAACTATTTTTGGTTGAAATATAAATAATACATTAATGCACACACACTGCCTCAATCAGCGATAATGTTTTCCTATTAAGCAGAAGAAAAAAAAGTCTTAAAGCTTCTTTAAAATTTGATCCATTTTTAATGGAACTTAAATTAAAAATACATTGAAACATATTGAAAACAAAAAGTTGATATAATTTAAACATGTTTTTATTCATACTTTATCAATGTATTTCTGTTAGAGCACTTAATATGTCATGTTGTATTGAAATAATATCACATTCTGGTGGCCAGAATCTCTCTACATAAAATACATTGCACTGTCCCCATAGACATTGATTATATCAGAAGTAGACTAGTTTTGATTTACTTGAAGCACCTTGGCAGCGATTACAGCATAGAGTCTTTTTGGGTATGACACAACAAGCTTTGCACACCTGGATTTGGGGATTTTCTGCAGATCCTCTAAATCTCTGTCAGATTGGATGGCGGCCATCGGTGGACAGCCATTTTCAAGTCTCTCCAGAGATGTTCGATTGGGTTCATGTCAGGGCTCTGGCCGGGCCACTCAAGGACATTCACAGAGCTGTCCCTAAGCCACTCCTGCTGTGTCTCGGCTGAGTGCTCTGGACCAGTTTTTCATTTAGGATATTTCTGCACGTTATCTCTTTCTTTTACTCATTGTTTTGTTTTTACAGCCCACAAACAGTTTTGGTTCAGTCTCACAGCTCCAGCTGTTGACAGCTGTTTTCCCACTGTACACTACCTGCCTAACAACAAGAGCAGACACATGTAGAGAACTGCTAGAAAGCAGGTAGAGCATGTAGCAGCTTAAGATCCAGATACTTTCATTGGGAATTGGTAGTGGTGGAGCCCAAAACAGAGCTAAAAGGGCAGTGAATCTTAGTGAATAGATGAAGGCTAATGTTGCTATCTTTGATTAATTCCTGTTTTCTGTTACTTTAAACTCATCTGGCTTTGTTTTTTTCTCTCATAAGTTGGTAAGAAGATTTCCCTGCATTGGGTGAGTTTCTATTTTTAACAGTATTTTCATAATCAACTTTAGGTTAAATAAATAAAATGAATACCAAGTTTAAAGATCTCAGCAGAGATGCACAGGATCCTGACAGGTGGACAGGTCACTTTAAATCTTACTCTTATTTTAATGGCCATTACGACACGGTGTTGTAGTCTCTTTAATAAAGCAGCAGATTGCTGTCATTACTCACTCCCTGTTGGGAGAGTCCAACCTTTAACTCAGTACACTTTCCCCTTTACTTGCTTTTTCATACTCAGGTGAGTGAAGAGTAGAGCTCACTGAGGCTTCCTGACCTCCACATAACCCTGATTTAAGACTGAATGATGCTTTCTGATCTCTGCAGCTCTCTTCTCCCGTTCTGTGTCAGTGTCTCTCTCTCCCCCCCTTCTCTCTCTCTGTTCTGTGCAGTGTGTGTACAGGCTGGCTGTTTGTGTACCTGCAAACTGACAGACTCCGCTTTGATCAGGTCCGAGCCCTGGGGGCAACACACTGCTGGCCCTCCTCTCTAGTTTTCTGTGAGCAGACACACACACTCAGCATTCACATTCACATACACTCATTCATGCGCACATCACACGGCGGAGCGAGATGATGTGAGATAGATAGGGAGAGAAAGCGGGAGCGAGCAAAGTCTTTGATGTGCTCAACATATTCTGTGTTCATGTTTCAAACAGCAGCCATCATAACGCACCAGAATGTAAGAGGAGAGGCTCAGAAAAGATTGTATGATGGCTGATTGACCCTTCAAACCTGGCCAATCTTAACAGGGGCTGATGGGAAAAAACACAGGGGCGGGCTAGCCGTCTCATTTGCTCTCGACTTGGAGACCCCGCTCTGCTCGTCCCTCCGACTGACAGACATCCTCTGCCTGGCTCTCAAAGTGAGCATTCTGCTGTGGTGATTAGCAGTTTTCAGTTACCCTGCTCGTGTGTGTGTGTGATGTGATGTGACCGAAAAAGTGTGCTTGTACTTGAAGAGATTTTAAAGTGCCGAAATTGGCTGCTCAGATGCCCCGTCTCTGACCCCTCTCCACTGAGCCAACAAGCAGATGGCATTCAAGTAGTTAGACCGCGAGTGGATAGAGCGGAGGTTGAAGGCGTGGTTGGTACAATGAAGTGTCAGGTTACCTCACTTCTCCATTCCAATCCTTTTAGGACAGGCGTAAAGGGTCGCGTTAAGTGATTTTTACTTGGGCGATTAAACTGTCTATTCAGTGAGCCAGCTGAATTCCGCCCCCCTGCTGTGCCACAGACACGATTATGGAGGTTACGGATGTCACTTTTCTCTCCGAGGATCATCTCCTACCATCATCTTGAATATCCGCTCATCATCCCTTCATCATGCTCTATCCACTGCATCAGCCCTGAGTCGCAAACGTGTCATTTATTCCCCACCCGACGCCTCGTTGATGCAAAAAAAATTGTGTCCAGGTAAACGTTTTATGTTTCGAGACACGGATCTCGTTGGGGGAATTAAGTCTCCCTGGATATTTTTTCCTGGCTGGTGAAACACTTGAAAGGTCCAATCAGAAATAATGATCCCCAGTGCTGTATTGAGCACACATGATGGTGATTTGCCACTATCTATCTGCCATGGAGCAATGCTTCCTCCCAGGTTGCAGGTTATTAACTGACAACTCAGGGTGATGAAAAATAAAATATAGCTTCCTCACTGGATCTAGGTCAGGCCCGATCTAGACGAGGTAGAACGTTCTGGTACAAGATGGGCTGTGGTGCTGGAGGGGTGGAGGCTAGGCCAAAAGAATGTGGGATTTTATTTATTTTTTCATTTTTCCTGCTCAGTAAACCACTCGCAGCCCGAAGCCAGATGGGACAGAGCCAGTGTATTCTGCAGAGAAAAAGCAGGTGTCTACTGTATGACTGTGCTGAAATAACACAGTCCCATCCCTCTCGCTCACAATTACACCCCATTTTGGTGAGCTACTGACAATTAGAGACGAAGGGAGGAGGGGTGTATTGTAACAGCCAAGCATTTCCAGATGCAATACCATGACTGATAGCATAACATTGTCTCTGCTGACCTTCTGGACACTGGTCAAATCAGCTATTGTTCTATTGAGGGCTATATTTAGTTAAAGACAGTCATGCAGATTTCAATTCTCCCTAGATAGTAGACATGCACAGAACAGTATATCTATACCTTATCAACTGTATGCTGCTTTTTTGTGAAACAAGACCAATGCTGTGTTTATCTTGTGGGTGCCACTGATATCTCAGCACAGGAAGACAGGAGATCCAAGGGGAGAGGAGGTTTTCAAGGCCAGGTCAAGTGGGAATGCTGGGGTAGTGAGTCGCCTGAGCCAGGCAAGCGAGCATCAGACCCATTAGCAACCTCTATGGACATCATGGCAGAGGCAAATAGGCTGAAGAGGACTATCCAAACTCTGGACATGTGTACATCTAGGACTGACTTTTGGAGAGCTTTGTGAAATAACTGGCTGTATGAAAGATGCCAGCTGTCTGTTAGTAATATTAGCTGGCTTGCTATGGCCTGATGTTTGGTTGTGTTAGTAATGTCGTTGCCTAGCTATTAATTAAATGATTGGGTTCAGCGATTTATATTTACGATAGTGGTTTTAAAGTGTTTTGCAGTTTACCCTGCATCTTTTACAACTGTCAATGTTGATTTCTTTTATATATGACCCTAACCAAAACCACTGACCAGTTAAAAGGGGTGCCAGCTTCCCAAAAAAAATTACATTTAGGTATGACTAGGTAGGGCTTGTTTGTACTAAAGGCACTAATATGGGTGTGCAGGAAAACTACCCCTTTGCTACTCATCCCACAATAGTCAAATCAGGATGATTCAGTTCTCAAAAACATAGATTTTGTAAATGACGACTAATAATTGATTAAAAATGATTTTATAGTTGCTGAGAGTTCTATGATATATACATATATATGTGTTGGTCGCTTATTCAGTCATAAGGTGTAAGGATAGGCAACAGAGAGGCAAAGCCCAGTTGGTTATAATGATACCTGCGTTGCATCCATCTGCCACATTCAGGCCTGGTCCATCACGTGATAAGTGAGTGAGAGACAGAGAGTAAAAGAAAGACTCAATATGCACTGTACCATAAAGTGAAACATCATGTGACTGACTATATATATATATAAAGTCTCTCCTGTTAAAGATGATCATGGACACTGAATTTTACACATTTATGAATTTAAAATTGTATTTATCTATTGTTTTACAAACAAACAAAATGCAATTTGAAAAAAGAAAAAGATACACCACATTTAAAAGGAAAACAACAAGAATATTTATAAATACAGGGTGACCTTCCTAAAATATATTCTGAACATATTCATAAGGTAAACATACTGTTCTGTTCTTTGTACCACAAAAAAGAAGAAAATATTAAATACACACTGCCCACTCCTCACTATTTTTATAATAATATAACTTAATCTTTTTAATCAATTATTTTTTTTAAGTGTTTACACTTTGAAACGCTTGCTAAACGTAGAGACACAATGTATCATACAGGTTAGCGCATTGTTCACCCCTCATATCCACAATAGACCTGTTATCTTTGGTCCTCTGTCTACTTTCTTGCGCAATTTTTTTGCCATATCTTTTTCCTTGACCTTGAGGCACTTGGGGAACTTGTTAAAACTAACATAATACAAATGAAATCACAATTGTGTTATTATTAAAGTCTACTGTCATAGTTCCCTGAAGATAACCCAATAACTTGTGCAAATTGATGTACATGATATACGGTCCCATTGCAGCGGAGATGCAGCGTTCCTGCATAATTAGAACAATATTGATTGATGTGCTATACCACTCAATCCCTGTAATCTGCTGAGATCTTGAGTTACATATGCTCCATCACAGTTTCCAAAGATTGCAGAGCTGGGTGAATCATGCGGCTGACTCTGAGATGGCTGACAGCATCCCTTCAGGTGGTCTGGACTTCATTACAGACAGGGAGTCCATCTGCAAACAGCAAAAGTCCCTTCATATTGCACTCACACATGGCATGTGTATGCCAAGAAGAGACTGGAGACTGAGACAGACGCACGTTAGAAAAGATATGGGCTTCTCAAAGATTATCTCCGTCTACAAGATGCATGTAAATGTTCCAATTTTCTCTTTCTCTGATTCGGGGTTCACAGCTGAAATGGAGGCTGCTGGCCTTTTGAGCTTTTGGAAAAACATGAAACAGCTGCGAGTCTGCGACTGCCCATTGCTCTCTTGTTGTGGACCCAAATAAAGACCGCAATTAACCTAAGTTAGAAAAAAATCTCTTTACTTTAAATCATGTAAATGAGTGAGACCATGAAAAAAGGCTTGGAGATTTCCCTTACTACACCTGGCTGTGAGTAGCCAGCCAAGGGACGTCACGTCCCTTTCGGGGGTCAGAGGTCAAGTTATTGAAGTGGAAATCAATGGCAGATTCCCAGGTGGCCTTAAGAGGACTAGAAAGGAAAGGAACATTTCAAACAAATAAATAGCAGCATTTTCAAGGTGCCCTCCCTACTTCACAGCTGTGGATTGATCTCGCCGGTTTAACCCAGAGGAGGAAGCAAAGAATGGTAGAAGCAAGGAGAGCCTCACTCTGACTTGCTCGCTTTTATGTAATTGCTACTTTTTCACCTTGCTGCTGACATGCTTCCTCACTGCATTGGTGCCAGCAAGGCTGGGACTGCAGTCTGTCCAGACTTACAGGCGGCTAGTCAAGGGTAATCTACTTCACACACAGCCTAGGCTAGTGCACACTTTCATAAAGTCACGTCTCACATGTCTTTGAAAAATTATTTTTTAAGCTCAATTAATGGGGACAGCTTTCTGATGAAAACTGAAAGGCAGCTGGGGCTTAAATTTTTATCCACACAGGAGACCTCAAAGGATATATATTTCACAGTCTGGACCAGGCACAATATAAAGTTGCAATTGTAATTATAGTGTTATCAAATTGCTTTAGGAGAAGAGATGTAGAATCCTAAAGGTGGTCAAACTATGAAATCAAGGTAGTTATCAGTTAAATTTAATAGTCTGCGAATCACAGATGCATGGATTTATACATTTACTTTTAAAAAATTAAGAATTAAGATTTCTGTTAGCAAAAAACGAAGACTAAATCCAGACCAAATATAGTTTGATGGGTTTATACTTGGCTCCATGCCAGATTAAGAAGTGATGTATTTGGCTGTGATCCCACCCAACACCGTTCCATATGCATCTGGGTGCCACTTTCTCTTAGATTGTTCTTGCAAGCCAACTGTGATGTGTGGTGTTATCTCCCTGGGATACATGCATAGATCAATTTAATACCAGGCCACCGACCTGGGAGACCTCTCTTTGGAGCGACATCTCCTCTCCTGCTCGGCCTCGGACAGATAATATCAGGGAGAACAAAGAACCTGCCTCTCATATCCGCTCTGACTTCAATGGACGCAGCACGCTCCAGTCCCTCTAAATTGTTTCTTTTTTGTGGTAATCCGTGCCCTTGGCTGCAGTGAGCCCAGGCAGAGGGGGGTTTTGTGTGGAATGGTATGATTATGGCTATTGGTAGCCCAAAACACTGGCTCCAGCCAAGGTGAATGACAAGCCCTCTGCTTGTCCCCTATTTGTATGAATGACAACCCCCCCACCCCAGTGCCAACAATATTGCCACAGCCATGACAAAAAGGAGGAGGATGTAGAGGCCTAACATTAAGGTTAGACAGCTATTTCTTTGGTTGAGGAAGGGGGCAGTTTATCTGCGTGGATACGTTTTTATTATATTTTTATTGTTGGGTTACACGTTTAGCAAGCAGCAAACAAAACATATTCAAAGCCCTCCTATGAACATTTCATTTTTTTAACCCTTAACCCTTTTGTATTTCCCAAGTGCTATTAAACAGTAAAGTAAATTTCAACACAGATTTCATCCTAGCGTTATTTTGGATGCTTACATTATTTTACTTTGCACACAGATATTAAATTATTTCACAACAACCAAAAACTACCAGGTCAAAATTATTATTCCCCTTAAGAACTGACCTTTTTATTGCGCCATAGCACAAACCACTGTTGTGCAATGATGTGCTTTAATTTTGTAATTCTCAAAGCCTGTAATATCAATTTAAAACTGAGGGTTATCTCCCAATTTACACACAATTTAAAAGCTTCAGTAAGAGTTTGAGCTGTCACTCGAGAAAGCATCATGCCCAAAACAACAGAAATCAGTTTAGACTTGAGAAAAATAATTGTTGATGCTCACAAAGCAGGAGGTGTAACAACTGGTCCACTAAAAATTTTACACAACAGACATTACCTGCCAATCTGTCCAGAAACGTAGGCCTTGTAAACATTGGTTACCTAAGCTTTCCAGCACCACAGGGACTGAGGTGCCCTTCAATCCTGAGCTTCAGCTGCCCAGCCACCCAGAGTCTTAGCATCTCCATGAACCTGAGTTTATCTTCCTGGCTGATGTCTTAATAGTTTGTGAACTGGGGGTTCCAGCCAACGTCAAACCAGTCAAGCCACTTCCTGAGTCAGGTTTCCCCACTGACGGAACCCAGCCCAGCTCATGCGTCAGGGGCCCCAGGTGACTTCAAGCCATTTTCTTTGTCAGAAAGTCCATCAGATTCCAAGCCCCCTTCCTGTGTTGGTTGTCTGATCGACTCCTGTTCCTGGTTGCTGGTTGGTGGCTGTTGAGGTTCTGCCTATGTTGTCGCCCTATCTAATTGTCCTCCAGATGTTTTCTGTCTGTTTGGTTATCCAGTTGCCTATCCTCCAGAGGTCTTCCAGCAACCTGGTCTCCCCCCAGAGCGATTATACTTGTCATCCTTGCCTCTTTGCCATTCACCTGTCTTTGTCAGCCTGCCTGCCTCTGCCCTGTCGCCAGGTCATCCACCAGAGGTTTCTTGCTTGTCCCTGTCCAGCCCTGAGGCTGTCCGCTGAGGTCCCCAGGCTGTCTGTTCAGCCCCACCTGGTGCCTTCGTCATTGTTTTTTTTGCTTGCTATATGGAGTTTGTGGCAATGTGCTATGCTAAATGTCCCCCTGGGCTGGTGACCTCCAAAGTTTCACCCTTCCATTCAAATATGGTTAGTTCTGGTTTACAAAAATAAAGCTGCTGACAGCCAAAGTGTCAAACTTCAGGTTTCGAAGTGGTAGTCTACAAACCAATGGGTGTTGTCCACTTCTTTTATACACTCTATGCTCCTATGGTGGTTGAACTGAATTTAATTATACCTGAAACTAATAAATTCAGAACTTTTGGGGGATTTGAATGCCTAAGTTTGTTTGACCCTGCATCTTATCCAGTCACTGGTCTATGTTTCATTACAGCGAAAAAGACAGGTTCAGGCCAATATACTGGAACAATATAAGACTGTTATTGAAACTCTGATATCATCCAGTCACATCAGAGGTGTCATCTGATGTCATCTGATGAAGGTCCCTCTCTGACCACAGCTAGTAATAACCTTTTTTCGGTTTTGTAATTATGTTTCTACCAGGTGTCTGACCACACACAGAGAGAAAGACTTTTTGTCTGTAAAATCTTTCTAAAACCGACCTCAATCTGAAAGTGTCAGAGCTAAGCTTGATTTTCAGTATGTCATGTTATTTCATTTGTTGAAACAATACATTACCGGTTTACCTGTAAAATAAAAGCTTTTTGTTTATATTTGATTATGTTATATTTCATTTTTGATTCCTAAAAGAACAAAGTCTAACAGAATAAGAGCTATACTATGAGAAGTGACAGATACAATGGTTGAGTGCTAGAATATTTGAAACTGCCTTCAAAACAGGATCGGTGGAAGCCCATTGTCTCAAGAGGTTAAAAATAAAAAAGAATGTGTCTAACAAGAAGAAGAATGTTATTCAGGCTTCCAGAGGCAGAAAAAATAAATAAATCTGACAATTAAATGAGCTCTGAAACTGCAACAACAACAATACTGCAGCAGACTAGGCGTGTGATGGACATGTACAGTAGAGGTTTATGAGTCTCAGTGGGGCTGTTTAGACAAGTGTAATGTCCCATTAGAAGAGGCTTCAGGGACATAATGTGGCAACAGATGAAGCGACAACACATTAAAGCCTTATTTACTGTATGTTAGTGTTGTCTTTGTACAAATATTGAAATGGTCACAGAGCTCTCTGCAACCTTCCACAACACTGCACTTTAGAACCCTCCACTTTGTACTGTCTCTTGCATCAGTTACATAAATATCAAAAGAATACTCTCTACCTGTCTATCGTTATGCTGTCTTCCCCTACATTTTTTTTGTCAGCTAGAGTCGGCTCCAGTAGGCAGATCTCTGAAAAGTGGGTGTTTTATAGCAGTCTGCCATATGATTGCCCATGTACATCCACATTTTATTGAAAAAAGATTTGCCATTTACACATAAGTTTCAGAATTTCAAAAAGTTTTTCCCAACACAGACGCAAACCCAAAATAAATACATTAATTAATGCAAATATGAAACTCTAAAAATATGTCTGAGAATTTTAGTGACCTCAGGGTGTTATTCTCATGACAAACTATGCATTTTTAGACCCATTACTGGTAAGGTTCATCAATGCTCATTAGGCATGTGTTCTATTAAAGCCATGTTTTTGAGTGAAATTAGATGTTTTAACCGTAAAATTGCAACTGCAATACATTACTACACACCACCAAAGGAAAAGACACTAATTAGTTCTGACTCAGACCATGATTGAAAATAATCTACAGCGTACTGAGCCTGTATGTTGTATTCAGAAGAAGTGCATCATTTTAGAGTTTCAGAAACTCAGTGAGGATGACCTGCAGCTTTACAGATCAGCTGTCCGTTCTCTATCCCTCCAGCCTTTTCCAGTGGTAACGGTCAAGAAGCCCCCTGCGGTACCTAACCAATCCCAACTCTGCCCCTGGTCACTGTCCAGTCCTGCCTACAATAAGGTATGGATCTCCTGGTTCAGTAATGTTATGCTATAATGTAGCAGTTAGCTGGATGAACTCTCCGTCAACCCCGTGTGTGTGTCTACCTTGCCGCGGTGCTTTCAGGGGTGTCTGCCTGCCTTCGCCTCATCTCCGTCCCTCGCTCTGAGGAGACTTTGAATTAGTCTAATTATCATCGCCTGTGTCACGGAAACATGAGGAGGAAGGTGTCGGCCCCAGGAGGCCTTCTTAGATTTAACACTGTGTGTGTGCGTATGTGTGTGTGTGTGTGTGTTTATGATAATGGGGGTGTACGAGTGTATCTTTTATGAATTGCCACAGCTGTGTTAGACAGCTGCTAGAGGGGATGCATTCAGTGAGGGCGCCTCCCCTTTCGTTACTGCTGAAAACATGCCCCCTCTTCCCATACACAAACAATTATGGGCACAGTCTATCGCACACACTCAGGGCTTCACATAATTACAGAGTTCAGTGCTTACATTTAAGAATATATGCAAATTCATTCTGATCACCCTCGAGAACAGTTTGAGAGGATGATGGCAACCGGCGTTTGAGCACATTGAAGTCTGTGTGTGAGTGTGTGTTTTCTTGTTATTGGTTGATGTTATGACGACCATTTCATCTTTAGCCTTGGGACATGGTTCTGTCAGAAACTGGAAAGAGTACAGTAGTGAAAAATCCTCCTTCCCTTGTAGCACTTGTGTGACATTAGCTGTGGGCTATGGTGGCTGCTGCACGTCAACACCAAAGGAGGTTTTCTCTCCCCGCTGTGATCTGTGTGCTGCGGATTCAGCAGATTGTTCTGTCATCTTGTGGCCCGTGAAAAGTTCATAATGTTCACCGTGCACAATACCCCAGCTGCTCACGCTGGACCCCATATGAAGGATAGAAGAGATGAATCCTCTCCTCGTTGTGGAGTTTTGGAGTGTTTTCAGGTTATGTGGTGCTGTTGAAGTGGCTTGGCTGGCAGCACCATTAAAGCTCCATTTGTTGCCTTGGGATTTGGAAGAGAGCACAAGCAGTGGGTAAGAGCATGATAAAAAGGGCTTTTCATGTGTGATTTAGCACATTTAAACCAAGAAATCACAAGTTTAAGTGATTTCTTAAAGGTACAAATACAGAATCCCATGTACTTTAACAAGTTAGAAAATGCGAAAGTAGAGTAGGTCTATCCAAAATGTATTTAATTTGAATTTCCTCTTCTTCTAAAATTCACTTTTCAGTGCCAGTGCAGGTGTGGTCTGCAGTATCTTGGTCATCACATGCAGAGTCCCTAAGGTCCAGTCAATAAGTCACCTTCTCAGGGAAACAAAGGTCCAGGGTTTAAATTTATAGGTAAGTCCGACAATTATGCACAATTAGCATTATGTATTTCTCATTAAGTTCAATCTGCTTGGAACACAATCATTGCTACATGTGGCTATATTTAAATTTAGTAAACATAAAACATCTTTCTTTCATCTTTCACAATGGTTTCATGTAATTAAAAAAATGAATATGATTTAATTTATGTAGAAAGGTAAGGGTTATATAAAAGTTTAATATTTTACTACAAGTAGTAAATGATGACTTTATGCAACACAAGACATTCCTCTGTTTCACAGTCAAACTTTGTGAGTAGTCCTGCAGTGTTTCAACATAAGTAAATTTATTAGATCAGTTATTCCACCTTCAGTTATGTTGACATGGTACAGGATAAAGTATATTCCAGGAAGTTTGTGCCTAATATGTGCAGGTAAAAGTTACACCAACATTAGCCACTGGCCTAATATAGAGTCAGGATAACATGTGTAAGTCTCTACAATAATCATGTTACTATTACTGTTATTACTTTTCACAAGTTTATCCAGTGTCTTTTTATATATATTTACCAAAAATAATTATTTATTTTAATAATAATTACCAGGCTCTGTAGGCCATTTCTGACAAATGTACCTGTCAAGACAAATGTAAAACAGAGTCCATGTTCACTCATTAATGAGGTAAACACCAAGTTAACACAATTAGAAATAGCAGTAATTACCTGAAGCGTTTAACCAGCGGTTATGAAGTTTTTTGTTTAGAAACAATAACTGTGGTGTTATTTACTGTAGAAGTGCAGCCAAACTCTGTAAAAGTAACTATGGGGCTACAGTAACTTGGCAGCAGAGCAGATGCAGACGTCCAAAAACACTGAACTATCAATGCAGACTAACCTTTCTGTTAGGGAGGTGTTCGAAAATGGTGCAAAAAAAAGTGCTCCAGGTGTTGAGAACGAGAATGTTTTTATCCATAAAAGGATGTAGACACGTTCCCTTAGAAACTATGAATTTGAAAATTAGCATAATAAGTGTATGGTAAAATAGATTTTGTTGCTGGGTATGGCTATGTCACATTAAAGGTTCTGCATCCAAAGGCCACAACAGCTGGATGGTTGGACTGAATCTGAACCTCCTGTTTAAATGAGACAGTTTAGCTGCCCAGGGCTACAAATATTTTCATCAGGCAGTTGTCATGGCTGACGAAAAATGCACAAGGACTAAATGCAGACAGGCATATTTTTATGAACATACTTTCATAATGCTTACTGTCTTACAAGCTAAAAGTCTAAAAGGGCAGATGGGTAGCATCGTCCATCACCCATCTGGAAGATGATCACCACACCACTGGAACAGAGCAACAGAATCAGGACCCGACTAGAGGATGGCCACAGACATGGTACCAGCTCAAGAAAAATTGGTTTCTGCAGCACATGTTTGATGACTGCTGCTGGTCAGGAACAACATATTGTTGCAGCACAGAAACTGGCGACTGCTGAAGCTCAGGAACTGGAGATATGCTGCAGCTCAAGAACTACAGATTGTTGCAGCTCAGGACAGGGGGTAACTGGTACAGCTCAGGAACTGATGAGCTGCTGCAGCACAGCAACACTAGATCTTTCCAGCACAAATACTGGGGACTGCAAACTTGTTTTGACAGTTGCCTCTGACAGTGTAGATGTTCCTGATTTGGCTTCAATTTAAGCCAATTTTAAGTTTATCTTCAAACTTGGCAAGAGGCTTTTGTTGATTGCAAGTTGCTGCTGTAGTGATGGTTTCCAAGTTATATAATGACCTGATCAGTCGGAGGTGATATCCTCCCTGATGGTTTCTCCACACACAACCCATTTTGATGCCATAATGATTTCCTTCATTGTCATAGTGAATACTAGAGGGAAGATGTTCATCCTGCCATGATATCAATTTCCAGGTGCTGCCATGCTGTGGTGAATTACACAGCTGTGAAGCTGTATGTTTTGAACTGTAACTAGATTCCTACTCTAAGGAAATTGATTGCAGGCCCCTAGATTGTATGAACCAATTGTATTTTACAGGTCCAGTTATGAAATTCTAATCCCTCTGTTGTTTTCTCTGCTGTTTGAATTTCATCTGTTTGTTTTAAGCACATATGTTTTCTTGCTTTTTCAATATTCTGTCAATTTGCAAAGTAGTTTATAACTGCTGTCACATTGTTCCTCAACTTTGTAAGACTTATTATTCTGTGTGTGGCTTACATCCAAGTGTTGGGTTGTTTGCCTCTCACATGCTTCCTTCATATTTCTCTATAAAATGTCAAGCATATGGTATTTTTGTGTACCTGAGAGAGGACTCTAAAGTGCCCCGAGGCTGACAATGCTCTTGCACAGTTTCAGGTTTTGCTACTATCCATTTTTGAACATTGGTTCTCTGGCACGTCTTGCAGAAGTCGTATGTCTCTGTGTTTTTCACTGTCTGTGCTTTTTGCTTTCAGAGTAGCACTTGTCCTTGGTAAAGAATAATTTGACAAATGCAAAGAGATGCTTGAAAAAAACCTAGACTATTATTTTTTTTATACCTACCTGAGTTTTTCTGTCCTTTGCAAAACACTTTGGCACAGTGACACGTATTTCCCACCTTCAACCCCCATCAAACTCTCAAAGTTTTAATGCAACTTTATTCGACTTTTTATGAGTTTAAACGTGAATATGCCCAACGTTTTCCAAAAAGGTTATTTGTCAGTTCCTTTCAAAATTACTGTATAACTGATATGAAAGTGAATCATGTAAAAAAAAAATTGTGTGATCATGGTTAAGGAAAGATAAAGAAAGATCATAGACTCTATAAAAGAAGTGGACATAATAGCCATGTGGCATCACCCATTGGTTTGTGGACACCGATTTTGAAGCTTTGAGTTTGGCATTGTGGTGGTTGCAATCTTGTTTTTGGAGCCAGAAGTTACCATATTTGGAGGAAAGAGTGAGGCTTGGGAGAACAGCTAATGGTAGTGCTAGTTAACTATTTTAGTTCCATCCATAATTTAAAACGTACACCTGAGTCCCTAAAGAATCTTTTTGTGCAACTAAAAGCTGGACATGACATTTTAGGGTGACCAAAATGTTTACTCTCATGAATTGAAGACACACTGTGAAGGTTTTAACACAAGTACGCACAGTGTGCCTGGGTAGAAAGTTGTCAATCACAAAGTAGCTACACCCTAAAGCATTCCCTGCTTTATCATCAATTATACTGCTGTAGTGAAAAAGACTCGAACTAGCCATTGAGACCATAAAGTCATGAGGAAAAGTATTACTTTGGTAATAAATCAAGAGGAAAGTAGGGTAATTTTCATAGAAATATCTATACAATCAGACTTCTTTTTACAACCTGTGGAGGCTACCTGCTGGCCTCAACAAATAATGCAGGTTTAAGGAACTTCTCTTGGCTTCATTTTAGGCCTGGTGGTAGCTGCTATGGAAAGACCTGGGTTGAATTAAAACAAAATGTGCTGTTGGCAGAAGACAGGGCAGCCTCTGGTGTCAACTTCACATTCTTTGCCTGTCCAACTAACCAACTTGACCATATAATACCATCACCGTACATTTACCTTGCTACATTAAGACGATCATTTAATACAAGAGATTGACTGCAAGGAAACTGTGAAGTTGGGTAACGTTAAGTATTTGAACAAATGACCAGTGCTGTCATCTTTTTGGTGATGATGCACTCAAAGATCAGCTAAGCAACCAGAAGGTGTGTCAAGTGCCTTAATGTCAATCATACTCAGAGAGTTACATTTGTGATTCTCATCGTCCATTAATGCTTGAGTTGAATACCAATTTCTCCAACATTTAGCAAAAAACTTGTGAAGAGAGGTCCAACCACTAAGGATACCAGCCCCTTATTCATCTACTAGTGATACAGTCAAAAAGTCAGTAATTATTAATTCCACATCTTCCGGGACATTGGGCCTAATATTAATCTGTTCACATTTTGCTTTACAGTCAAGTGAAATTATGATTTTACAAACACTTTGTATAAAAGACTAACAGCAGATGTGACAAATGTGAATTTTCTCTCTGGAGATGTAAAGTCTTGCATGGGCACAATCTCAAATGCTCATTTTGGAAGCAGTAGGATTTTACCAACTCAGAGCATTATTAGAAAGCTTAGTTTTAAGTATTTCAAGCATGGATGTCCTCAGCTGGGAGTCGTATAAGCTCCCAGTCTGCCCAGAGTTTGACTCAGTAAGAAAAAAACAAACCGGCAGGCAGAGAGCAGCTGCAGCGTTGTTTTTGTCTCAGTTCTCTAATGGAAATGCTGATCAACAACCCAAACAGCAGTGATGCTATTGATCAATTATTAGCAACCTGAATGACACACAAACACACAGTCACTAAGGACAACAATGACAGGGTATGCAGGTTATTTACACCGATTGTACTGACTTTTCCAATTTTTTACTGGTTTCATACTGATTACGATAGACAATACATCATAAATAATATATATTATATAGGCTAATACAATAATAGATAAACTTGTAACAGTAGTGTGTTAAGAGGTGTTGTTGCAGTGCAATTATTAAGTATTGTATCCAAATAATATTCAAATCTATTCGAAAGAATGGCGTCAAACTGCAACAATAACCACTTCCTTTAGTTGGTCATTGAATTCCACATTCAGTGATCAGGAGTTATTTTTCTTCACACACAAAAAACATTTGCCAATGAGGTAATTGAATAATTCTTATGCCTCCTTCACGTAATGCTCTCACGGTGGGAAAATTGATTTTCATTTTTTTACAAAGAGCTATTTACTGACACCCTGCTAATTTCACAATACCTGTATTCAAGCACAGCAGGCTTCATGATGGTAATACAGAACATTTCAGAACAAAACTCTGAAGTTTTGAGAATTCATATATAGCCACACATATGCCACAACACCTGATGTGCCTATATGTCTGACATTTTTATGTTCCATCACACTGTCTGCTGGTGAAAGGTGGGAGGGGAATTGGGAAAACTCAGACAGGAGGTGAGATGAAATCTAGAAGCTGCATGTCCACGTTGACTGTGTACTTTTTTCTCTCTGGTCTCACACTGTCTATTGTTTGAGTGGCAATATACTCAATTTAGTCCACTTTACTTATGTTTCACACAGACATACACACAGACGCCACTCCCACCCACGCACCTACACTGGCACACACACATACAGATGAGGCCGAGTCTCCTTTCCCTGCCTGCTCTCAGAGCCCTTGGCGCTGCTTGTTTACCCTTCACTGTGACAGCTGTGTGTGTGTGTGTGTTTGTGTGTATGTGTCGATCTGAGGAAGGAGATATTGCGTGTCAAGTGCTCTCCAGGGCTAAGCTATCATTTCTGAGTGTTATCACACCATCCTACTTCCCAGGGGCTGGCTGTCTTTCTCTCTGTCTCTCTCTCTATAACACACACACTCTCTCTCCCTCTCTTTCCCTCTCTCTCTCTCTCACACACACACACACATTCACGCAGACAAAGACACACACACAGGAGGAGCTCCAGACAGTGTTAGGCCAGTGAGGCGTGCAGTCAGAGAGGAGAAGAGACTGGAGTAACTTGACCAGTTGGTGAGCACACACACTTTTTCAGACTGGGAAATCAGTCATGCAATGGTCCCATTCAGACACGCAGCGCTGCAAGACCTTTCTGACCTGCGACTACCACACAGAGTACAAGTTCAACTGTCAGACCACTGAACTCCATGGACCACTAATGTCATAGTATTCACTGCATGCAGAGTTCAACTAAAGTTTGGAAGTAGCTTCTTGGATTCCATATTATTTCTTTTGTTGTACATTGTTTCTCCCCTGTCCAATTCTCAATACTACAATCTTTCCTTGATAATTTCCTTTGTTGTTATGACAAAGGACAAAGCACATCAGTGTTGCATCATGTGCATCAGAGAATTTATGAGTGACAAGAGTAAATTGTGAAGTAACAGCAGTTGTTTAAGAGCCACAAAGTCCATCTGACTTTATTTATTCAAGCTAATATAATAAACTTTTTACTTTCTTAAATCCCTTTTAGATCATATTGCTGTTAACATTCTGCACTTATTTGACAATATATACCAAAAATATGATTTGATATTTTCACTTCAAAATCCAGGCATATTTTAAAACTAAAATATAAAATATACTTTTACTACTTAAGCTAAAGAACAATTTAAACCAAGAACATCCCAGCAACCACTTGTCAATCAATCTGCAGCGGAGCTAAGATTTAATAGCTTTTAGCTCACAACTGCAGTGACAATGGTTATGATGCTATCACGGTGACAAAATCTGTCCACAAAAGAAAATAAACACCTGGTAAAGTACTTAAAACTTCATTTAAAGCAACATTGCGGCTGGGATCAAATGCATTCAGGGTAGACTTTGCTTATTTTCAGATGTCTTTGTGTCACTGCCATGCAGCTCACTAGCTGACTTCTGCTAACAAGTGAGCGGTGGAGCTCTGGAGCCTTGGAACACCATTTGTCTGCATGCCGACACCACTTAAATATACTGTTTCACTGGCAAACACATCACAGTACTGAAGCTTAAAACACTGTAACTTCACTTTCACAGTAAACATGACATTGGGGGTCCCCCAAGGAAGTCATTTGAACTCAACCATGATGTTTCCCTCAACCTGACTAAGACATGTTTTAACCCTAAACCTAGTTTAAGCCTCGACTGTAGTGGTGTAGGATCAGAGCAATTTTCAAAAGCTTGTGGAAGGCCATGACAAATGTTGTCGTTGTTCTCCTTAAGTCTGAAGACCTGCATGATTTAGACATGTATCATCATAGGTTGAAGTGCGTCATATCATCAGGATACACCACTGTCCCTTTCAGAGCACAGATGTTTATTTATTCTTTAGTAAAGCAACAATTTTATCAAAGTCGTGTTATGACTCACTCTTTCTAGCTACTGTAGCCTAAAGGCCCTGCACTCACACTGAGGGTGTAGAAAGATTATTCCCCCATGGAGCTGCCAGCTGCTTCCTTTTAACCGGTCAGTTATGAGTTTGACAAGTCAGAGTGTAGGCCATCATGATTCTATAACCAGCTTCCCACCAGCAAACCAGTTGTATTTAATACAATGTAGAGCCAAGTGGAACCCAACTTTGATATGCTGCAATGGGATTTTCTATATGCCACCAAAGCAAGGCGCGCCAAATGCAAATGGTCTTCAGCAGGATTTTCATCTTGCATATCTCTGATAACACAATGAATAAAAAATGTTGAACTCAGACAACATAGCAATAGCACGCCTGTCTTTTCAATCCCTGGCCTTTTAATGAAGAAATACAGAAATCAATGACCCTCTGGAGCCTTATGGCCTCACCATCTGTTAGTATTCCACATCATGGGGTGATGGCATGGACATTGCTTGTGTTTCTCAAACAGTTAACAGCAAGAATGAAGCCTGTGCCAACAAATGACGGGGAGAAAAGCATTACTGATTAACATTATGTTATCAGCACAACAGTCGCCTATTGTTCTGTGGTAAGAAGGCCTAATCCTGCTCTTAGCAGCCTGGAGTAGAGATGGACACTTTTGTGTTTCTCCATCCTGCTGGGTTTCTGGGCTTGATGACTTTGCCCTTACCATGTCTGCAACTTTCGCTTTCACTGACAGTGACTCATCTGTGGCATTCAGGATTTGAGTGATGCAAACATGCACGTGGGGTCTCAGATACCTATATGAAGTCAACGTCTCAACAGATAAAGGCATGGTGAATATGGAAGCTCCTCAAAAAGATAGTGTAGCTGTTACTGCAGAAAACAACCAGGCATTCTGCTCCGCCTCGGACTGCCGCTGAGAAGCACAGATGCCACTGTTTGTCTAGGGCTTGTGCATGTGTGTGTGTGTTTGTTTGCAATTGCTCACGAGGGCAGCAGATGCCTCTGTTTGAGATGTCCTTGAAATGTGTCCCTGACCGCCAATTAGCACTGCCTTATTTGCCCGCTGCAATGCCGCCCCAATTAGCATCAAACCAATACCTGTTACGACCTGCCACGAACCGCTATGAGCCACCGCCACACCTCTGCTCCGCCACTTAAAGCATCAAGACCCCAGGTCATCGCTGTTAAATGGCTGTCACCAGGCATTTAATTATACTGCGGCTACAGCTAATGGAGTGGCTGGCATTGTTATTTGTAGAAAACAAAGTGGTGTGGTTGTAATTTTTTTGTTTATTTCATCACCATAATGATGACCATAGCCATAGGGTTGGGAGTAAACTTGGAGTAATGATGCGTCTCAGCGATTTAAAAAGTGACACTTATTACCCAAAAAGGTGAAGGTGGGCTGGGAATGCTGAAGTAGCAAATGAGAACTTTTCATTGTATTCACACTTATTATTGGGAAGAAACATGACAGTCTTGGACATGTTAGTAAATTAACCAATACCTATCAGAAAACCAATACAAACACAACTCTGGCTTCAGCTGATACACAACACAAAAGATTCAAATCAAACAAATGTGCAAAATCCATCAAAAACCTGTTGTTTCCAATTACCCTCTCGCTGTGTTGTGCTCCTGATCTTAGTATGTGTTAGCAACCTTCCTGCTACTTTGAAACTATTCACTTCTGGGGGGAAAATTGTGTACTGAAAGAAATGGGAAATGTTTTTTGACCACAATAATATTTTGCATTTGCAGTCTGCAGAATTCACCACACTATCCTATAATATGGTGGTTGCACCACAAGCCATGTGATCTGAAAAGGTTACTTGTGTGCTGTTGTTATAGCAGGAAGCAGGTGCATGGAAGCACAGCAGCCAACATTCCTTTTAAAGTTTACTGGCCCTGAACTCAGGATCATTCTGCAACATTCAGTGAATAAAACAACATTTCAAAGACAGTTTATCAGGTAACATGACTAAGGTGATGCAGACACTTAACATCCTGTAGGGGACATGAGTGAAGGTGATCTGTCTTGAATCAGCCTGATCAGACGTCTTCATGGCTTAAAATTCTATTTTCTCACTTAAATATTATATGATCAGATTATCATAATTTCATATTTATATACACTAACAAATTATTATCATTATTATTATTATTATTATTATTATTGTTTTCAAAATATTAAAACAGAAACATTTCTTTAAATATGACTGGACATGTTGACTTAGGTGTAGTGACATTAAATGATTTATTGATTTTTCACAAATCAATTTCCACTCTGTCTCTTTAAGGGCTAATATTATATATTTTCTCATTGTTTCCCCTTTTCTATTGTTTTGAGCAATCAAGAAAAAAATAAGCTTTAAAATCTGAACTTGCTGATATTCCTTAAAATTAATTCAATAAGTTCTCCTTAAAACCAATCCTGTTTTGTTTTGAAGTAATGATATTGTCATCCATCATATTCTTTTGTTGTGCTGCCTGCATGTGTATTTGTATATGTGCTCATGTTTGTGTGTCTCTAGAACTCATGTCATTGTCTGAGTTCTTCATTCACCCCCCTCTCCATATATTTCATTCATGAACATTCCCCTACTCTCTCTGCTGGTCAAAAGCATGCCCTAGTCACGGAATGAGCCACGCGCGCACACACGCACGCACGCACGCACACACACACACACACACACACACAAATGC